>JAVGWX010000002.1:95355871-95830871 GCA_036924085.1 Ariolimax columbianus
CATTGCTTGTTGGGGTGGGCTGGTAGTCTTGTTATGTGGCTGAACCATTTCTCATCAGTCTCTTGATGTCTTTGTTTCTGATCTTGTCTCTTCTTGTTATGTCCAATATTCTTCATAGGCATTTCATTTCAGATGCTACGATTTGTATTTTTTTCGTTTGTTGTTCGTATCCAGTTTTGACATTGGTATCACTTCTTCTTCTTCTGCGTACGCAGTCAGACAGTAACCATTATTTTTTCGAAAAAAGCGGCGGTCATCCTGAGGCTCTCGCCACTGCCATAGAGCTTGTCTTGCAGTTCCACTGGTAATGGCCACATCTGCTCTCTCTGATCCTCGTATGTCGGGCAGTTCTGCAGCAGATGTTCAGCGGTCATTTTACCAGTACCGCACGGGCATTCGTCGGTACACCCTATCTTCAATTTGTTGAATAGGTGGTACCTCAGTCTGTTGTGGCCAGTGCGAAGTCTGAAGACAACGACCTGCTCTCTTCGGTTCAACTGGTAATAGGCATCGTTTTTGGTGTAACCAGTATGTTCGGTTTCCCATTTGGTCATGTATCTGGCTTTGATAAGCCGTTTTGACTCTTCGTACGTCATACTGGTATCTGTTTGAAATAATAGACAGTTTGGAAGACAACACTCTACATTCAGATGACAAATGTGTCTTGCTGCAAGAAGATATTATTGGGAATTTGGCTCTGCTGAAGATGGATGTGTCAGACTGAAAGGTGCAAATATTGCAGTCAAGCTGTAAACTAACGACACAACGCATTCCATTCTCCAGACTACATCTTGCTACTTGCAAAACCCTGTTACGGGCTTGGTAGCAGGAGATTGAGAACGAATGCAGAAGAAGGGAATTTGGCAACTGAATATCTGAAAACTGTTAACTTTTGTCTAGCTTTTCTCATGACCAACTTGTAACTATGGAAAATAGATTTTGTTTGATCCAGATATTTTTTATAAACTCTATGACTTCTTAACTTTCCTTTCATCAAGCAGAGACCAAATATATATCTTGAATGATGTGAAGTGTTGTAGAAAGAAGCATTTATCATTTCTGTGTGAGGTGTGTTGTTTTAACCAGCATCACACCCGTTTCTTTAAGGTTATTTAACCCTGTTTATGCACCTTCCATGTGGCTTGTTGTTTAATGCCCACAATGAGTAAGTTTACCCTTGTGTGCGCCCTGAAAAGGACATTAAGTGGCGGGTTGTAGTAGCTTTTCTCACATCCCGAGCATGCTGATGAAGGTGGGCCGCTATCCTCCAGGTGGTTGTGCTATGTTTGGTCTTGCACCTTCTTTTGCCAGTCTGTCTGCCTCCTCGTTGCCTTGGATGTTGCAGTGTGACGGAACCCACTGTACCACTACCCTTTTTGGTGCGGACTGCTGGCACAGTTTGCAGAGTGCTGCTCTTAAGTCATTAAGCTCAGTGTTTTTCTGGCTTTTTAGCGCTGTGACTACGGCGAGAGCATCTGTCAGCAGGACTATATGGCTCTCATTTTCACTGTGTGTCACCATTTCTTCCACTGCCGCCCTCAGTGCCACTGCCTCCGCTCTGAAATTGCTTGTGTACTTACCAGTAGCGAATGACTGTGTTATTTTTCTGCCATTTGGTAGGTTCAGGAATGCTCCTGCCCCTCCGTTCTGTGTAGTGTTTGTTACAGAACCGTCGGTGTATGCATGGGTCCAGTCCATGCTTGGGTAGCTTTTCGTTATGAAGCTTAGGGTAGTATCTCTCCTTTCTTTTTCAGTCTGGCAGTTTTTGTTTGAAATACCTGGTATATTTTCTACCACCTCTGGAAATATATCCTGCCTCCAGGTAGGTTTTCGTACAGTAGTGATGGGTTTTGGTGTTGTTAGTGCGTTTATGGGATCTTCGTGCATCTTTGCTTTGGCTATTTCTGCAAAGTTTCTCCGCTTTAGTTTCCCATTTCCCAAATTGTTTAGTCTCTGGTGCATTGGATGGTCAGTCAGTCTTCGGAGTTTCTCTGACTGCAGCTGGGCTCTGCAGTCTCTTCTATCGGTCATGGATTGCAGTTTTGTAATCTTTTCAAGTTCTACAATTGGCGTTGACTTCATGCCACCTGTTATAATTCTCATGGCTTGGTTTTGAAGTTTGTTAACTTTATCGAAGTTCGCCTTCGCTGCTGTTGTCCATGCCGCAATGCCATACTCGAGAACTGGTCTCACTCTTCCAGTGTACAGTTTCTTTAGTATGCCTTCGTCTGCTCCCCAGCTTGTGCCAGCAAGTTTCCTCATGATTGCCATTCTTTCTCTGGCTTTCATTCAGTTTCTCTCAATCTGACTTTTCCATGTCATGCGCCGATCAAATGTGACTCCCAGATAGGTTGGGTTGTCGTTTGGCTGCAGGATTTTGCCATTTAGACTTAATTTGGTACTTTGGGGTTTTAATGAAAGCGAGAATATTGTGCATGTGGTTTTCTCCTCGTTTATTTTGACCAGCCATGAGTTCGCCCACTCTTCCAGTGATGTTAGGGCCGTCTGCATCCGATTTCTTGCTATGGTGAGATTCTTTTCAGAGGTCCACATAGCCAGATCGTCTGCAAACATTGAGCTATGGACTCTTCTTGGTATATTCTCTGTAATATCGTTTATATATACCAGGAAGAGTGTGGGTGACAATACTCCCCCTTGGGGTACTCCCTGCTCGAGTGTCACCTTTTTGCTCATCTACCCTTGTACTTGGACTCTGGCCGTTCTTTGTTTGAGGTAGTGGTTGATCCACTTGTACATTTTCCCACAAACAACACTTCTTCTTAGCTTGACTCTAAGTCCATCTTTCCAGACTTTGTCAAATGCCTTTTCCAGATCCACCCAAACAGCTACTGTGTGTTTCTGTGCCTGGTAGGCATCTTCTATCTCCTGGGCTATGAGGATGACCTGGTCCTCAGTGGATCTGTGCTGTCTAAAGCCGGCTTGCTGTGGAATTAGTATTCGTTTTTCTTCCAGATGCCACATCAGTCTGGTGTTTATCATCCGTTCCATCAGCTTGCCGACACAGCTCAGTAGGCTTATGGGCCTGTATCCATTTGGATCTGTTTTGTCCTTTCCTGTTTTTGGTACTGGTACCAGTATTGCATCTTTCCATGCCTGTGGTACAATTCCCCTTTTCCAGCTTTGGTTCAGGACCGATAGCAGTTTCTTCTTCGCTGTTTGGCCCAGCCCCATCAGCATTTCGTTTGTTATCCTGTCTTTTCCGGGAGATTTCCTTTTCTTTAGTGTTTTCATAGCCTCTTCCATTTCGCGCATTGTTAGTTTGGCCATCATGTGCTCTTCAGGAGCCGTATTCATGTTTTCGTGTCCCTTTAGCTCTTCGCTAATGTCTGTATGCTTATCTGCAGGGACCTCGATGTGGTTTGCTCTGGCATAGTGATCGACAAAGGCGTTTGCGGCTTTCTTACCTGTGATCAAGTTCTCGCCCTGCTTGATAGTAATTTGTTTATTTGACGGGGTTTCGTTGTTCATGGCTCTGACTAGCTTCCATTGCTTGTTCCCGTCTTTGTCCAGGTTTAGACTTTCTGTTTTATTTTTCCAGCTTTCTCTTGCTGTTTGCTTGAGAGTGTGTTTGTACTTCGCCGCGGCGGCTTTGAGGGCGATGTTTGCCTCCATGGATTTTTCTCGCTCTGCCATGTTCCTAGCATTTGTTACTGCATCTTCCACTTTCTGCAACTCATCATTCCAGTAGGGCTTATAGTTTTTCCTAGCTCCTCTTGGGATGGTTTCAGTGGCGGCTTGCATTATTGCCTTGCTTAGGCTCTCTACCATGGGCTTCATTTTGGTGTTTCGTGTGTTGATGGTTTCACACAGCCCATCTGTCAGGATTGCAAATCTGTCCCAGTCGGCTCGTTTGTAATTCCAACGTGGGAGCGGTTTTGTTTCCTGTGGGCCTACTTCCATGTCAATGGTTAGCCTGATCGGCCTGTGGTCGCTACCTGCCAGTTGGTTTAGCACCTGGCGGTCTATTTTATGGTGTATGTCCTGTGTGGAGAAGGCCAAATCTGGAGTCGAGGTGGTATGCCATGTTCTTGAATAGAAGCTAGGGCTATCCTCCGGCCTATTGATTAGGGAGAGATTTGCATCTATCTCCCAATCTTCCACTTCGTCACCTCTGCTGTCTGTGTCAGAGTATCCCCATCTCTCCGAGTGGCTGTTGAAATCTCCAACTACTATGCAGTTGGAGTCTCTGACCTCCATACTCGAGAGCGATAGGTCTCTATTTGGTGGTCCGTACAGATTGAAAATGCGGAGCTTCGTCTCTTGAGCCATTATGTCAACTCCTACAATTTCTGCTTGTCCGGTGTGATTGACAGATACCGCGCTACTCGGTATGCAGTTTCTGGTCAGTATCAGGACCCCTCCTTTGTGGCCTTCTCTATCTAGACGGAAGGTCTGGTATCCTCTGATTGAGAATTTATGGTTATTGTTGAGGTGCGTTTCCTGGATACATGCCACGTCAATCTTACCTTCATGCAGGTGGTGTGTTAGGGAAAGTTTTTTGTTAATGACTCCCTCCGCATTCCACTGTAGTATTTTGAGGGTCTTGAGGTTTTGGCCAATAGAAGTTGCCCCATAGCCATGTGCCTTGACTCCACGACACATGGGTGGGTGACCACCAGTAGTCAAGGGTGGGCCCCTTCGAGGCGTGAGGCCCGGCACTATCGCTGCCTGGTGGGACTCCGCAGGATGAGCGCCATGCGTTTTTCTAATAGGTTGTACTGCCATCATGCTGCGATTTACGTTGCACTGTTTTGTTAGGCTTGCGGCCCCGTGCATCCGATTTCAACAGGCGTTTCTGTAGGGATGCCCTCCTTAGCCTTTGGCTGTCCCCAGCCTATCTGCAAGGCAGCAGTTGTTTATGATCAGAGTTGACTCTCTTATGGAAGTTGTCTTACCAGACTATCGAGTCTTCACTACTCGTGTCTATAGGGTGCAATGATGATATGTGAGATGATATATGAGATGGACTGGTTTACCCGGAAGAGAGGCAGTCCAGTGTGTCTGTATCCCAGGATCGTTACGTCCTGCCAGAAACGTAGCATTTGCATGTGAGTGGGGTATCTCTTTTTCCCTTTATTTTCTTGGCTTCTATGCAGGGATGGTACGCCTAGCATTCCCCGCCACCTGGGGTGTTGACACAGTGGGGCAGGTGTGCAATGTCCGCTGGTCTGCATCTCTTCTGCGTCCAGCATGATAGTTATATAGCTGATAACGTACAGAGGTAGATATCGTAGCCGACGTGCATTTAGCCAGAGGACAAGCCTGGTAATGTCACAGAGATGTTGTTCGCCTGGTGTGCGGACAGCTCTCATGGTCATTGGTTGAGTCTCGACAGTTCACAGTGAGGTGGCTGCTCTACTGTTTTCGACACCCCGACCAGGTACTAAGTCTTTAGTTGGTGGTTTCGCACCCCATCGCCGTATAAGGTGAGTATCAAGCAGTTGTCCGCCCGCTTTGATCGGCGGACGGCAAGGACCTCTTGCTGCGGCTCTACCGGATATGGCTGGGGCGCAAGCCCCAGGTATCGAGCATGTAGGAGCCTCCCATTGCAGTGGTGCTGAGATTTTGGGCGGGATTGCGGCTTACAAGGGTTCGGCCGTAATCCCCCACATGGTAGCCTCGCGCCATTGGCTTATCAGCCTGGTACGTGAACCAAAGTGTCTGCGGCTCCTCTCGATATGAGCTGGTTTTCCGTAGCAACGCCCTGTCATTAGTAGGGTAAAACTGACCTGTCTTCAGATGGTCTATTTCCAGCACCCGTTCACTATTTGGTCAGACGAATTTATTGAGGGCTTTTGTTTGTCAATGACCAGGTATTTGAAATCTGCGGTTTCTGCGGGGTTAAACACGATTTCCGTGGCGTTCTTTCATTAGAGTGTTTGAGAGCTGACTTGTCTTCCGTGAGTCTAATACCAGCGTATGTTCATTATTAGACCCAAACGGTAGTGCTCTCGATTTGTCAGTCGTTCTACAGTATTGGCGTGTTCAGTCAAATAAAGCCGCAGGTTCCACTCCTGGTGGTGCCCTTCCGTCAATTCCTTTAGCGAGACAATCAAGTTACTTAGCGGACATTGGTATCACAATGTCGGGACGAATGTCGGCTTGTATAAAGCTCTCAATTTAATATTGAAGATAATTATCCAATGATTTGATTTTCTAAATTGCATCTTTGTTGGATTTCCGCAGTGATTCTTCCGTCTACTGATATCATACTACCCAGGTGAACTCTTTCACCTGTTTGATTTGCTGCTTCTCAAGGAAGATATGGGTTTCTCCTTCATTTCTAGATATTTTTATGACCTCAGTTTTTTTTCTATATTTATTATCATGCTGTATTCTTTACATGTTGTATTTAGTTTGTTAATATGTTGTTGCAAAGATATGTACACCATCATAACCGATTGAATTAGAATTGGATTGGTCATGCTTATATGTACACCATCATAACCGATTGGATTGATCATGCTTACGTACAAAGAAGAGAGCTTGTTATTAACACCAGAACAAGCCTGAAATTACCACACCACTCTTGACTTTTTCATATTTCATCACACAGTACTATTCATTAGATGCACTGTTATGCACCGAATCGTAAATTCAGTGCACCCGTATCATATAATATCTGACATATACGTTTTCTCTCCGCAGAGCGCTGCCATGCACCAGCAAGTTCCACCTCCGAGCGGCTCAACAAATCCATTCTTATGATGACCTAGACATTGTTACTTCACTCTCACCTTGACCGACTAGAAGCACGCTGACCTACTGTTTATCTGGGTCATATTAAACTTGTAACATAACTGACACTGTGTCTCTGGTGATATCTAAACGAGGCTTGTCTTGAAAGGTCAAGCTTGCCAGCTTTAAATATTCTGTTTGTGACATACTTACAAGTTTGAAATTTGTTACCTAGTTTGAAACTGGGTCAGCTATTTTCAAAACTAGGTTCCCTGCTTCACAACTATGGCACCTATTTTAATAATTATGTCAACTAGTTTCAAATCTAGGTCACCTATTTTAACAACTATAAAAAAAGCTACTACAGCCCTCCACTAAATGCACTTTTCAGGGCGAACAAAAAAGTAAACATTGTGGGCATTAAAAACATACGTAGGTTAATTTGTTTCAAAACTAGGTTACCTACTTTAGCAACTAGTTAAGCTGGTTTCAAAAGTAGGTCACCTGCTTTAGCAATTAGGGCAACTGGTTAAGCTGGTTTGAAAAGTTGGTCACCTGATTTAGCAATTAGGGCAACTGGTTAAGTTGATTTCAAAAGTAAACCACCTGCTTTAGCAATAAGGGCAACTGGTTAAGCTGGTTTCAAAAGTTGATCACCTGATTTAGCAACTAGTTAAGCTAGTTTTAAAAGTAGGTCACCTGCTTTCGTAATTAGGTCACCTACTTTAGCAACTAGTTCATCTAGTTTCAAAAGTAGGTCACCTGCTTTAGCAATTTGGACAACTGGTTTCAAAGCTAGGTTATCTTCTTTACAGAATATGTCATCTAGTTTCCAGACTAGCTCACCAGTTTGATTAGACCTGTAGATGTGTGTACATTTGTCTAGATTAAGGCTTGCAACCTTTTCTGAACAAGAGCCAGAACACGCCAGTGATTGGACGGTGGGACACATTCAGCTGTAGCGGCTAAATTCAGGTGTTAACTCTTTCCAATCTAACCTAATTTTGCTGATTTGTGTCTTACAATCTATGGCAAGGGCCGCATCTCTACATGTCAAAATATAATTTGTTCATTCTAAACAAATTGAGCTAAAATTACAATATAAGATGTAAAGAGGTATAGTTAAATTATCTACGACGTAAAGTATTCATAATAAAAAATATATATGTTAGTACGAAGCGCTAAATGTGATTGATTATAATCATCATCAGTCCCGTAACCTGAAAGGTCATTGGGGTACCAATACTGCAGATTGTTGAATCAGTTTCCGCCACTCCACTCGGTTTTGTGCCAGGATATCCTCCGTATGGACGAGTTAACCGCGGTGGTATGATTGTCATTGTTGTGTATTGAGACGGCTGGAGCATTTCTGATTTTTCTCAATGCTTTCTGCAATATCGGTGTGTCTTGGGCCGTCTGCTTTTAGTCACATCTTATCGCTTTGGCTGGCACAAGTCCAATTAAAAAAAAACAACATGAAACGTGTTATCCAAGAGGAATATGTAACTCTGAAATTGTAGAACCGAAGATCACAGAAAAGCACACCTGATTCAGAAGCAAATCAGATTAGCAGCCAAGTTGGCGCTAGACCCGGAAGTGGATGTGATTAATATGGAGGGAAAAGTACATGCACAATATGTGTTCATACTCGCCACGTCATGTTGTTTTTCTGCATTTTCAATCAATCAACACTACCACAGTTCCTTTCTTCTGTGTCCTAGCAAAAGCAGGAGTCGAACTTGCATTGAATATCTATATGTAATCCAGATGCTTGATCTTGATGACCCGTTCAACAGCGTAGCTGCGGGTCCCAACTTTGTCGCCAGCGGACCCTGTCTTGGACCACGGAAGTTCAGTGTGTGGTAAGTGCTCCTCTAGAGGCATCTTGGATGTTGCAGAGTGCGGCAAGGGAGTCTGACCAACACATTGGATATCTTCCCTGTGGTCTATTACCTCGTTGTGCTCTATTTACCATCATTTCATCTTAATATGTGACCTGTCCATCTATGTATTGCCTTGTCTGCATGGATTACCGCATCATTCACCAGGGGTAATTCAACAGAATTGGGGAGACCTTGCATACGTTGGTTCTGGAGAGTGATTCCGACCAAGCATCTATCAAGGAAGGCCTGGGTCACTCTCAATTTGTCCTCTAGTGATTTTGTTAGTGTCCGTGTCTCGGCACCGTAGCACATTGCAGGGAGTACAGTGGAATTGAAAAGGGAGGCTAGTAGTTCCTGGTCATGGCAACCGTCCAGAACTGTGGTATTAGACGAGAAAGCTGTCCAACCGGCGCAGCGATATCTTGTCAGTTCAAGTTCCAGGTTATTCTCCACGTTGAGGAGTCCAAGATAGATGTACATCGCCAAGAAAGAATGGATCACAAGGGGCGGAGCGATTGCAAAACACTTTGATTCCGTGATCATTCGCCTGATCAAATAAATCCTTTCTCGGGGCTTGAAGTCCACGTTCTATCTCACGGACAGCATATCTTTAACTCTTTCAACACATGTGTAGATATTGATCGATTATCGAGAACAAAACATTAAACAAAAGCTTCACATGTGTCAGACATTCCGCCATTGTTTTGGCTATTTGAAAACCAGAATGGTAGTAACTAAATGCTGCAGTAATACATCAATGTTAGATGCTGATTTTACTGAAACTGACTTTTGCGCCATGAAAAGAGTTAATAATTAAACATAAGGAGCTATTAATGTGACAGTCTATTGATATGATTTGTTTGTGAGTAGAGAAATAAAGAATTTGTTGGGTGTGTGTTAGTTTCTGAGATAACAAAAGATTAAGGCGACAGTGTTGAAAAAACAGGAAACTAAGACTCTTGCTTTTATTGCCCCATAGTTAAAAAAAAAAGCTGTTTGTTTTTAATTTTGATTAAAGTGGCTGTCACTATGCAAGGACAACGTAAGTCAGCGACCTGCGCGTCTCGATTCACATGCCGTTGGCCGCTTTGCAATTACTTCTGAGTCGTAAAGATTAATTTGTTTAACCCTTTCCAGTCCTGGAAAGATTGTGTCTTTCAGTCCGTGACAAACTTCGCAACTCCGTTACATCAAATAGTTTTATTCCAATAAAAATTAATTAATAGGAAAGAAATTGAGCTAAAATTCTGATCTAAACATTGTAAGACACATAAAATTAAACCATCTATGACATGAAGTATTCAGCATTAAATTATGTTAACGTCCAGGGAAAAAAATAAGGCGCAACAAAATATTTGTGGTGCTGAAACACTGAGTGTATTTCTGCATTAAATCCCTAAAAATACATTACCAAAGTCCCTTTCATCTGTGTCCCAGTCAAAGTCTGAATCTGGTGTGTGTTAAATATTCACTTGCAATCCAGATGCTTGATCATTGGTCTAATCAAATAATACAATTATTCATCAGTTCGTGCCACCCAAACCGGACAGGAAGGTCATCTTCATCACATTCTTCTTCTTCTGCGTTCGTTCTCAATCTCACGCTACCAAACCCTGAATGGGCTTAAGTAGCAGAATGTACTCCAGAGAACGGAATGCATTGTGTCGTAGTTTACACCTTGACTGCGATATTTGCACCTTTCGGTCCAACACATCCGACTTCAGCAAGCATTTTTTTAGTACCGGGTTAGCATTCCCTCTTCGATCGCTTCTCCTTAGCCAGTCTGCCCGGCTGCAACCTATTATCCAGGATCACCACGTGGAGGGGTAGAAGAGTCATGGCAGCTCTGGTTCATTGGCCCTGACGCTAGCAGTCAGCTATGGGTCGCTGACCACTGCAGCTCATGCGCAGATCAGCATCTTGATCCCTTCAGCACATTCAACACACACACATATATATATACTGGAGGATTATCTCTAATACTACTTTAAAATTAATGCTACACATACACAGAACATCTGGTTATAATTCAGTTCTCCTATTCAATGAGAATTTGTTGCTGTGTAACTTCTTCATTGATCAACTGATGCTATGCTTCTGGTCCGGTGAGAGGTTAACGGAGGAGACTTTGCGTTTCAGGTCTTTGTCGGTCGCCCCACAGCTTTTTGGGCATGATCGCTTCCCCAGGCCAGACTGCCTCTCTTTGGTCTGCGTAGGTTGGGCATTCTTGCAGAATATGTTCTGGTGTTTGTTTACGTGTTCCACACGTGGCCATGAGACCCATTCTGTGGAGGTGAGCCTTGCTGTGTAACATGGATGGTGTTAGTGTTTTGACACAAATTTCAACGCAATCGAACAAAAACTAATGGCTTACATGCCACTGATGCTTACAGTACTGAGCTGAAAGAAACTTTACATGTTGTAAATTACACAAATTTGTGTGACGCTGGATGTCATTTGTCACGCCAAAATCTATTTTTTAAATTACATATGCACTTGAATTATTTGTTAACACCATAGAGGGTTAGGGAATATGATATTTAGTTTTGGAAATGTGGGACCCAAATTTTTGGTTGGTGTACCGGTTCTGGCCCAGGGGTCGTATGTTACTGACCCCTAGTTTAGATTGAGAATGGGATGTGCCCTGTAATTGGACATAAATTTGTGTGATATGGCTGTGTTATCATAATTGGTTGTTATAAAATATGTGATGGATATTGATATGATTTTTATGTTGTTGATATTATCACATGTTTATCGTGAAACAAGAAGGAATGGTTTGAGTACAAACCACCTCATCAGGGGGGCATGGGTTCAACACCTTGATAGGGCATACGTTTTTTTTTAATTGTCGGGTAAAATATAAACCTAGTTTTTATGCTGAGTGGTGATTGCAGGGGCTAATGTCTTTTATTCCCAAGCTCTATAAATCCAATGAGTTTACCTCATCAATGGGAGTGAACGCCATATTCATTTTTTTAATATGAAACTGATCTATGTTCCTTCTAATTTCTTCTCTGTAAAGGCCTCAAACCACCTTGAGCTTTTGTGGATCTGTCCTGACCATGATTGTTTATGTCAATGTAATGGGAGAGTTGGTAGCAAATGTAGAAGCTTCAAACCTCAAGGGACTTGTGTAGATCCGCTGTCTTATCCACAATTGAATGTGATGTCAATGTAATGGAAAAGCTTCTCTATCACTCCTCCCAAAGAGCACATTATGTTCCGTTGTGTCATAATTGACAACGAGGCTGCGATATCCGGTTTCAGCACAGTGGAAAAGCTTATAACTTAACAACTGGTTTAGAAGACACTGTAGAGTCTTTATACAACCAGTTTCTTGGAGGGTGGTTTAACCAATATTCGAGTCCATCTTAATAGACTCCAACACTAGAGCTAAGTAGACCTGCAGCCAGTTAGGCGCCATCTATAGCTGATCTTAACAAACCACTTGGGGGGAAGGTACAAATAATTTTTGGGGTAGCTTCTTAGCTAGAATTTGGAATTTTATCCGAGCAACAGCCGCTAAGTCTTACTATTTTCAATTTTTAACGTGCTCAACGCCGAACACTGGAGTCCGGTCTCGCTATCAGGCGAATTTTTACGAGAAGATCCACATGAAAAAAATCCCGGTCTTCACTGTACTGTGATTCAAAACCGAGGCAAAAACCTTACCTCAAGACCACCGAGTTCCCCCCAGTCAACAGAGATATACCTTCAAAGAATTGTGTCACTCTTCTGTCCTGGTTATGCTGGATCCACTTTTCAGTCGGACACATCCGGTTTCAGCAGGGCTAAATTTTGGGGCCGGGGTTGTCTTCCTTCTTCGATCCATTTGTGCCGTACTGGGTTTTGAACATGTGCCCCTTTGGCCAGGAGCAGGTATTCTAACCACTCAGTCATCTGCTCCTGTCTGCTGAACATAGCATATTGCATTATTCTTATTTTTGTTTCTTAAATTGAGTGATTCTACAAAATGTCACACACAAAGATGTCTTCACATCCCCATGATGTCTGAAGACATGGTGATGAGATGGGGTATCAACAAGTCAGATTTAAAACCTTGAATAATTTCACACAGCTTCTATGATATTTTTTTTTAGGAAGCCACGTAGCACACTGTCTTCACATCTGAGTGGTCCTGGGTTCATTCCCCAGTTGAGGCGGTAATGTTTTTTTCAGACCGCAACAGCTCCCGGGTCGACCGAGTCTTAAATGGGTACCGGTTCAGTTTGGGAAGTAGAAGCGGCGAGGGAGAGGAGATGGCTACCTCCTTCATATAGCCGAACCTTTGAAATGTGAGATCGCTAACACCTCACACCCCTACAGCAGCAATGCTATGGGTTACTTTACTTTTCTATGATATTTAGGAACTAGCTATAGCCCACAGTAGAGAAGGCAGGGAGGAATATGTAAAAGTGGGTGCAGCATTTCAATTGAAAGTGAATGTCCAATATGGCTGTTGTCATTCGCATACAAATCTATCAAAAGTAACAAGCCCACTATTCTTTAAGAACATCTTTGTTCAGCTAAACCAAAGTAATCATTTCGATTTTGTTTGTCCTGCCAGGCCTTTCATGAATCTGTTAAATGAAAAGAATATTAACCCTTTACAGTCCAAATTGTCCATTGCAGTCAACTAGAGTAGCACCACTGACAGTTTGATTTATCTGAAGTCACATGTTACGAATCAACCATTTGTTATTTAACCATTAGCACGCCCTGATCTAGACTGATTTGACCAACTCGACCTACAAAATCATAAATGTTTTTTAAATCATTTTTTTTTGCACGGAGACCCTACCCTACCCATAGCCATTTTTAAAAATGATGAATACTTCACCATCTACACACTATATTTTGCCGGTAAAAGTATCATATGTTAGATTACAAATGGTTTTTGAACAATTTTTATTCTTATATGCCGTTTGGAGCAAGCCGACTTTTTGTGAAAGATGAATTAGATTGTTGGGAAAGATCTTTATCGAGTTGATCTGTTTATTTTGTTTGTTTAGATGAAAGAACTACACTTGAATTGGAAACTTAACAGTTGTGTTGATATTGTAATCACAGTATCGATACAATGTTGTGGTTTCCATGAATTTCTACCGGAGCGACTAGGCCTAGCAGTCGGTAAAAAATTTGTTCTAGATTTCCATAAATTTTCAACTTCATCTTTTTGTATCTCAGAAACTAACAAACACACAACAAGTACAATAACACCCACAAGTTCTTTATTCAATTGTATCTCTACACACAAGATTTATTGACAAACAAACAGAAAAGTTATAAATTTTGAAAGTCGACTACCATAGCGAGATATAAAGTTGCAAAAATTTTCCTTAAAAATGATGTAGTGTTGAAATCTGTATCTCAAAATTTAAAGACTCTTTTTTTTGTTATCCATTAACCACATAAAATTACAGTTCTTGTCTTAGATATTAACCTTCTGCTTTCCATGTGACAAAATTATGTGTATTTCCTGTCTCTGCAATAATTTTTTAGCACGTCATGGCCCGACGTGGTTGCCGTTTTGAGAACCTCTAATTTAAACAAAAATTATTTTTTTTTATATCTATAGGCATTTATTAGTAAAGAACTTGTCGGTGTTATTGTGTGCATGTTAGTATCTGAGATACAAGAAGATAAAGAAGGTGATAGTGGTGAAAAATAGCACAAACATATAGACTCACCCGGTAGCGCATCCCTTGGTTACAGAAAAAAAAAATTTGCAGTAAAACGTACTAATACTACTGTCAATGTTTACTGTAATGGCTGTTTGTCACTTCGACTATAAACGTAATTATTGTATCTACATAAACAAACTAAACAGGTCTACCTTAGAAAATCCGTTGCAGAAACTAAACTCCCCCATTCTCAATAATGGGTGAATCTTCAAATACAAGCAAAAAAACAGAAGAAATACTTTCCAAAATCTAAAACAAATTTTTAAAAATCGCCATTGTTTTCATCTAACCATACATGACTGAAGTTGGAACTCTTTACAATGTTCAGCTGTTTCTATGACATAAACTCTGTAGTTTATATAAGGTAAAGTTATGACTCTATACCTGGCTGCGTGGAACAAAGCCAAATCGTCATAATCTCACGCTGTAGGAACGGAAAAGGTTAAGACTAACATCTTGTAAATTATATTGGACTGTAAAGGGTTAAGTAGCTCATGTTTCCCATAAATAAAGTTATTTGTATATAAATAAATAGCAAATGACCCCTAGAGCAGACTTCATTGCACCCAAAATGTGCTCAGTCCTTTTCATTGCTAAAAGTGGTGACGATAGCACGAACTCCGTAGCTCATTCATCTATTGCAGTGTCATTCATTGAACATTAACTTCTAAATGTCACTCATATCCAATTTACTCATACTGGCTGCCGGTGAAGCTAGGATATTGCCTCTTTTATTGCTATGAACCCCAGCATGGGGTCAAATATGCAGCACAGTGAATGAGTTGAGAGCAGTCAATGACTCATAACTGGCTGCTTGCATCAGGGACAAAGAGTTGTTGACAAAGGCCTTATTTCTACTCCAAGGGGTAACCTTGGAAACTAGCTCCACTAGTGTAATAGTCTGGCAAGAAGAATAAGGATCATAGTGGGAAAACGAACCCTGTACCCAAAAAAAGCAAGCTGAAACTGGATGTGCCGTGCTGAATGAAGCAGATATCACAGCCTCACTGTAAACTACGACAGCGTCATTTTCAGGATGAACACTGAAGAAGAAAAACCCCAGAATAATCTGGACAGTAGAAACACACCAGCCCCCGAGACTATCCACCTGTCATCCACTCAAGCCCTAGCCAGCCTTTCTGGAGTAAGGATTGGGTTTCTGACACTATGACTCCTTGTTAACCCATTTTAGTCTGGTTTAATTTTGTCAATTTGTGACGTTCCTTCCGGGACAAAATGTCGGAATTCCTTGCTTAAGTTTTATTCAAACTATAATGTGCAGATGGAAATTGGAGGCACAGAATTTGTTGAATACCTACCGTATCGCGTATCTCGTTGGTATATCAGTCAATTCTTTTACGCTTACTTTTCGACACTTTCGTATTGTGTCCCAGTCAAAGAATCGAACATGAGTTGAATATCCACGAGTAATCCAGATGGGTGATTATTGGACTGATCAAATAATAAATCATTTCTGAAGCAAAGAGTTCATAACTCTAAAAGCCATTTCTGACAAATTTGCCAAAAATTGAAAACACATTATTTTGAGAAAATGGTAGCATCGTGTATCCCAGATGTTCATGTATAGTTGTCTCCTTCTAACCAAGGAGAATTTGTTGCTATGCAACAATGGAAAACACTGGTGATAAATTGGCTATTTCAAACTGATCAGTACAACCATAAGATTTTGGCTGGGCGAATTCGGCTCTGCTAAGCTGCAAAGAGTTAAAGAGGCCTCAGTTGGCCACCCCAGAGCTGAAGTCACTGCTTTCATCTCCATTATTCTTTGTCTTCAGCATTTGCCTTGCAAAGGATGTGATGTTGTCTTACTTTACTGTGAGCCTGCAATGAATGAGCCCTTCATCTCGATAAATCAACTTTCAGCATGGCATTTTTGGAATCGGGTTTGCCTTCACTCTGCAATCACTATTGTTTTAGTCAGACTACACAAGTGCAGCCTGTCTTCAGGGCCACCACTTGAAGGTGGAATAAGGTCAACTATAGTTCACTGGCTGCTGTCAGCTCATTAACTGATTTATCTTCTGTGCCCAATCTTCATTCTTATACTGTATGCGCCGCTTCACTCGGCAACAACCAGACTTCTCACCATTGCAGAGAAACTCCAACCTTATTTCCCACTGCATAGCACCGATCCATCAGTGTATGTGGCGCTACCATTGTCCTTAGTCTGAGTGTTAGCACTTATTAGCTGCTTAACCTCGAGCTCTCCTTCCTGTTACACCACTCTCTGTATTTCCTTCCTATGATGTGATCTTTTTGTTAAGATCAGGAGACGATGGACTTTTGTTAAGACCAGGAGACAATGCTCTTTTGTTAAGACCAAGAGACGATGAACTTTTATTAAGACCAGAAGATTGACTTTTGTTAAGATCAGGTGACAATGAGCTCTTGTTAAGACCAGGAGACGATGGGCTTTTGTTAAGACCAGGAGACGATGTGCTTTTGTTAAAACCAGGCGAAATGTTCTTTTATTAAGATCAGGAGTTAATGCAAACCTATTAATTGTTGAGACTTTTACCCTACAGAGATTAAAGTCCACAATTGGTCCCCTGTTATGTTATGCTGCCAGTGTGTCAGTGGTCCTATTCTCATCCATCTCACCCACTGCCCTCTCAGAAAACATATGAGGTACAATTAAGAACCATAAGTTTTATTTTTGCATTTTTCATTCTTTTTTTAATGCTGCTCTTGTACCATTTTTCTTTAGCGGATAATGTCTCTTTACTCATCTTTGTCATTCACTTCTTCTTAGTCTTTGGCTGTTCCTAATCTACCTGCAAGGCAGCAGGTGCCTTGAAGATACAAGGAAAATTAAGAAATAACCTTAATATAAACATATGTTAATACAAAATATTATTGTTTCTTTTTTAAATCCTTGTAGTTATACTTCTAATGGTTGAATTACCACAAATGTTGTATACCTAAAGCATTCCGGTTTAAAAGTATGCTGGAAATGGTGACTAAAGAGAGTTGCTCATGGAGCTAGCAACCTCATCATGTAAAACAAATTGCTACAGAGATTAATAGATGAGCTTTTGTTAGGGTCAGGAGATGACGTACATTTGTTGTGATTAGGAGATTGGCTTAGTTGATCTTTTTGTTAAATTAAGGAGATGGACTTTAGCTACTACAAGATGGACTTTTGCTAAGACCAGACAATATGTTCATTTGTTAAGAACAGAAGAGGATGTGTTTTTGTTAAGATCAGGACATATGCTCATTTGTTAAGAACAGAAGATGATGTGTTTTTGTTAAGACCAGGCGACTATGTGCTTTTGCTAAGATAAGGTGATGGGTTTTTGTTAAGATTAGCCATATGTTCATTTGTTAAGATCAGGAGATGGGTTTTTGTTAAGTTAAAGAGGTAATCTTTTGTATAGATCAATCAATAAAAATAAAAGCCCGTCGCTCCTCTCGGTGCATAAGCCATTGACAACGTCCCGCAAGCATGCAAGGTCGTGTGCTGCGGTTTCTGCCTCTCTCCAGGTGTAATCACTTAATCTTAGTTCCTTCTCACGTTCTCTTCTCCATGTATTTTTGGTCTACCTCTTTCTCTTCCCTTGAGCATTCAATGTAAGAGCCTGTCTTGCTATGTTGAACTGTGCCTTCCGCAGTATATGTCCTATTCAGCCCCATTTTTGTTGCTTAATTTGTTGTTGTTGGCTCCTTTCCCGTGGATCTTCATTCCTCACCATGTCCTGCCACTTTATGCTCATTATCCTTCGTAGGCATCTGTTAACAAAGGACTAGGGCTTTTGTTGTATGGCCTTCTCCATGTCTCCGCTCTACTGTACAGCAGCACGGACTTGACACCAGCGTTGAATATTCTAACTTTGGTGTAAATCTTGATTTCTCTGGAGGAATGCCTCTCGTGCCTTTCCAATTCTGATCCTTTCATCTGCATCTGTACCTCCTGATGTGTCTATTGTGCTGCCCAAATAGTCGAAGGAATCCACTTCCTCCAACTACTCTCCCTCCAGCATGATTGGTTCTTTGCTGTTAGTGTTGAGTTTAAGGAGCTTGTTTTTCTCCATGTTGATATTCAGTCCCAGTTTGGCCAATTGTTCTTTCACCCTATCAAGTTTCTCTTGCATTTGACTATAACTGTGTGACAAAAGTACCAAATCATCTGCGTAGTCCAGGTCCTCCAAATGTGCCAATAGTGTTCACTGAATACCAGTTTTTTTTTTCCTCGATTGATGTCTTCATTATCCAATCCATAGCCAACACGAACAGGAAAGGTGAGAGCAGGCATTCGTCTATCACCCCTGTTTGCACCCCAAAGCTGTCAGTCAGTACTCCTTCATGTATCACTCTGCTAACTACGTCTTTGTACATATTCTGGATGAGGGTTATGTACTTCTCTGGTATTCCATAGTGTCTCAGCAGTTGCTATAGCGTACTTTGATCGACACTAACACCTTTTCATAGTCTATACAATTTGCGAATTGGGATGATTTCCATTCAATGCTTCGCTTTGCTATGATGCGTAGTGTAGCTATATGATCTGTGCATGATATTCCCTGATGAAATCCTGCCTGTTCTCCCTATAGGTAATCCCCCTATAATTGACGCCCTGTACAGGTCTTCGCAAGTAGCAGGATGTAGTCCGGCGAATGGGATGCGTTGTGTCACTAGTTTACAGCTTGGCTGCGATATTTGCACCTTTCGGTCTGACACATCCGTCTTCTGCAGAACATCCTTCTTTCCATTCTGTGGGCACCGTTTCCTCTTCCCATATTTTCTTGAATAATCCTCGTAATATATCAGTGGCCTTATCTATTTGTTTAGGCCAGCTGTTATTCTGCTAAGATCACAAGATGATATGCTTTTGTCTGTGGGGCATTTAGAAGGAATTGGAAGTTCTTCCATTATGTTGCACCAGGCTATGACAGTATTTGTAACCCATGTTTCTTAATTAGTTGTTCTTTTGTTGTTTGGTGCTACTAGTGCTGAGTTCATGATTAATATATTTTCTAAGTTAGATTTATATCTCACGAGGCGTACTATAGAAGGTTATCTTGAATCATCCTGGCTGTAGTGTCACATCTCCCGATGTGTACTGAAGAAGGTGGTCTTAAGCCCTCCTGGTTGTAGTGCCTCATGTCGCGAGGTGTACTTGAAAAAGTTTGTCTGGTTTCACCTAGCTGTAGTGATTTTATGTCCCAATGTGTACCAAAGAACTTTGGTCTGCGCTCTCATGACTGTAGTGCTAACAATGCCTCTTTTGTCCCAAGGTGTACTGAATGCTGGTCTGGACTTTCCTGGCTGTAGTACCTCATTTGCCCTGAGGTGTACTGAAGAACATTGGTCTGGGCTCTCCTGGCTGTAGTGCCTCTTATGTCCCAATGTGTACTGAAGAAGGTTGGTCTTGGCTCTCCTGGCTGTAGTGTCTCTTATGTCTCGATGTGTACTGAAGAAGGTTGGTCGTCTCTTATGTCCTGAGGTATGCTGAAGAAGGTTGGTCTGGGCGCTCATGACTGTAGTGCTAACAATGCCTCTTTTGTTCCGAGGTGTACTGAATGCTGGTCTGAACTTTCCTGACTGTATTGCCTCATTTGCCCTGAAGTGTACTGAAAAACATTGGTCTTGGCTCTCCTTGCTGTAGTGCTTTTTATGTCCAGAGGTGTACTGAAGGTTGGTCTTGACTCTCCTGGATGTAGTGCCTCATATGTCCAGAGGTCTACTGAGGAAGGTTTGTCTTGGCTCTCCTGGCTGTAGTGCTTATTATGTCCTGATGTGTACTGAGGAAGGTTGGTCTTGACTCGGCTGGCTGTAGTGCTTCTTATGTACAATGTGTGCTGAATAAGGGTGGTCTGTGCCATCCTCCACACTTATTTTCTCAGACCCACTACTGGGATCATGTGTCAGTCCCCACCTCATTAACCAGGCTGCTTCTCACAGCTTGTTTCTAGATGCACAGCATGGGCGTGAAGTGGAAGGTCTTGTCAGTATGATTAGCCTGACCCTGGCACACGGAACTTTCACCATTTTTGTGTCAGTTAATGAATTATGTTTCTTTACATTTAATCACTAATATTTTTCTTTATTTCATATTGAGCATGCATTTTAAATAATACTTCGTAAAATAACCCTCTTTGCCAGTGTGGGCTCGAAAATACTCATAAATGGAGGAAACCAGGTAATGTAGGTCATTGTGTGGTTCTATTATGTCATCTTTGGCTACGTTCAGCGCACATTTGTTTGTTATGGATGGTCATTTTATGGGGTTATATGTTATTGTCAAGGTCATTTACTGTCCAGCATACATTGAAAATTAATGAATAATGTTTGAACTTGTGTTATAGTTCAGTTTTTTTAGCTGTTATCCTTTCCAATGATATTGTGAATCATTTCTATAACATCATTTGTCCATCATTTTGTTGGTATTCCCCTTGTTGTAAATCCTGACTGAAGACAATCTTATTAGCTGCCAAAACCATATACAAGGATTTCTCAGTAAATAAGGTAGCACACAAAATATAATATTAATTGTTCGATTGTAAAGTTCCGGCAGGAAAGACAACGTGGAACAATTTTTTATTAAATTCCTTACCATGAAAGCGTTGATTGAAATGCTAATTAATAAGCATTTCAAAATGGCGGGACTTGTAGGCACGTGGTCAAACATTGAAGTATGTGGGATGATTAGATATCAGCAAACATTGAAGTATGTGGGATGATTAGATATCAGCAAACATTGATGTATGTGGGATGATTAGATATCAGCAAACATTGATGTATGTGGGATGTTTAAATATCAGCAAACATTGAAGTATGTGGGATGATTAGATATCAGCAAACATTGATGTATGTGGGATGATTAGATATCAGCAAACATTGATGACTGTGTTCTGTGACCATAAAGGTGTGCCTCTCTTGTTGATTTTCTCAACAAAGGAGAAACTGTTGACGGCACATGATATTGTGAGACATTGCTCAAGTTGCATCATGCCATCTGTCACAAATGACCCAGTTTGCTTCAGCAAGGCATCATTTTGCTGCATGATAACGCCAGACTGCACACAGCCAAACTCACTTACGAACTACGGGGGGAGTTTGCTTGAACACACATCTCGCAGCACTGACTTGGGACCCAATGACTTTCATCTCTTCTGAATTTTGAAGAAGCATCTATCCGGAAAGCGAAATGCAACCAAGAAAGTTCAGCAAGCTGCAATTACCTGACTATGGTAACTTGACACTGATTTCTTGTGGGCTGGAATAGTTGCATCAGTGATGTAACAAATGCATTCACTTATATGGAGATGTAGAAAAGTCATGTGTGACAATGTTAGTTTTTGGTAGTCATTAGAATTATGTATGGATAAAATGACTCATACGGCAGCACTTGTTACCTTATTTATTGAAATACCTTTGTAGTTACCTGTCTGATTTTCTCTGGATTTTGTTCCTCGTCATCATCAAAGTCTGTGTGGAAGTACAGCTCTCAAACCATGTACATGCAAGTCTTCCTGTCCTGTGCCATCAGTTCCAGCACTCTCCAAGTCTTCCTTATCTCTTTTATATCTGTTTCAAACTCTCTTCTTCATATGTGCTTTGGTCTTCCTCTGTTTCTCTTACCCTGAGGATTCCAGAAGACTGCCTTCTAATGCTATCAACTAGTTTCTCCATTACAGCCTAAGCCCTGAAGGAGTCTTCATTATCAGTGATTACATTTTGTTTCAGAGCAAATCTATTTTAAATAGTAATAGTTGCCCATAGCAAACGAAGATGGCAACAGCAAATTGCTGCGAAATGTGTTCTCTTGGCTTGGCTTGGCTTCGTTCGTTCTCAATCTCCCGCTAACAAACCCTGAAAGGGCTTAATTAGCAGAATGTAGTCCAGAGAACGGAATGCGTTGTCGTAGTTTACAGCTTGACTGCGATATTTGCACCTTTCGGTCCAACACATCTGACTTTTTTTTTAGTACCGGCTTAGCATTCCCTCTTTGATCCCTTCTCCTTAGCCAGTCTGCTGTGCTGCAGCCTGTTATCCAGGATCACCGTATTGAGGTGTAGAAGGGTCTTGGCAGCTCTGGTTTGCTGGCCCTGATGCTAGCAGTCAGCTAGCTGTTCAGCATCTTGATCCCAAATGTGTTCTCAGATGGCTGTAAAGACCAATCCTGGAACATCATACCCTGCCACATTCAGGGCACACATGTGGAGAGCTAGCTGTGGAAACGTCATCTGTGCTGCTGTTTTGTGCAGCCTGCTTTTGCTGAGCCTCCGTAATGGCTATACTCTCTGAGATCTGAGCGCCATTGTTTATACTAGCGTGCCAGGTGGTACGGTTTTGTACAAGCATCTCCTAGGAGGTGACATCAATATTGAAGCTCTGCAGAGATATTTTCAAGGAGTCTGTAGTGTCTCTTTTTCTTTGCGTTGCACTTCTACGGGGACGACGTCAATCTCTCACCTCGTTAGGCAGGCTGCCAAAGAAGAAGCCCATTTCCAGGGAAGGCAGCGAGGAAGTTGAGGTGGGAGTCTTAGCCAGTATATTTTGCCTGACCCTAACATGTCTGTTCAGTATATTTTGCCTGACCCTAACATGTCTGTTCAGTATGTTTTGCCTGACCCTAACATGTCTGTTCAGTATGTTTTGCCTGACCCTAACATGTCTGTTCAGTATATTTTGCCTGACCCTAACATGTCTGTTCAGTATATTTTGCCTGACCCTAACATGTCTGTTCAGTATGTTTTGCCTGACCCTAACATGTCTGTTCAGTATATTTTACTTGACCCTAACATGTCTGTTCAGAATATTTTGCCTGACCCTAACATGTCTGTTCAGTATATTTTACTTGACCCTAACATGTCTGTTCAGAATATTTTGCCTGACCCTAACATGTCTGTTCAGTATGTTTTGCCTGATCCTAACATGTCTGTTCAGTATGTTTTGCCTGACCCTAACATGTCTGTTCAGTATATTTTGTCTGACCCTAACATGTCTGTTCAGTATGTTTTGCCTGACCCTAACATGTCTGTTCAGTATATTTTGCCTGACCCTAACATGTCTGTTCAGTATGTTTTGCCTGACCCTAACATGTCTGTTCAGTATATTTTGCCTGACCCTAACATGTCTGTTCAGTATATTTTGCCTGACCCTAACATGTCTGTTCAGTATATTTTGCCTGACCCTAACATGTCTGTTCAGTATGTTTTGCCTGACCCTAACATGTCTGTTCAGTATATTTTGCCTGACCCTAACATGTCTGTTCAGTATATTTTGCCTGACCCTAACATGTCTGTTCAGTATGTTTTGCCTGACCCTAACATGTCTGTTCAGTATATTTTACTTGACCCTAACATGTCTGTTCAGAATATTTTGCCTGACCCTAACATGTCTGTTCAGTATGTTTTGCCTGATCCTAACATGTCTGTTCAGTATGTTTTGCCTGACCCTAACATGTCTGTTCATTATATTTTGTCTGACCCTAACATGTCTGTTCAGTATGTTTTGCCTGACCCTAACATGTCTGTTCAGTATATTTTGCCTGACCCTAACATGTCTGTTCTGTATGTTTTGCCTGACCCTAACATGTCTGCTCAGTATGTTTTGCCTTACCAGACGTTAGTCTTCCTCTTCCTTAGAGATTTCAGTATCAGTATACTAAGCCTCAGCTTGTGAGGTGGGATGACCAATTCCCTTCCTTGCTAACCATAAATCAGGTACCCATTTACAGCTGGGTTGACTGGATCTTCCGGAAGTGGGAGTTGAACCCTGTACCTTTGCCATGAAAAGCGAGTGGGCCAGCCGTAGTGGTTATTCTTCTCCTTCTTAGTCACTCCTCTTCTACCTCTGGGTGTGTGGAAATCATTGTTTTGTATATACAAGGCGCTTGTCATAAGTCTTTACCCTGACCAAGAAGTATTAGGAGGAGAAAGTTAAAATTTAGCACAGTGCTTATTCCTTCTCAACGTAGCCACCACCTGAATTTATGCATATCTGCCATCTCTTCAAGACCTTCAGAATAAAGTAACCCATTTTTTTTTAACTAAACCAGTTATCACAAGCCAGTATGACATCTTCGTCACTGTCAAAATGATTTCCTTTCAGCTGTTTTCTAAGTTTTGGGAAAAGAAACAAATCTGATGAAGCTAAATCCGGTGAATATGGTGGGTGTGGAAGAATTTTGATATTCAAACCGTTGGCTGTTTGCAGCACAAGCCTTGCTTTATGGGAGGATGTGTTGTCTTGAAGCGATGGCAGAATTTGAGTTCACTCTATCCCTCGTTTTCAGGTCAGAGTTTTTTTTAGTTTGTTAAGAAGATCTGCATAATATTGCCCATTAACCGTGTTGCCATGAGGCAGGTAATCTTTCAATATGACACCTTTGACGTCCCACAAAACAGCCAGCTGCACTTTTCTTGCAGATTTTTGTGCTTATGGCTTGACATGTGTTGGTGAGCCCGGGGTTTTCCACTGCATGCTGGAAATTTTTTATTCTGGGTTATAATGGTCAAACCAAGTCTCATCTACTGTCACCATGGTCGGCAACATGTTTTTCGACAGACACATTTTGAGCAACTGGCCACAGCAATCAACCCTCGTTTGTTTCTGTTCACATGTCAGCAGACGCGGGACCCAGCGGGCACACACTTTTCTCATGCTCAGTCTGTTGTGTAACATTCTAAAAACTGTACTTTTATTCAGCTTTGCTGACCTAGATATCTCTGCAATTGTCATTTTCCTGTCCTGGTCAATGATTTTCTTCACTCTTGCAACATTTTCATCACTGCACTCTTAAGGATGGTCTTCCTGATCTTGGAAGATCAGCAACATGGGAACGGCCACACTTAAACTGCCTACACCAGTTTTTTTACAGAAGCATACGAAGGACAGAATCCCTCAAACACTGATTCGATTTCCCTGTGTATTTCTGTACATATTTTTCCCTGCAACATCAACAATTTTATCACAGTTCTGGCCTCTGGTTTCTCTATTGTTCTGAAAAACGGTTAGAGTAGCAGATCCGGTAAATAAGGTGTGCTGCGCCATTTACCATACCGGGTAAACTCGTCGAAGAGGGAAATTCTTACTTCTCAAGTTTAGTACAAATTGAATGAGCTACATACGTGCCAAATTTCAACTTTCTCCTCCTACCCCTTCATAGTCAGGGTAAAGACTTATGACAAGCCCCTTGTACTTGCGATGAAGTGTGCAAGTAAACTTGATTGGCCTGTATTACCTGGCACTTTTAGGTAGGGATTTCATTACCTTCAGAATTTTTGCCTGGACAGCGACTAGCAGCCTACTCATTTTGATTTTCAAATGCTAAGGGTTTTTTTTTATGTGCACAGAACCTCTGATTTTATCGACCATCCCCAATAGGACTAGGCACTGGTCTTGAGACCAGTGGATTCTTGAAACTTGCATGATTCGAACCACGCACTGTTTCATGATTTTGTTAGGTTGTTTCTTGATAGGTGCGCACCTTACTTCTCAGATATAGAAACACACACACACACACATCCAACCCCCAAACACCGTGCCCCCCCCCCCCCCCCTCCCCCAGTGATTGTCATTTTTTTTTCATATGGAGCCAAAATGGTGACAGAACAACAATAAATGTTAATGAAGTATTTTTACTTCTTTGGCATTCGTCCTGAAAAGGAAAGTGTAATGTTGTGTTGTAGTTTACAGGGAGACTGCAATATTTGTGCTTTTTAACCCAACATATCCGGCTTCAGCTGGCTTTTATGGGGAACCGGGTTTTGTATACATATTTATAATCAGCACTCTCATTACTTAACCTTTGATGGAAGTATGTGGCAGCTGCGATTCCTATTCCTGTTCTCTTAGCCAGACTACACTAGTGCAGCCTGTTTCCAGGGCTTCCGCTTGGAGGTGGAATAGGGTCTTGGTGAGCCATCTGGTTTGCTGACCCAAAATGCAAGTGGCCAGCTTAGGGTTGCTGGCTGATGTCAACTCCTTCACTGTGTAGCATTTTTGGCCCCATAGTTTGACTTGTTGGGACACACTTTACCATAGAGGTGTAGGTGTCTGCTTTGCTTGTGCCTTTTAGTTTCTACAGTTGGGCAGAAACTTCACTTAACATCTTTATACTGGCTTAGAAAACTCTGTAGAGTCTGTATACAACCAGTTTCATTTACATTTCCTTGCTCTAAAAGCAATGTGAATCCAATCTATTCTTAAATGCACTAATTGTCCTTGCCTCAGCTGCTTCTTGTGGCAATGCATTCCAAGCATTCACCACTCTCTGACTAAAGAAATCTTTCCTAATATCTAATCTGGACCTTACTTTAGTTTATAGCTATGCCCTCTTGTTCTTGTAGGTAGTTGTATTTTTGAAAAACTTGTTATGGTCTCATTTATCCGTTCCCCTGATCATCTTATAAACCTATATATTAAGTCACCTCGAATTCTTCTCTTTTCTAGACACTGTAGGCCGGTTTTTCTGAGTCTTTTCTCATAACTGTAATTCTGGAATCCCACTATTAACTTTGTTGCTCCTTTTTGTATCCTTTCCAACATGTTTATCTCTTCTACAATAAGGACTCCAATCTAGGTCTAACTAATGCTTTATACAGTTTGACTATCACTTCCTTGCTCCTATGTTTAATATTTCTTTTTATTATACCTAACATTGTATTTGCCTTTTTCACTGCTACCTGAACTTGCCCACTCACCTTACCTGTATGATCTATTATAACCCCTAGGTCCCTTTCCTTTTCTATCTTTCTAATATTGTTCTCACCCATTCTGTAATTATGTTCCATATTGGATCTACCCATGTTAAATACTACATTTATCTACATTAAACTCCATTTGCCAGCTCACAAACCATTCCCGAATTGTATCTAAATACGACCTCAATAAATCCACTTCTGCTTTAAATGAGACACTACTGCATAGCTTTGTGTCATCTACGAATTCTGCAGTCATAGATCCGACACCTGTTCTGTATTCTTTGAGCGTTGAAGAAAAATAAATAAAAACATGACACTCTATTCGATCAATAACCAGACTCTCCGCAAATTTCATATCAAATCAGGAGTACGACAAGGACGTGTGCTATCACCTTTGTTGTTCATTACATTTGTAGATCACATGTGTAAAACAGCCAACCCAAATAAAGGTAGTAACATTGGTGGACTCTTAAATGAATGTCTTTTTGCTGACGATCAAGCAGCCATAGCAGCTTCAGAACTACAATTGCAGCAACAAATTGATAAACTATATACAGCATGTAAAGAATACAATATGAAAATCAATGTAGAAAAAAACTGAGGACATGGAAAATATCGCCATTGAAAAACAGCAAATCAAACATGGGGAAAGATTTCACATACTTAGGGAGCAGGCTATCAGCAAACTGAAGAATTACAGTGCAAATCCAACAGATGCAATAAGGCAAATCAGATCATTGGACAATTAAATCCAATACTTATTTGCAAACACGTGACAATAACTACCAAAAGAGCTTTATACAACACGACTTTCGTCCCGACACTATGCTATCAATGTCAAAACTTGACACTAACATCAAATTAAAAATGCAACATAGTAACAACAAATATGAAATGCCTGTGAAAAATATTGGACGTACCAAGTAGAGACATGATCAGAAACGATGGCATCAGGAGACGAGTGGGAACAACACCAGTATTGGACTACATTAAAAGATAGCGACTAAAATGGCGTAACCACGTAACAAGACTATCATCACACAGCACACACAATTTCCCCCTCCCCCCAACAGGCAGTGTTAATTAGATACAACGGATTCAAAGGCAGACCATGAAAAAGGTGGTTTACAGAAATACCGGAGGCAGTAAATGCTACTGTGCATGAGGCACACAGACGGGCTCGTTCTAGAGATCTCTTCATAACCTGACGCTGAAAGTCATAATATTATAAGCGAAAAGAAGAAAGGATCCGACATCACATAATAGGATAAGCGAAAAGAAGAAAGAATACGACATCACATAATATATATATAGGGATATAGACATGCTGGAGAGAATACAAAAAAGAGCGACAAAGCTGATAGTGAAATTCCAGAATTACAGTTACGAGGAAAGATTAAAAAGAATCGTCCTACAGTGTCTAGAAGAGAGAAGAATTCGTGGTGACTTAATACAGGTGTATAAGATGATCAGAGGAATGGATAAGGTAGACTATAACAGGTTTTTTAAAGTACAACCACCAACAAGGACAAGAGGGCACAGCTACAAGTTGACTAAGGAGAGGTCCAGATTAGATATTAGGAAGTATTTCTTTAGCCAGAGAGTTGTGAATGCTTGGAATGCATTGCCAAGTGAGGTGGTGGAGGCTGGGACGGTCAATGCATTTAAGAATAGATTGTATGCGTACAGCTTCTAGAGCAAGATGATGTAATTGGAACTGGTTGTATATAGACTCTGCAGAGTCTTCTAAACCAGTATAAAGACGTTAAGTTAAGTTATAATAGGATAAACGAAAAGAAGAAAGTATCCGACATCACATAATAGGATAACTGAAAAGAAGAAATGATCCGACATCATTGTCCAAATCGTTTATATATATCAAGAACAAAAATCGAACCATGTGGCACTCCACATTTGACCCCGTACCACTCAGAGCGACTGCTGTGTGTGTGTGCAGAGACGGTTATGCTGATTCTCGGTAATAACGAGGCGCACTGCCTGCTCAGGGGGAGGTCATTAGTGTCCTATTTTCAGATCTTTTCAGGAATCATCTACCACCTATGATAAAATCTACACAATGTGAACTCATAAGTTAAGATGCTTTGTTGCGACAATGACTGGACCTATGTGTAACGATTGCAACCATCAAGTACCTGCACTTGTGAGTGTCTTCCACATCCTCCGTACTTGTCAGATCTCCCGACACGTGCGTAAGTGCAGCGGTCTTCCGGTAGATAGTGATGATGTAGTACTCCGTTAAAATAGCGTCTGTGTGTGACACGTATTACAAACAACCAGCTGTATATGAAATCGTAGTGGTGGAGAAATAAAGTGTGAGGAACATTGACGAAAGTTTGCGTGATGTATGTAGAAGTTATGTAGCCGATATGAGTACAGTTGAATGATAGGTCCAGAAAGTTAAAGCTTCAGGAAGTGCAGAGACGGAGCTGTATGATCGGCTGCGGTTTGGGCGTCCTTCCACAGCCGTCAACGCATACATGTTACAGCGCGCCGATGTCATGATTCGTGAGAATCGTCATATCATAACTCGACAACTGGTCTCACAGCTTTGAGTCAGCAATGAAAGTGTGATGACACGTTTCTATGATATAGGATATTCAATTGTATGCGCATGATGAGGTCCTGGAAGTCTCGCATCCAGCAACATACGTCAAATGAACATTGCCATGTTAACATGAGGCAAGCCCGTATATGGTACAGCGAATGCATGCATGGCTTTGTTTCAGACTGGCTTAAAGCCGTAGAAGTTGGCGGACATTATGTGGACAAATAGCGTATGTAAAGTAAAGATTCAGTTATAATGTGTGTGTTTCATACTTCGCGAATAAATGCTTTCAGGAGAATAAAGATTGCGGTGCAATATTTTCAGAGCAACCCTGGTATAAGAACATAATTATTTTCTTGTTATGATTGTACATAACAATGTACAAATTGTACAAAATCCCCGGGATCAAATATCAGTTAACTGTGTACGCTTTCTTCACAAAATATCGGTTACATCGTGCTGGGAACTTCTTTCAATGTCCGACGTAAACTGTAGAGCAACAGGAAGATTCTCATCAAGGCCAGATGATCTTAAAGATAATTTGGAAGCGATAGAGGATCCTGGAGTTAAGGGTATGATATAACCACTGCTGTTGTCGTCGATGCTGTGTCCCGCGTGGTCAAATCCGCTTGTCTCCTGCGATCTGTTCCATGGGCAGTCAGGGATCGACAGTGTGTAAGAAGAAATTCTCTCTTCCTTACTGTATCCGTGGTGTGTGGCAGGATCAGCTCTAGAGCTTGTTAAAGCGCTTTTACAACGCCTAGATGTACTGGCACAAAGATATTCTGTCTCTGGGGATGGAACTTGAGCCCTGTCAGCGTTAATGTAGATCTCGCAAGCCTGTTTTGATGAATAAGTATCGTTGTAGAGAGAATCAACTTTTTTATCTGGGACCGATTGATATGTGTGATACGGTGAGTTTCCATCCAAACTCACAACAGATTCGTAATCACTCACATAATCTGTGTGATACTTGATCAAATCTTCGTGCTGTATCTTTATATCTCTTCCGTATTTTTTCTGCTTCAAAAGATTCTTGGCTTTCAGCCCACAAAGTGTGACACAGACCCCAGCGGCAAGGCCAGCAAAGACCCAGATTATCGCGATGTATGGGCTGGTTGGGTCTACGAGGCTGGGGTTGCATGTGTAGTTCTGAAAGTCGTAGAATATGATGTTGTCATTGCCTGCTTGTTTTGTGGGCCGGTTCGTTGTCCTTGAAAAAAATTAATTGGCATTGAATTATTATAAAATATTTGAGTGATAAAACTAAGAGTAACCGTCAGGGGAAACATATTGACAATGACTCACCTCGCGTCAGGATCAGGTGAAACATATTGACCAAATACCTAACTTCACATCAGGTTCAGATAGAACATGCTGACCAGGAACTTACCTGACGTCTGTGTCAGGTAAGACACACTGACCAGGTCTCACCTCACGCTAGGGTCAGGTGAAACATACTGACCAAGTTCTCACCTTACGCTAGGGTCAGGTGAAACATACTGACCAAGTTCTCACCTCACGCTAGGGTCAGGTGAAACATACTGACCAAGTTCTCACCTCACGCTAGGGTCAGGTAAAACATACTGACCAAGTTCTCACCTCACGCTAGGGTCAGGTAAAAAATACTGACCAGGTTCTACCCTCACGCTAGGGTCAGGTGAAACATACTGACCAATGCATCCCCTCACGTGGGGGTCAAGTAAAAATACTGACCAATCCCTCGCCTGACGTCGGGGTCACGTAAAACATATTGATCAATCCCTTTCTTTTCATCAGGGTCAGGTAAAACATATTGACCAATCCCTTTCTTTTCATCAGGGTCAGGTAAAACATATTGACCAAAACCCCCACCTCACGTTAGGTAAAACATACTGACTAAGACCCCCACCTCACGTCAGGTAAAACATACTGACTAAGACCCCCACCTCACGTCAGGGAAAACATACTGACTAAGACCCCCACCTCACGTTAGGTAAAACATACTGACTAAGACCCCCACCTCACGTCAGGTAAAACATACTGACTAAGACCCCCACCTCACGTTAGGTAAAACATACTGACTAAGACCCCCACCTCACGTCAGGTAAAACATACTGACTAAGACCCCCACCTCACGTCAGGTAAAACATACTGACTAAGACCCCCACCTCACGTCAGGTAAAACATACTGACTAAGACCCCCACCTCACGTCAGGTAAAACATACTGACTAAGACCCCCACCTCACGTTAGGTACAACATACTGACTAAGACCCCCACCTCACGTTAGGTAAAACATACTGACTAAGACGCCCACCTCACGTCAGGTAAAACATACTGAGTAAGACCCCCACCTCACGTTAGGTAAAACATACTGACTAAGACCCCCACCTCACGTCAGGTAAAACATACTGACTAAGACCCCCACCTCACGTCAGGTAAAACATACTGACTAAGACCCCCACCTCACGTCAGGTAAAACATACTGACAAAGACCCCCACCTCACGTCAGGTAAAACATACTGACTAAGACCCCCACCTCACGTCAGGTAAAACATACTGACTAAGACCCTCACCTCACGTCAGGTAAAACATACTGACTAAGACCCCCACCTCACGTCAGGTAAAACATACTGACTAAGACCCCCACCTCACGTTAGGTAAAACATACTGACTAAGACCCCCACCTCACGTCAGGTAAAACATACTGACAAAGACCCCCACCTCACGTCAGGTAAAACATACTGACTAAGACCCCCACCTCACGTCAGGTAAAACATACTGACTAAGACCCCCACCTCACGTCAGGTAAAACATACTGACTAAGACCCCCACCTCACGTCAGGTAAAACATACTGACTAAGACCCCCAACTCACGTCAGGTAAAACATACTGACTAAGACCCCCAACTCACGTCAGGTAAAACATACTGACTAAGACCCCCACCTCACGTTAGGTAAAACATATTGACTAAGACCCCTACCTCACGTTAGGTAAAACATACTGACTAAGACCCCCACCTCACGTCAGGTAAAACATACTGACTAAGACCCTCACCTCACGTCAGGTAAAACATACTGACAAAGACCCCCACCTCACGTCAGGTAAAACATACTGACTAAGACCCCCACCTCACGTCAGGTAAAACATACTGACTAAGACCCCCACCTCATGTCCCTGTGGTGCTCACGGAAACAGGATGTGTTAGAGCAGACTGGCCAAAGATGTTGGGATCAACACTGTGATCCTCGTCGTAGTGAACCTACCGAGAAGTCTCGCATTACACTGCAGCCAGGGGGGCTCGCATCCGCCTTCTTCGGTTCACCATGGGATATAGCAAGAGCCACTGTAACCTTCTACTAGCGAATCATTTTCAAGAATAAAGCACTCGGCACAAGTAATGTCGAACAACGACAACACAACACACAAAACATGTAATGACTTTTCAAAGGTAAAGAAAGTGTCACATCAAACACTGCTGTGAGGGATGAAGTGTTAAAGCCTTCACTGTCCAATGTTTCAGCTTTGTGTGAGGTAGGTGACCTGTTACCTTTCTCTCTGCCTTTCCGAAATATAAGTCAGTTACGTTTCCAGATAAGTAGACTGAAGCGTGTTGTCGATAACCGATAATGGTAGTGCTTTAATTGGTCACAGCTCCTTAACTTGACCTGTGTTGTTTTTTGTTGAATGCCCACAATGAGAAAGTTTACTCTTTTGTGCGCCCTGAAAAGGGATTTACGTGGCGAGTAGTAGTACCTTTCCTCACATCCCGAGCGTGCTGATGAAGGTGGGCCGCGGTCCTACAAGTGGTTGTGCTATGCTTGGCTTCATCTGCGTGGCGCTCACAACTACGGGGATCACATCGATAACATCTCCTCAGCCAGGCTGCCTTGAAAACAGCCTGTTTCCAGGGAACACTACATGGAAGAAAGATTGTGGTCTAGGTCAGTGTTTTGTGCCTGACCCTGACACGACGTCCTGGTCAGTATGTTGTGCCTGACTGGACTAGCGTCTCAGTTCCTCAATTTGACCTGCAGAAATGTTTAAACATTCCACTATGTGAGATTCATCACGAGTAAACAGCACGCCACTCACCAACAAACAACACGATGCACATCAACATATAGCAAAACACAACAACAAACAACATGTCACTCACCAACAAAACCTATGACGTTATAGCTCAACAGAATATATGACGTCACAACTCATCAACAGAATCTAAAACTTTACAGCTCACCAACATAATCTATGAAGTTACAACAACCCACTACATAATCTATGACGTTACATCTCACCAACATAATCTGTGACGTTACATCTCACCAACATAATCTATGACGTTACATCTCACCAACATAATCTATGACGCTACATCTCACCAATATAATCTATGACGTTACATTTCACCAACAGAATCTATGACGCTACATCTCACCAACATAATCTATGACGTTACAGCTCACCAACATAATCTATGACGCTACATCTCACCAACGGAATCTATGACGTTACAGCTCACCAACGGAATCTATGACGTTACAGCTCACCAATAGAATTGATGACGTTACATCTCAACAACAAAATCTATGACGTTACAACACACTACGTAATCTAATACGTTACGACACACTACATAATCTAATACGTTACAACACACTACATAATCTAATACGTTACAACACACTACATAATCTAATACGTTACGACACACTACATAATCTAATACGTTACGACACACTACATAATCTAATACGTTATAACACACTACATAATCTAATACGTTACGACACACTACAACATCTATGACGTTACGACACACTACAACATCTATGACGTTACATCTCACCAACAAAAAGCACGTCACTTGTTTCTACTCACCAGCTTCGATCTGAGTTCATCATTTAACTCAAACATGCGCCACGAATCTCTCTCATCGAACCGGTCATTGAAACACATTTCGGTGGGATGGAGTCACCGTCAAATCACGAGCCAATTCATGCCACATCTTATCATTGCAAAGATGTGTGGGCCGGCGTATGAGGCGACACGGAAACTTTTAGCACGAGGAAGAGAATTGTGTTATCAGTAGACAATGAAGAAAGGTCTCTGTCGTGATAAATTGAGGATAATTATGTGACCAGGAACTCCATTTATCGTCTCGTACGAGTTGCAGTGAGGTTAGAGCGTTTATCATGAGTTTACTGGAAGATGGTCGATCCCCGCCTCTAGTCTTGTCTTTTTTCGTTTCGTTTCTTATGAAACATTCGGCTGCCACTGCTTTCGGCCTCTTTCTTTATTTTTAACCCACTCGTAATGAGCGCTTAACTCTTGAAGAATTAAGTCTGTGAAAGGAGCCTGTCCATCAATCAGGCACAACAGCCATTTTCGGCTTTTGTCCACTTAGTTTCAATACTGGTTTCTCTTTGACTTGGTTGTATATAATTAGCCAGACCATGCATTCTTTGAATATTCTTTAACTGATTCACTCCGGGGAGCGGAAATACAGGCTTGCAAAACTTTTGACAGTACCGTGCACCTGATATCTTGGCTTGAGCATTTGTCATACATATATGTTGTTGTTTGTGCTGTTGTTTAATGCCAAAAATGGGTAACATTTACTCTTTTGTGTATCCTGAAAAAGGGCGTTGTTAAGTTGTCGGTTGCAATAACTTTCCTCATATCCCGAGCGTGCTGATGAAGGTGAACCAGGATCTTTCCCGTTGTTGTGCTATGTTTGGCTTCATCATACGTATATAGAAACGTTTCTTCATACCAAGTAATCTTAGAATTATAAACATACCTGTACCTTTTAGTTGTAGTTTGACTGCTTGACTCTGCAAGAATAAATGCCATCAGGTCAAAATGAATCCGAAATGAATGAATAAACTTTGTAATCTGTAATTTTTTTTAAAAGTTTCATTTGACATTTCACGAAACAACTTCCTGATCTATGTTTTGCTAATGACTCGGTTCTTCTGTCCCCGTGGCCGTGATTAGCTTCAGAATCAAATCAATCTGCGAGGGAGAGACATTAAGTAGCAAAAATTGTATTCTAAAGTATACGGAAGAGTACGTGCAACGGAAAATTTTATTTCAGGACACAAAATGGGATCTTTAGCAATACCCCATATAGAGGGATTGTGACTATCGAGCAGTATGTGCATGTGCAATATAGCGTACAAAATGGCAATCTCACTGTCGATTTGCACTGTTGAAGAACAACAACGCGTTATTCGTTTTTTGTGGTTAGAGAGTGTGAAACATTCTGAAATCCACAGAAGAATAAACGTTCAGTATGAAAACTTATGATTGAGTAAGTGGAGAGTGTATGGATGGGTAGAAATGTTCCAAAACAGAAGACCAAACATCATTGATGAACCGTGTAATGGGACACCAGCAAGTGTGGCAAATGACACATTGAAACAGCAGATCCACCATCTAGTCCATGGCAACAATCCAGTCACAGTTATGCAATAGCCGTAAATTTCAACATGTCACAGCGCTGCGCCCATAATTGTACATGATGACCTCGGTTATAGGAAAGTGTGTAGCATATGGGTTCCAGTGTATCTGGCAACGACGTAATGGAGGCGGTGCAAATTTAGTGAAAAGTCAAACGAAAAGACTTTTTCCTGGAGGGCATCGATACGCTAGTGAACAGGCGAACAAAGTGTGTTGGTCATCCACACGCTAATGGACAGGTCGACAAAGTGTGTTGGTCATCCACAAGCTAGTGGACAGGTAGACAAAATGTGTTGGTCATCCACACGCTAGTGGACAGATGGACACAGTGTGTTGGTCATCCACACGTTAGTTGACAGATGGACAAAGTGCGTTGGTCATCCACACGCTAGTGGACAGGTGGACAAAGTGTGTTAGTCATCCACACGTTAGTGGACAGGTGGACAAAGTGCGTTGGTTATCCACACGCTAGTGGACAAAGTGTGTTGGCCATCCACATGCTAGTGGACAGGTCGACAAACTGTGTTGGTCATCCACACGCTAGTGGGCAGGTGGACAAAGTGCGTTGATCATCCACATGCTAGTGGACAGGTGGACAAAGTGTGTTGGTCCTCCACATGCTAGTGGACAGGTCGACAAAGTGTATTGGTCATCCACACGCTAGTGCACAGGTGGACAAGGTGTGTTGGTCACCCACATGCTTGTGGACAGGTGGACAAAGTGCGTTGGTCATCCACACGCTAGTGCACAGGTGGACAAGGTGTGTAGGTCACCCGCATGCTAGTGGACAAAGTGTGCTGGTCATACACACGCTAGTGGACAGGTGGACAAAGGCTGTTGGTCATCCACACGCTAGTGGACAGGTAGACAAGTGTATTGGTCATCCACGCGCAGGTGGACAAAGTGTGTTGCCAGGGACCGGGACTATGTAATAAAATAAGACACACAATTTCTGAATCGCACTCTAGTAAAAATGTAATTAATAATATTACTGTTACTAAATGACTATGCCTCGAACTTTCTGCGGTATCCAATCAATCGTATCGTCAAATACATTGCAGAAAGTCACACATTATGAGATGGAATGCTCACGTCAGATTATGTTTAGTAAAGATATTACAGGATGTGAACTCGTTCGTCTACCTTGGTAGTTATATATGCACACTTGAGAGCACACTTTACATATCTGGGAAGTAACATTGATAAAGACAGAGAATCAAAACAATTTCATTGATTAACCCGGCCAAATTTTTTATCAACTCGGTTTGTTTAATATGAAACTCAGCAACGTTCTACAAGTGGTTTTGACTCTGCCCTGTCACTGCACCAGGATAGTAGAAGACGAGATAATGAGTCTGAAGTGCGCAACTTTTCTTCGCGCGAAAGTCACTTTGTTTTAATGTCACGTTCGTTACGTTGGTTTATCAATTCCATTATGACCAGAAAATGCAAATACTTTGGTCACATCAAGAGACACAACGGTCTTGAGAGAACAGTAATGGAAGGTATGGTGCCAGACAAAAGAGGAAGGGGTAGACCAAGAAGACGATGGCACCAAGATATCCAAGAATGCCTGAGTATGACTGTGGCAAAGGCTGGAGTTTTGGCGAGGGAACAAGTTTCTTTCAAACAGACTGTGATGGGAGCGGCGTTCTATAAAGGACATGCTACATGATGATGTTCGTTACATTACTGTCTACTTTGAAGTGCACAATGAAAGTGCTTTTGGCTTAGCTTCGTTCATTCTCAATCTCCCACTACCAAATACTGAAATAGCTTAAGAAGCAGAATGTAGCCTAGAGAACGGAATATGTTGTGTCGTAGTTTACAGCTTGACTGTGATTTTTGCACCTTTCGGTCCAACATATCCGACTTCAGCAAGCATTTTTTGAGTACCGAGTTAGCATTCCCTCTTCGATCCCTTCTCCTTAGCCAGTCTGCCCTGCTGCAGCCTGTTATCCAGGATCACCGCTTGGAGGTGTAGAAGGGTCTTCGCAGCTTTGGTTCGTTGGCCCTGACACTAGCAGTCAGCTATGGGTCGCTGACCACTGCAGCTCATGCGCTGCTCAGGATTTTGATCCCGGAAGTGATTTTGATATTTGATGCATCAAACATTAGCACTCTCGTGGACCGTATGCAAAAAAACATCCACCCCGATGGAGGTGGGTATCATATTTCTTTGTACTCAGTGCAGCAAACAATTCGGGGCTCGGATTGGCTTATATGGTCCTCGTCGATTACGGCGCGTGAGCAACACACATGGGGAGAAATCGGTTAAGCTGTTCAATACGAATGTAAAGTCGGTCCTGCTATATGGCTCTAAGACATGGGATGTCATTAAAGGTATCAGATCCAGACTGCAGGCCTTCGCTGACAAGAATCTGTGTGGCATACTTTCGTTTTAGATGGCTAGAGGTGAGGGTAAGCACAGATCGGTGGTAAAGAACACGATACCGATCATTAGAGCGGAGGTTAAGAGAGAATGTGGGGATGGTTCCATTGGATTTTCTTATATTCCTAAGTGTATTGAAGAAAATTCAGTGTAGTGCAATAATTATTAGTAGTCTCGCCGTTACGGGGATCACAGCTTCGATTATCACCTTGATGGCTAGTCTGCTGTAACACAAAGTGTTTCAATGTGTACTGCGTGTTTGTGAGACGAGGTATTGGGTAGTTTGTTTTATCTTACCGTGAGCTGAGATGATCACTTGGTCAGTATGTTTTTCCTGATGTGAGGTGGGGTCTTGGTCAGTATGTTTCATTTGATGTGAGGGGGGATCTTGGTCAGTATGTTTATCCTGATGTGAGATGACATCTTGGTCAGTATGTTTCATTTGATGTGAGGGGGGATCTTGGTCAGTATGTTTATCCTGATGTGAGATGACATCTTGGTCAGTATGTTTCATTTGATGTGAGGTGGGATCTTGGTCAGTATGTTTCTCCTGATGTGAGGTGGGATCTTTGTCAGTATGTTTCTCCTGATGTGAGGTGGGATCTTGGTTAGTATGTTTCATTTGATGTGAGGTGAGATCTTGGTCAGTATGTATGTTTCTCCTGATGTGAGGTGGGATCTTGGTCAGTATGTTTCTCCTGATGTAAGGTGGGATCTTGGTCAGTATGTTTCTCCTGATGTGAGGTGGAATCTTGGTCAGTATGTCCCTTCTGATGTGAAGTGGAATCTTGGTTAGTATGTTCCTCCTGATGTGAGGTGGAATCTTGGTTAGTATGTTCCTCCTGATGAGAGGTGTGATCTTGGTCTTGCGCCAAACAAACCACATCCGAGTAGTACTCCAGAAATTAAGAAATAGATGAACTAAAACCTTTATAATATCTCGTAAACTGTGACTAAAGAGAGTTCTGCATGAAGCTAGGAACTCCATCATGTAAAACGAATTGCCACAGAAACCAACACAGCAAGAGCGTATGCAAGTGGTTTGATAATGGCTTCCTATAATGAGCCATATACAGCAGCACCCCTATGCTCCATTAGGAGCACAACGAAGAAACCAGCATGTTGGACAATGTAATAGTAGCAGGAAGTTGATTTGTCCTCATTCAAACTTTCAGATTGTGCGAATATGTCTGCAATGAGTCACAGGAAATTAAAACAATGATGCGACGAATGCAGATTATTTGAAAAGTTTCGTAGAAAAAAATAGGTTGTATAATTAATGGAACCGCTGAGGTAACATCAATTAACAAAATGCACTTCGAGTACCTGTGATGATGACAGGGTCAGTATGTTTCACTTGATGTGAGGTGGTATCTTGGTCAGTATGTTTCTCCTGATGTGGGTTGGGGTCTTGGTCAGTATGTTTCTCCGGATGTAAGGTGGGGTATTGGTCAGTATGTTTCTCCTGATGTGAGGTGGGGTCTTGGTCAGTATGTTTCTCCGGATGTAAGGTGGGGTCTTGGTCAGTATGTTTCTCTTGATGTAAGGTGGGATCTTGGTCAGTATGTTTCTCCTGATGTGAGGTGTGATCTTGGTCAGTATGTTATACCTAACCCTGACCCGAGTTGGTGACTCGATCAGGATGGGGCAGGGGACCTTGACCCGAGTCGGTGACTCGATCAGTGTGTTGCAGGTGACCTTGACCCGAGTTGGTGACATGATTAGTATGGGGCAGGGGACCTTGACCCGAGTTGGTGACTCGATCAGTGTGTTGCAGGTGACCTTGACCCGAGTTGGGGACTCGATCATTGTGGGGCAGGTGACCTTGGCCCGAGTTGGTGACTCGATTAGTATGGGGCAGGTGACCCTACCCGAGTTGGTGACTCGATCAGTATAGGAAATTCGATCTGCTGCACTCCTTGTCGGCAGGCCGGCATCGAAACTGTTCAGCCATGCACGTCTCCACGAATCGATATGTCTGTCATCTAGCAAGATGATCAAAGAATAGTTACACTGTAATCTGCCAGGCATACTATACTCTTCACCATAATGTTTTATGCCATTGCTCAGTGTCGGCTGTCAGGGTTATATCCAAAACGGGGTAGAAATGAAATGCAGGACTTACGGAGAACTTTTCAATCATAGACGACTGTTTGCTGATGACTGTACCCTTGCTGCCAGCACTGAAAGAGACAGGCAGACATATGTGGACAAGTTCAGATTGTGACATGTTCGGTTGTACGCTTAGCAAAAATAACAAAACAATCTGAAGTCATGCTCCAGCCTACCCCGTGTGACGCATATCGCATACCGAGATGGCCTCCAATCAGTTGGTAGATTGACTTACATTAAGAACTCTCTTCAGGGAAACGACTAATGTCTCTGAGGCCAGCAACAGAATCTTCTCGGCCAGTGCTGCCTTTGGGAGGCAGTGAAACAGCATTTGTGATAGAACGGGGTCTTAGCCTTGATATGACACTTAAAGACTACTGGGATGAAGATGCTGAGCAGCGCATGAGCTGCAGTGGTCAGTGACCCATAGCTGACTGCTAGCGTCAGGGCCAGCGAACCAGAGCTGCCAATACCCTTCTAGACCTCCACGCGGTGATCCTGGATAACAGGTTGCAGCAGGGCAGACTGGCTAAGGAGAAGGGATCGAAGAGGGAATGCTAACCCGGTACTAAAAAATGCTTGCTGAAATCGGATGTGTTGGACCGAAATGTCCTACAGTCCTGCTTACAGATGCTCTGGCCGTAGTTACAGCGCTAAAAAGCCAGAAAAACACTGAGCTTAATGACTTAAGAGCAGTACTCTGTCAACTATGCCAGCAGTCCGCACCAAAAAGGGTAGTGGTACAGTGGGTCCCATCACACTGCAACATCCAAGGCAACGAGGAGGCAGACAGACTGGCAAAAGAAGGTGCAAGACTACCACAAACAGATACTAGTATGACGTACGAAGAGTCAAAACGGCTTATTAAAGCCAGATACATGACCAAATGGGAAACTGAACATACCGGCTACACCAAAAACGATGCCTATTACCAGTTGAACAGACGAGAGCAGGTCGTTGTCTTCAGACTTCGCACTGGCCACAATAAACTGAGGTACCACCTATTCAACAAATTGAAGATAGGTGGTACCGACGAATGCCCGTGTGGTACCGGGAAAATGACCGCTGAGCATCTGCTGCAGAACTGCCCGACATACGAGGATCAGAGAGAGCAGATTTGGCCATCACCAGTGGCAGCACAAGACAAGCTATATGGCAGTGTTGACAGCCGCTTTTATCGAAAAAATAATGGTTACTGTCTGACTGCGTACGATGAAGAAGAAGAAGAAGAAGAAGAAGAAGAAGAAGAAGAAGAAGAAGAAGAAGAAGAAGAAGAAGAAGAAGAAGAAGAAGAAGAAGAAGAAGAAGAAGAAGAAGAAGAAGAAGAAGGACCGAAATGTCCAAATATCGCAGTCAAGCTGAAAACTACGACACAACGCATTCCGTTCTCTGGACTAAATTCTGCTACTTAGGCATGTGTCAGGGTTTGGTAGCGGGAGACTGAGAACGAACGAAGCCAAGCCAAAGACTACTGAGCCGTTGTGCTCCCCACCCTTCTGTACGGCAGTGAGACGGACTGTGTACAGCAGGCATGATAGGAAAATAAATCACTTCCATACAAGCTGCCTCCCTAGATTGTTGATAATACAGTGACAGGACAGAGTACCCGACACTGACATCCTCACGAAAGCCAAAATGCAAAACATCCAATTACTGTTGCAGAAAACACAGATAACCATATCCCCAAACAACTAATGTTTGGCGAGCTGAAAGATGGCACGCGACTGGTCGGTGGGTAAAAAGGCATTTCAAAAATACCCTCAAAATATCTCTGACACACTTCAACATTGATGTACACCCATGGGATTGCATGGCACAGGACCTCCAGACATGGCGTGGAACCCTCATCAGGGGCGCCTCCATTGCTGAAGAACACCGAGGCTCCGAGGCGCGAGGTAAAACGTTCTTTGCGAAAAGACAAAACAACTGACACTCACATGTTCAATTCTGACCTTAAATGCTACATATATGGTAGGGGTTTCCGTGCCAGAATTGGATTATACAGCCACCACCGGACCCACCGGTGATGTACAACACAACATGTCTGACTGCTGCTGTCATCATCACTTGACGGCTATTATTATTACATGAGGCGACGAACGGTATGGGATCCGCTACATCCTACTACGGAAACAATAATCTACAAGGAAAATAAGACATGTGTACCCCATAGTGCAGTAGAGTGACTAAAGCATATCAAGTCTATGAGTACCTTATGTGCATCTGTTGACAGTGCTATGGAGTTCTAATGGGGTTTGATGAGCAACATACAACTTACAACCTCTCCTGCCTAAGTCTACTTCACCGTCAAGAGGTGGACCCGTTGTTATTCCCAGTAATCCAGCTGAAGATTTGAGATTTTAATCCTTATCAAGAAGTTGGATATGGCAGCAGATGAGGTTCAGTCGAGCTCTTTTTTTCCACAGCGAGTTGAGAGCAGGTATGAGGCCATTGTTCCAGTGAAGAGCTTCTACAGACGGCGATACTTGGCCAGACGGCGCACTGGAGACAACAGTATCACGAAAATCTTGCTCTCTGGGGATGAGCACCCAGTTATAGTGGCATGACGCCTTCCAGCGTTTGTCTGTTGGGGACCGACTGACGGACGGACGGTTGTTTCGTCCCTCACTCCGTCGACCTAGGACCGCCTGGCAGGGGCCCGTACACACACCAACCTACCGACCGGGCTCGCTCGGGGAGGGATGGTAGCGCTATGTGCAGAACGGATCCCAACGGCCCCCGGCGATGATTTTCACTCGGACTGGAGACGATTTTTGCCTGCCCTTCTCCGACCGGTTGGTCGGGCGAGGACAGGGCCTTTAGGCACGATTCCTGCTTTCCATTCGCCGGTCACAAGCTCTTTACGAGAGAATGACCACAAGCGAGACGGACTGTCGAGATTGGCTATACGCCTTTCGACGAAACACACGGACTGACAAATCTTCTCGATACGGACCACAGTAACGCACCCTTTCCAGAGGTACGACTCCACAAAATTGGTCCCGCTACAGTGCCGGGGAAAGGCGGGCGAGCTAGTTAGGCGAGCCCGCGCTTTCACTCCACCTGGCGGGACTGAGATCGCTGTACGTACACTGGATGCGAGTCAATCGTGCCACCAAGAGACCAGCCCCAGATCAACATCAAATACGATCTAGTCCAAATGTCATGACGCAAGAAAATGTGTTTTGTTTGTTCCAAGAACAAGTCAAAGACTGCTCGTGGATATGGTATAGAGACTGTTTTTGGCTGCTCAATTTGCAAAATTCACCCATGCAGAGGAGGACTGTGCTATTCCTCTATATACTTATACTTTAAATTCTGGTATTCAAACAGGCATGTTAATGTCAGTTGCTAGGTAGTCAAAGGCTATATTTAGTAGGTATTTTACACTTTCTGCGGCTTACTATGCCTGGGGGATATATATTAGAATGTTGAACGAGGTGACAGCAATCAACAAACAATAACTGATTGCTTGCATCAGCGAACCAAGTGTTCAAAACTCTATTCTGCCATAAAATGGCGGCCCTAGAACAGACTGTGCCCGTGTAGTCTGACTGGGAGAATTGGAATCGTAGATGGAAGGCAAACCAAGTCAAAACAACATGTAGTGCTGAAACAGGGTGGCTGGGAATCAAGACTAGTGACAGGGTCAAGTGAAATATATGGATTGAGACCCCCATCTCACATTCTAATAGTGGTTCCTGGAAACATGATGGCCAAAACAAGAAAGAAGAACACTCAGAGAAACAAAACAAGGCAGAAGAACACGCAAAGAAGCAAAACAAGGCAGAAGAACAGCCAAAGAGACAAAACAAGACAGAAGAACACTCAGAGAAACAAAACAAGGCAGAAGAATACCCAAAGAGACAAAACAAGGCAGAAGAACACTCAAAGAAAAAAAACAAGGCAGAAGAACACGCAAAGAAGCAAAACAAGACAGAAGAACACTCAAAGAGACAAAACAAGACAGAAGAACAACCAAAGAGACAAAACAAGGCAGAAGAACACCCAAAGAAACAAAGCAAGGCAGAAGAACACTCAAAAAGACAAAACAAGGCAGAAGAACAACCAAAGAGACAAAACAAGGCAGAAGAACACCCAAAGAAACAAAACAAGGCAGAAGAACACGCAAAGAAGCAAAACAAGACAGAAGAACACCCAAAGAAACAAAACAAGGCAGAAGAACACTCAAAGAGACAAAACAAGACAGAAGAACACCCAAAGAAACAAAGCAAGGCAGAAGAACACTCAAAAAGACAAAACAAGGCAGAAGAACAACCAAAGAGACAAAACAAGGCAGAAGAACACCCAAAGAAACAAAACAAGGCAGAAGAACACGCAAAGAAGCAAAACAAGACAGAAGAACACCCAAAGAAACAAAACAAGGCAGAAGAACACGCAAAGAAGCAAAACAAGACAGAAGAACACTCAAAGAGACCAAACAAAGAAGGATATCATTAAAAGACAAACAACTTGGCAGAGGAAGATACATAGACATAAAAATGGATAAAAAACAAAGACACATAACAAGAACATTCAATAACATGAAAGGAGAACATATGAAAATATTAAACAAAGAACAGCAACAAAAACAAAGAAGAATATATCCAAAGATATAAACAATAAAGACCAACAAAAATAGGCTGGAGTCAATAACATCAACGAATGAAAACATCTTATGACTTCTGTTTATTTACAAACTAAACACAAAGGTCCATCAACTCTTGTGCATCTATACAATTCTTCTGTCCCTTTGCCTATTATTATCTCCCCCTTAGGAAAAAAACAGCCATTATTATCAAATGCTAATACATGCATTGTCAACCAACATTCGCTGGTCATTAACATTGTTGATACATGACAGAACCTGTATAATTGTCATGCCAGAAAAGGCAACACTTTGCACGTCAACTTGGCTTCATACTAGGAGTGGTGACACTTTGGTCCTGCCAGAGTGAATACGAAAGAGTTATTTTAGATGAGCGCCAGAGTAGCAGATCACACGCTTTTCATGACAAAAGTGCAGGATTTTATCCATGTGATCGAAACACTCCAGTAACTGTGAATTGCAACCTGGCCAAACATCATCAGAAAATATTTTTTTAAGTCAGAGAGTGGTGAATGCTTGGAATGCATTGCCACGGGAAATAGTGCAGTCAATGAATGCATTCAAGAATAGATTAGATGCCCACAGGTATGTTTAGATCAAGAGAATGTAAATGAAATGTGTTGTATACAGACTCTTCTAAACCAGTATAAACTCATTAACCTAAAAGCCAAGAAATAGTCAATAATACTTCATCCCTGACAGCAATGTCTGCTATTTGATTACCTCTACCTTTAATTTGTTTGTATGGATACAAATCAGTTATAATTATTACCGTGTTGATGAAATAATCCCTTTAGCTGTGAGCTCTTGACAGCCCAATGCCTCCTGGACTAAAGCAAACGTCCTCCCCAATGGTTGTAGTGATGTGTAGAGTGTGTTGAGTATGGTGCGGTGGTGGTAGCAGCAGGTTCCGCAGATCGGCCAGCCCTCAGCACAAAGTCAGGAGGTGCTCGAGTGACTCCTCGTGGTCATGGCAGAATCTGTAGTTTGGTTCACGTAGTGGGTCTAATCTATTTAGATGTTTGTTGAGAGAGGGCATGGCCTGAACTCAGCTTGAAGATCAAACAATCACCACTGTTAACATCATATCCCCATCAACAAAATCTTCCGTTTTTAATCCACGAGAAAACCAAGTTATGCAACCCTTTATTTCAAGGCCAATGATACAGCACTGAATGACAAAATGCTGAGCAGCGCATGAGCTGCAGTGGTCAGCTACCCATAGCTGACTGCTAGTGTCAGGGCCAGCGAACCAGAGCTGCCAAGACCCTTCTAAACCTCCACACGGTGATCCTGGATAACAGGCTGTAGCCGGGCAGACTGGCTAAGGAGAAGGGATCGAAAAGGGAATGATAACCCAGTGCTAAAAAAATGCTTGCTGAAGTCAGATGTGTTGGACCGAAAGGTGCAAATATCGCAGTCAAGCTGTAAACTACGCCACAACGCATTCCGTTCTCTGGACCACATTCTGCTACTTAGGCCCTTTCAGGGTTTGGTAGCGGGAGATTGAGAGCGAACGAAGCCAAGCCAAGCAGCACTGCATGAACTGGACAACAGTCAGCAACTCATAGCTGGCTGCTTGAATCAGGGTCAGTGACCTATAACTGACCAAGACCCTATTCTATCTTCAAGTGGTGACCCTGAAAACAGACTGCAGCATGGTTAAGAGATTAGGACGAACCCTGTACACATTCTACAGAAATGCCCAATCTATAGGGAAATGAGATACCAGACCTGGTCAAAGGGTGCAGAGCTGAAACAAAAGCTGTGGAGCAGCCACTCCGACCTGGTCAAGACACAGACTTCATCATGGCGGCTGGCCTGCAGATATAGCATAACCAAAAGATCCTGAATGCAAAGAAGAGGGATTAAAGCGTGAAGGCAAACAAAAATGCCATGCATGAAATCAGATGTGTCGGACTGAAAGACGTAGATGTTGTAGCCTGGCTGTAAATTACAACAGAACATCACAGACGTCCTTTTCAGGATGAGCGCTGAAGAATTCTTTATTCCAGTACAGGTACCATAATTTTTGTTTGACAGCCCCATTTGTCTGTCACACTACACCACATGATCCTCAGCATCCAATCATATCAGTACCCATTTATCGTCTTCGTGGCGCCAAGTCTAAAAATAACTGAATAAAGGTCAATATAAATGGAAAGTTTCCACTAAATCCCAGTCAAAGGGGTATTCCAGACGTCACTGGAGCGATGAACCAATTATCAGTTCAGTTAATCCCATGACCTCTTGGGATCATTGGAGCATCCCTGCTGACACCCCCACAATCCTGTGCCACTCCTCTCTATTTGTGGTAAGATGAAGAATTGAGAATGCAAGTGGATTTTGTGATGACCTGCTCACAACATCCAACAGCTGACGATATGGCCACGTCTCGAGATCCAAGGATCGTGTAAATAGCATACTACTGGGCACAGGACATGGCAAGCAAAAGCAAGGACGTTCGAGAGAACAATGGGAAGACAACATCCATGATTGGACTAACTTACACCCGAGGAGGCACAAAATAAAAACCAATTACCGGTATACAGTATGGGATATTTTTAAAGCGTAACAATCTTCTGATGACGTAGAAGTTTTCCTTTGCAATCCAGCTCGCTGGAAATAGTTTTCTTTCAATTTGCAGGATTAAAACATTTACAATTTTAAAATGTTACTTTGGAAACCATTACTGAAGATGTACAACTTAATTCTCAATTTCAGAATTCAATTTTCATAAATATTTTACTCAGCAACAATGTTTTGTCAGTTGGTAAATTATGCAATACAAAGTGAGTGAGGGTGGCATGTGAATCTAATAACTCATTAAGTCTTAATATTTTACATAGGGAACTGAGTGGTCTCAATGTAAGACGTCGGCCTTGGGTTCAAATCGTGGTGGAGACCGGGATTTCTTTTCCTGTGGACTTTATGGTATTTCTTCGGATCTCTGGGTAGCTGAGATCGGACGCCCATGTACAGTATCGCGCATGTTAAAAATCCCTAGGCAGTTGGAAATCGAAAAGAGCAGGCTTAATGGCCGATGCCCGGGCAAAATTCAGTTAAAAATCTAGCCAATCTATTACAGGATCCTCGTCGGTGCTACAGAGTTCGTGGATTGTGCTGTGATTCTCCAAAAATATGGAGAAAAGAGCACTTATGGGTTAAACCATGTGCAATGACGTTGATTCTTTGACTAATCTAATATTATACATTTGAGAAAAATCAACCATTCTCACATTTGATAGTGTTGCTTTACATATCCAGCTCTGTGACACCCTCACTCAAAGACAAAACTTGACATTTTCTTTAACCAACTGATACCTTAACATACAGCTCAGTTGGTAGTGCAAAATGTATCAATCTTTTGGCTACTGGTTCCAATCCGGCTGGCAGGAATTTTTGTTCTTTCAAAAGATGAAAACCGATTAAATTCATTTTCATTGGCATCTAAAAACGTCCAGTTAAATTATTTTCTGCCCAATAGAAGAACAGGAAAAGGCATCAACGTCAGAATGAAGAGAACAAGAATAGCCTTTGCTTGCTTAAATATTTGGAAGTCTCCGCAGCACAACATAAGCACTGTGCATGTCTAATTTCTTCAAGATTTCCTTTCTTGTTTTCTTTTCTCTAGGAGTTGCACAACATTCTTCTATACTCCACACCTCAAAGGCATACATTCTCTTCTTCAACTGTTAATTCATTGTCCATGTTTCTATGCAACAAAGTAAAGATGAGTATATATAACACTCTCATTTTTAATTTATGAGCGACTTGTTTGAATGTTAACTATAGATAAAATTGTCCATTTCTATTCTTTTCTTGACTTCAATTTTCCATCTTGGTTGTTATATTTCCAAATATAAATACTAAAAATGGTAAGTGGCCAGAACCAGCCAAAAAGCAACGGCAAACTACCGATTGTACAATTGTCAGGAAACTCATGATAATTCAGAAATTGAATTTGTTCGGCCACGTCAAACGTCATGACGGACTAGTGGAAAGAACGGTCATGGACGGCATGGTACCTGAAAGGCGACGCAGGGGTTGACAAAGGTGAAGGTGGATACAAGATATCAAGGATACTCTAAACATAAAGCAGGTGGGAAGATTGACTGCAGGCCAAGATTCATATCAGCTGGCTGTGATAAGAGTGATGTTCTACAAAGGACATGATACATGACGATGATGATATTTCCAATATGGGAGAAACTATTTATCTGTTCAAGTGTTTGGTATCTATTGTTATTTGTAGAGTTGGATTTGAGTCAACTTTGCTAATTATCATGGCTTTTGTAGTCTCAGTGTTAATGTTCAATTCATATAGCTGACTTTTGTTCTGTTCTTGAATCACCAATTCCTGTAGTTCTTGTTCACTTTGAGCCTGCAATACTGTGTTATCCGCATATCTGAGATTATTTCTTGATAAGCCAATGATAACAAGTAATGGGAAGGCAGACTAATGTCTGATCAGGCAAAATATACTGGTCAAGACCCTCACCTTGGGTTCCTCTCACAGCCCTTCATGGAAACTAGCTGTTTTCATGACAGCCTAGCTAACAAGATGAGGGATCGAGGTGATCCCCGTAGTAGTGAGCGAAATGCAGATGAAGCCCAGCATGGCACAACCGCCTGAAGGACCCCGGTCCAACTTCATCAGCACGCCCTGGATGTGAGGAAAACTATAGCAACCTGCCATTAAGGTCCTTATCAGGGCGCACAAAAGAGTAAACCTACTCATTGTGGGCATTCAAAACAACAACATAACAAGTCCTGGCATTTCCTATGTGGAAAAGTTAGTTATATGTAAATGGTAAACAGGCTATGGGACAGCATGCATCCTTGTCGCACTCCTGCATATATGCCAATACACAAACATTTAGTGGTGACACTACATAAGGGAGAAGAGAAGGAGAATACGCATAAATCAATGAATGACATCCTGTTAGACAATGGCACTGCAATCAATGCAGTGGGGGAGTGTAGGGTTTGCTACGACGGCAGATCAAGGGCGTGCATAAACCCATTAAACAACATTAGCCATTATTATAATATATACACTTTCCCCGATCTGCTCAAGTAGTTTGAGTCCAGTGTGTTATGATGCTAGATTTACCATCTCACAATTAGCTCTTCTGCTAACAGGGCAATACATACTGGAGTACCCTCTATTCAACAATTGAATAGTGGACACAGACATGTGCCTGTGTGGGGGGGAAAAACAGATAAGACATTAAAAGGTGTTAATTCCACACCTTCCAGCTCCACAAGAAGAGCAGACTGGCAATCTCCAACGAAGCTGAGAGATTAAATGTGTGGCGCATTGAATTTAAAAGTCACAAAACAGAGACATATAGTCCAAAAACTTGCTGGCTAACTACATTCTCATGACAAGTAGACAGAAGACTGACAGTTCATCAAGCTTCAGAGGAAAATAGATGTGGTTTTTGGAGGAATAAACTGTCTGTGACAAAAGAAGTTTGAGACTGTGCATGCGTGGACTAGATGAACAAACTGCTGAACATATATTACAGTGCTGTCCCCTGAAATGGCCAGTTAACCCTTTTTTTTATAGTACAATGTAATTTACAAGATGTTAGTCTTAGCCCTTTACAGTCCAACCTAATTTACAAGATGTTAGTCTTAATATACAAGACAAGAACAGTAATTTTATGTGTTTCATGGCTAACAAAAACAAAAGTCATTAAACTAAAATTATTATGTTTTTAAAAATGTAAAGATACAGCTTTTGTTTATAAATCAAATTTAGCTAAATAGCAAGAAGAAATGGTTGATGTGTGTGTGACATGTGGTTTCAGATAAATTGGACTGTAAGTAGTGCTAAACTAGTTGACTGCAATGGACAATTTGGACTGTAAAGGGCTGATGTCCAAGACAGAAACAGTAATTTCATGTGTTTCATGGTTAACAAACAAAAAAAGTCATTAAAACCTAAATTATGATATTTAAATTTAAAGATGTAGCTAAAAAATTGAATCAAATTTAGCTAAATGGGATAAAAATGCTGAACAGTACATAGACTATAGCGGTCAGCGACCCAAAGCCGAATGCTAGCGCCAAGGCCGTCAAGACCCTTCATGGTCTCCACGTGGTGATCTTGGATAAGAGGCTGCAACTGGCTAAGCAGAAGGTATCAAAGAAGGAAGGGTAACTTGGTACCCAAAAATGCCCTGAAGTCGGATGTGTAGGACCGAAAGGTCCAAATATCACAGTCAAGCTGTAAACTACGACACAACACATTATGTTCTCCGGACAACATCCTAATAGCAACGTTTTTTTTAAGCAGGAGTTTGAGAACGAACGAAGAAGATGAGTAAATAATGTGGTTATCTTAGGGAAAAACTGTCTGCGATGAAAGAAGCTCGAGGCAATCCACCAAGCTGATGAAGGACATAGATGTGGTTATTTGACAGCGAGTGACATTGACATACGTATTATACAATATGCGATGCAGTGAGCAGTTTTATTGCTAGTTAATATGCTCGGCAAGTCAACAAGTATGGTTCAGTTTAATGTGCGCACACAAAAAAAAGAGAATACAATAATTTAGAGTATGAACAAAAAAGAGAGAGAGGGAGAGACAAGAAAGCAGAAGAAAAGGCCTGAATGTATCCAAGTCATCTGTATAGAGACACCAACATGAGGAAATTCAAACAGTTTTCCTCTGGTTTTTGTCACTATTTACATTTCATTGAGTTTATTTGCAACAATTGGTCTGCTTGTTTTTTTGTTATGGGGATGTACTTAAACTGCAATGTGTCTGTTCTGTGTCCCCACCATGTGGGAGAGATGTCTGTGAGCTCCTATGACCACAAGAGTAGTGTTGGTTGCAGCATCTCCTAGGGAGACTAGACAAGCGTGTCAGTTCCTACGAGCACAAGAGATGTGTGACAGTAGTATATTTGTCCATCCATCATGGCTGATGAAGACCACTCTGTTCTAATGGATGATGGTGATATAATCCCTTTGGCTGTGAGTTGATAGTTCTTGACAGCCCAATGCCTCCTGGACAAAAGCACACATCCTCCTCAACTGTTGTAGTGATATGTATTGTGTATGGTGAGGATGTGGTGGGAGCAGCAGGTTCCGCAGATCGCCAGCCCTGGGCACAAAGTCAGGAGGTGCTCGACTGACTCCTCATGGTCATGGCAGAATCTGTAGTTTGGTTCACATAGTGGGTCTAATCTATTTAGATGTTTGTTGAGAGGGGTATGGCCTGTTCTCAGCTTGAAAATCAAACTCTTTATTTCAGTTTCTTGGCTGGGTCCTGGGGATCTTGGTTTTACTTGGCATTTTAACTATATTCGGCTTGTATGGAATGTGACCCACTGACCTTTTATCTTGACCTCGATGTTGTAATTGCAGTTAGCTTCTGCCATCATCACATCCGAATACAGATTAAATATGCTTGGAGATAATAGACATCCATGCAGACTCAAATTCACCGAAGGGATGATCACCATTTGTATACCTTCACCTAGTTTAGCCGTTGCCAGAGGTGGGGTTGCTGTTGAATGCTGACAACCATGAGGAGCCAAACAGGTGAGAGTTGGACAAAAAGTGGGTGAGCTGTCCTGAAAAGGACATCACAGCTTCTACACCAAAGGCACTTTCAATATCTGACAATCCAAATCTCCTTGTTGGTAGTATAGCTTCTAGCTGGTTCTCCAAAGTCAGACTTTAGAGGTTTGTGTGTTCTTGTGGCATCATAGGTATGCTGGCGGCAAATAGCTAATAGCAAAGTGGTTTGTGACACAACTCACAACCCAAACATGCATGTGTTCAGATTCAGTCAGGTATTGACCTTCATAGGTAGCAAACCCCAATTATTTTTGTAAATGTGTGCTAAAAATGGATGAACTGGGCCGTAAGGTGCAAAATACAATGCACTTCACCTCAGGAACAGGGGAGAGGGGTGTGTGTGTCCCAGCAGCATAGCAACGACTTGAGAAGGCTGCATCCGAGTGGGTTGTGTACTGGCATCCTAACCAATAAGGTCCAGCTTCAAAATCCAGTACAGCATAGGTATTTTCCTATCTGGGGTCAACACTGGATCTCCCATAGTGGAAATCCTGAGAAGCTTCGCACTGCACAACCAGAGAGATACTGCAACCAGCTACCCTAAAAATAATTGCTACCATTGACAAACGCTGCACAAGTAGCTATCAACAATATATATGTGCTGAGTTCCTGCCCGTGCAGTCTACGGGTCAGACAACAAATGTGAATACTCAAATTCCTGGAATTCAAACAGGCAGTGTATGTCTGCTGCCAGGTAACCTCAAAGCTCTCCGTGGTAGGTCAATTTAGCGATTTTACTTCCTGTGGCTTACCAAGTGTTGGGAAGGAAGATGGTGCATTGGGTAGAATTTTCAATATATTTTGCACAGGCAGTGGTTTTCTTCTTCTTCTTTCGTTCGCTTTAAAATATTGTCTATATCTGCAATGTTGTCTCTTGTATAAACTTCACTGTCTTTTGTAGTTCACATACAGGTCCATAAAGTTTCTCTTCCAGTGTTGTTTCTATGGGCCAGTGAGAATTTCTCTGAATATCATAATCGGGACAGTTTTGTAGTATGTGCTCTGTTGTCTGGGGCACCTGTCTGCATGTACACATGGCTGAGTTGTCAATCTTCATTTTTGTGTCCTGTTCTAAGGCGCAACACAACAGTTTGCTCTTGTCACACAGACAGTGGTTGACAGCCTGCTCTTTTTTAATTTCAACTGCCAAAGGTTATTTTAGGTGCACACGGGGCCTCCGAGTTTATCATCTATCTCCTGTAGGACTAGGCACTTGATCCCCATCTCCAAACCTGAAACTCCCATATTTCCAACACCCATGCATTCGTTCATTTCTTGAGATGAGCGCCTTACCTTTTGCTATAGTGAACACCTAGTTTGTGAGTCCATTTGAAAATCACATTGTATGTGGATTTTAAAATGATGGACTTTCTAGATGATTGAACCTTTGCTTCACATAGTGGGAGATGAGTGGTGGAGCAGCGAAGCGGTTAGAGGTACGGCTCACAACCCAAGCAGGCTTATGTTTGGATTAACGAAATAAGCAAGGCCGTACCTCTATCGGGTGGTGGTGGTAGCCCACCCAATTAAAAAATATGCGCAAAGTTGGATACACTGGACTGAAAGGCATAAAATACAGTGCAGTGCACCCTGCCTTAGGAAACAAAGAGAACAAGTGATGGGAAACAAATTCAAGGCATAACAAAAAAAAAGACAATGAAATGTTGACAGATGACTTAGTAATTTCATCAGTCAAGTGAAATACCTGAATTAGATGTGAATATTAAACACAACTTACGAACAGCATAGTGGTTAGTGCACTCGATTTCCATGATAAAGGTATGGGTATGAATCCCACTATCGGGTCACTTAGCTGTAAAATGGTACCTGGTATACGAGACTTGGGAAGTAAAAGGCAGCGAGGAAAGAAACTGGCCACCCTACCTCATTCAAGCTGTGGCTTAGTATACTGAAGTCTCTAACAACTTCCTCCCCTGACAGTAGTGTAACTACTGTGGGAGAAAGCTATACCTTTACTTTATTAACCCCTTACAGCTCATAAGCGCCGAAATTGGCCCCCAAAAACATAGAAAAACGGCCGCCCATCATGTCCGAAATGGACCTCTGAAACATGCGTTTGTGTTTCGTTAGTTGAATATAATTTTATTTTACAGTTCTACACAATGGTTTCATCAGCGCATATGCAATTGACGTTTAATTGTACAATTATGTTTGGTAGGTCAACATTTGCTAGTATTTTGAACTTTGAAAGTGGAAACACTTATCGCAACGAAAGCTAGGCTTCAAGCCCCAAGAAATGATTAATTATTTACCAGTCCAATGATCACGCATCTGGATTACTTGTGGATATTCAACATACACCCAATTCAGACTTTGACTGGGACAGATAATACAAAAGGTAAGTGTAAATTGACGGATATATCAACGAAATAAACAATGTAGGTCACACAAAAATGTATTTTTTCCAATTTCCATCTCCCAACAGTCATTTAACTCTTCATACTAATATATAAACTTTATTATGAATGCTTTGTGTCATTTATAGTTTAACTTTTATCACTTTGCATACAAAATGGACGCAATTTTCCCTGCAGCGGCATTATTTTTCAGGACGTCACATCGTTTAACTATGGTTACTACTTTGAGAGCATGTAATATTTTTATTTGATGTTCTATTGATATTTGTTTGTGAGTAGAGAAATAAATGAATAAAGAATATTTTGGTGTTATTATGTTTGTTGTATGTGTGTTCATTTCTAAATTTAAAAAAAATTTAAGGTGCTAGTGTTGAAAAAACCAGCACACTTAGACTCCCACTTTCATCGTCCCTTGATTGGGAAAAAAATCTTTTAAATTGCAGACAACGGATTACCAATGTTTGCCGTAATGGCTGTCTGTCAAAAAAACGATTGCAAAACCTTGAAAAAACAATCAGTGAATCTTCAAATCCAAGCGAAAAACATAAATTATTTCTATTGTTGGTACTAACCATACATTACGGAAGTCGGAATTCTCTACAATTAAAGAGCAGTATTGGTCAGACTATTACTACATAGCCGTTCATTTTTAAGTCTGATTAGAACGGCTGCATAAGTCGGACAGACTCGTTCTGCACGCCTTGATATTCATAACGTCGGTCGGATAGACTCAAAGTGCACGTCGTAAAGGTTAATTATGTGTCTTGCGATGTTTAGATCGTAATCTTAGATCAATTTGTAAATATTTTTAATTTATATTTTGAATAAATTCCAGTAATTTTGGCCAGGAAGGATAGAAGCAAATCAGCAAAATGAACCCAAACTGAAAAGTGTTAAACACAATCAAAACTTAGAATCTGGCAGTGATTGAAACTGATGTATGTGAAAATGTATAACTAATATCAACAAGATAACCCCATTTGAACAGACATTAATGAAAATGAAATGAAATTAAATCATTCCTCCTATCCTTGTTCCATTTTGAAATGTGAAGGTATGCCGTGTCAGGAGTTAGGAAGTCTTCTACCACAGATGGTTTTTTACTACAGGTAAAGGTTATATTACTGGTTCCAATTTGAAGTATGTCATGTTACAAATCTCTAACACATATCAAAAGTGTTTGTGTTGTCTGAAGGAGTTTAGATAATCCTCCAATGAGTTCATTTCATCCTCCAAGAATGAGTGCATCTCTAAAATATTAAACCATTATCTGTCTTTTATCCACTCTTCTATTCCTTGTATCATGTAATATTTAGGAAGATGCTTCTAGAACTTTCTGTCAATCCCAGCAGTCCATCTGCAGTTGACTGACTGTTGTAAATGCTGCGGTGTTGATACCAGAAGTTGGGAAGTCTTCACCACAAGTATGGTCATGTTGGCTCCAGTTTGAAGCAAGTCATGTTATAAATCTATAACACAGATCAAAACTGCATGTGTTAGAACAGTGAAGTGACTCAAGGAGTTAGTCTTCCCCCCCAAGGTACACCTCGAATCTGCTACACTTTTCACTTCTTTTCTTTCTCAAGAAATAAGAACATACGAGAATTGTCCGCCTAACACAAAGACTGATCAACAATTTGAAGTTCTCCATCCCAGAAATTAAGAATCTGGTGACATCCCTATATTTGAGAAAGCACCCCATGCATTGCATAGTCTGCTTGTAAATGTGTACATGACCGACGGTTAAGGAATTCTAGGTAGTGATGAATTCAACTCATCCCCTCATTTCACAAAAACTGCGAACATGTATAATGAATCTGCAATACTTCATCCCTGAGGACAGAATCTTCTACCAGACCACATTTGTACTAACACTACTGCAAGGCTTGGCAGAGCATTCCTGCTTGTTATATTCTGTATGCCAGCTACGAGCGCTGAGTTGCCATTTCATGCAAACAATGGTTGACTAATACGGAGGTCGTAAACATCCAAAGTGGTGACGTATCAGCAGCAGCAGTGTCTACAACAGAAGTCACAAACATCCAAAGTGGTGACTGTCTGCAGCAGTGCCTTCTACGGAAGTCGCAAACATCCAAAGTGGTGACTTGTCAGCAGCAGTGCCTTCTACGGAAGTCGCAAACATCTAAAGTGGTGACGTGTCAGCAGCAGCGTCTTCTACGGAAGTTGCAAACATCCAAAGTGGTGACTTGTCAGCAGCAGTGTCTTCTACGGAAGTCGCAAACATCCAAAGTGGTGACGTGTCAGCAGTGATGCCTACTACGGCAGTCACAAACATCTAAAATGGTGACGTGTCAGCAGAGGTGTCTACTACGGAAGTCTCAAACATCCGAAGTGGTGACATATCAACAGCAGTGTCAGCTCTCAAAGTCATGCAGAAATGTGTTGAGGAAGTCGAACGAAGGTCTCGAGTGAGCATTAATCTGCCAACACATCTGCATGACATCATAGACTTCCTGTGGACAGCCTTCGGGCTTGTCCATACGGTAGCCATCTTGCATACTGTCAAAAGCTTCCATGCTGGTTTTGTCTGATGAGAAAAAAAATAAAATGTTAAACTTGTTTATAAAAAAAAAACACGAAAAGGTTCAGATTTCACGGTACAACAAAAACAAGAACAAACCGGTTTCTTTATTATTTTCGTTCCAGTGCCTTACCTAACAGATTTCTGACGTAGGTAAATGTTGAAAATGATACTAAAGCAAGGATTGAGATGGCTGGGACACAATATGCGACATGAAAGCCTTCTATGAAAAATACTGGAAGGAAGGCAATATCCAGGGAAGTGGGCTACCAAGACTCACCTTTACATCTCAGGCATGCAGAGACATTAAAGTATGAACAAATGTTAAAATGAAGAGAGCTGCAGAGGATAGATAAAGTGAAAAGACATGTTCAGACAAATTCACAACCAGTCTTAGAACTGACCGACCAGAGGATAGGCTAAAAATGAAGAGACATGCTCAGACAATCTTATAACCAGTATTAAGACTGATCACAAAGAGGATACGGTCAAATGAAGAGACATGGTCAGACAACCTTACAACCAGCCTTAGGACTGAACAACCAGAGGATAGGATCACATTGAGAGACATGCTCAGACAACCTTACAACCAGTCTTAGGACTGAACAACCAGACTATAGGATCACATTGAGAGACATGCTCAGACAACCTTACAACCAGCCTTAGGACTGAACAACCAGAGGATAGGATCACATTGAGAGACATGCTCAGACAACCTTACAACCAGCCTTAGGACTGAACAACCAGAGGATAGGATCACATGAAGAGACATGGTCAGACAACCTTACAACCAGCCTTAGGACTGAACAATCAGAGGATAGGATCACATTGAGAGACATGCTCAGACAACCTTACAACCAGCCTTTCGACTGAACAATCAGAGAATAGGGTCACATTCAGAGACATGGTCAGACAACCTTACAACCAGCATTATGACTGAACAATCAGAGAATATGGTCACAATGAGAGATGCTCAGACAACCTTACAACCAGCCTTAGGACTAGGACTGATCAACCAGAGGATAGGGACAAATGAAGGAACATGCCCAGACAACCTTATAACCAGTCTTAGGACTGACCAGCCAGAGGGTAGGGTCAAATGAAGAAACATGCTCAGACAATCTTCCAACCAGCCTTAGGACTGACCAACCAGAGGATAGGGTCAAATGGAGAAACATGCTTAGACAACCTTTCAACCAGCCTTAGGACTGACCAACAAGATTATGATGCCTTATCTGAACTATACTTACTAGAAATATTAGTATTCAAACAGGCATGTTATGCCTGCTGCCAGGCATTCAAAGGTTATACATAGTACATTCTTTATTGGTAAAGCTTACTTCCTGCGGCTTGAAGTTAGATTGCATATTAGGAAAGAGCTTCATGACTTTTTAGAATGTTGCCGTCACAGCGACTAACAGCCTATTCTTATTGATTTTCAACTGCCATGGAATCTTTTGCATGCACAGTGTGTAAACGGTTTCTCTGTATTTTTCATCAATCTACAATATGACTAGATGCTGGTCTCACCTCCCTTGACTACCTTTGTTTTTGTTACTCATTTTAATACATCGTCCCGACATAGCTTCGCCTTATTTGTTAATGTTAACTTCAGCTTACAGTAATTAGCGTTTACTTGGAATTAATCGTTTCTGTTCTACCATAGGGTGTAGAGATATTATTTTGTTATACTTGTGGTTTATAGTTTCTACATGTGGTAGGCAATCCCATGCACCACTCTCATCAGTTGCCTCTTACAAGACGCTCTCAGTGTGACTTGATTATTTTCTATAACAAGTGTGTAGATGCCTTCTTGTCTTTTTTTTGTTTTTTCCCCGGGATACTGTAGCCAGCCCTATGCCCAACTCTCGTCAGTTGCCTCTTACAAGGTGCTCTCAGTGTGACTTGATTAAGTCTTCCCCCCCCCCCCCCCCCCCCCCAATCAAGTGTGTAAATGCCTTCTTTTATTTTTCTTGTGGTTTCTTCAGGATACGGTAGTCACTCCTATGCCCAACCCTCCTCAGGTGCCAATTAAAATGTCTGGCAGGTCAGTGATACTACTCTTTGCTCTGCTTTAGAGCCCCATTAACACACAGATGATGACAAATTTAGAAGGATGCAAAATGCAAAGACACTCATAATGTTCATTTACACTTTCCAGGATCAATAAGCAAGACCCAGAAGTAACTTCATGCATGCATCCTGGAAGTAGGCAACCTTTGAGTGTTTGAATTGCATGGTTAATGACCAGACACCAAATAGTCGCACCACAACAGAATAAAACTAGTCCTATAGCCAGGGTGTGACAAATTTTTGGGGTGGCTCACCAGTCAGTCAAGAATTTCACCAGTCAGCATGGTCGGACTAGTCACGCAATTTATGTTAACAAACTTGGCACTAATTCACCTTTATTTCTCAAAATTAAAAATGCGTACAAAAACTCAAAAATATTGCTTTAATGGCACAGTTTTAGTCTATTTCTTCTTCAGAAAAAATGCACTACTGTCAGCGGCATGGCGTGTGCTTTTGAACATTCTTGGTAGTTTTAGCACTGTAGTACCATTTATCAACGGTTTAGTAAATTGTGACAGTGGAGGTCCATTTAGATTCACCATCATAAACTAGCTTATGTACAATCTATTCCAACCGTAATTTCATTAATAATCATGCGAGCGTCGTTTTGTAGTAATGATTAAAAAAGTAATTAATGACTAAAACAGATTTTTTTTACTTGTCAAGCAAAAAAATTGTTACTTGTCACAGACGTGCACTTTTGTCAAGCCCTGCCTATACCAGACACTGTTGTGAGTGATGAAGTGTTAGAGACTTCATTGTACGAGGCCAAAACCATATTTTATGAGGTAGAGCTGCTAGGCACCCATTTACAGCTGGGTCGACTGAAGCACATTGATAATGGAGATAAAAATCATGTACCTTTGCAGTGCGGAGCAACCGCTCTACCACTCTGATATTCAGATGCTCACTGCAATATTAGATTGATTAAAAAAGTCCTAGAACTTTTAAAATAAAAAACTTTTTCGGGCTTATTTTGAATCTATTCAGTCCTGTCTCCTTCAATATGCGTGCAGCGTAGTTCAGTTTGCTGGCTTACTAGACTGGGATTACAGCATACCAGGGTTCGTGTTCACGGACAGACATACAAAAAATCTGGGTCGTGGTTTGTGCCTGGTACGACCTCTCTTCCAGTCAACCCAGCTGTAAATGGGTACCTGACATATGAGTTGGGGAAGGTAGCAACAGCAAAAAAGGGAACTGGCTGCCTCCACCTCACATAGGCTGCAGCTTAGTACATGAAGAGCTGGAAGGGAACGGCGTGGGCTAGTGGGGACGGCGTGGGCTAGTGGTTAAGTGACACAGCTCCCATCCCGAAGGTGCTGAGTTCACTCCATACTCACAGCACCGCCCGTTATCCCAGGGAAACAAACTCTTAGAAACTGCAGGAGGAAGCAGACCCTTATATAGAATGCATGTCGGTCAAATGCACTAGGCTGACAGGCACGAAATAAAAACACAGCGCAACGTACACCGCCTTGTGGAAAAGAGAAAATAAGGCGAACACTGAAAAGAGAAAATAAGGCGAACACTGAAAAGAGAAAATAAGGCGAACACTGACAAGAGAAAATAAGGCGAACACTGAAAAGACAGAAAAAATCCTCGACAGCAATTATTATTCGATATTCTACATTCCTCTATTTAATACAATGCTCCCTACGTCGTTTCTACTTGTGGAAGCAGGGGTGGTAAGCATGTTTTGGTGATAATGCGTAGATTGATCTGAGAATTGCCCTTAAATTCTTCAATGGTCTCAAATAGTCGTCCTTTCAAGCTGGGTTTCAGTTTAGGAAAGTAAAAAAAAGTATAATTTTATTAGGTCAGATGAGTAAGGTGGCTGGTGAAACATTTGTCTTCGATTTTCTCAAAAAATTCCAGAACTAATACTGGGGTGTGTGTGCTTCTGTGTTTGTGTTGCGGCTTGTGCGTGTGAAATGTCGTGGTGGAGAAACTAGCAGTCAGTACTCCGTAAACATGTCTTTTTTCTTTAGATGTTTCTCCTGTGATAATGTCCTGACATGATCTCATGGATATATTGCACTCTTCTGTAATTTCCTGAAATGTCATGACACGATTTCATGGAGATTATGCAACCTTCTGCATTTTCTTGAAATGTCAGACAACGGTTGTAATGCCCCATCTCACAAAATGGGTAAAAAGTTGATGTCGTGAGTCGTCCTGAACACGAGTCGTCATCTGTTGACCATCCTTAAAATCACGTAAACAATTCGTAACAATGGAACTCATTAATTTATCCCAATTAACTCATTTTAACATGTCATGAGTCTCAATAGACGTCTTCCTAAACTTGAAGCAAATCTTGATGGCTTGCTGCTGAAAATAATTCAGACATATTGTTTAACGGAAAACATCTGGACTCAGGTACAGGATAATAAACAATTACAATTGAAAAAGTAGGAAATAGTAGTTTACCTAAAAAAATCATCAATATGCAGCGCCAGTGAGTGGAAGTAGCTATGGCACTGAATTGGCGAGCGATTTTAAAAGTTCTCAAATTTGTTAACTTTTACGTGACTGGTGGCAAAAAAATTGTGCTCAAGGCATTGACTGTCGCTTTTATACAACTTTTCACGACAGACATTTTTTCAGTGTTTTAATCATAGAACGAAAAATTAGGCTACCGAAGAAAATCAGCTGAAAATACTGCTTTTTTTTATTGTTGAAATTTTAACTACTGTCCTGTCAAGCTGAACTCAATGGTGATTTTGACATTTGTTTTATACATTTGGAAGTGATTTCTTTGGATTTGAAGATTCACACATTGTTGAGAATGGGGGAGTCAAGTTTCTGCAACGGATTTTTGTAGGTAGATCTGTTAAGATTGTTTCTGTAGATACAATAATTACTTTTACAGTAGAAAGTGACAGATGTGGCTATTATGATAAACATCGGTAATCCGGTTTTTTCCATCAAGGTACTCTGAAGGCGGGTGAGTATATGTTTGTGCTGGTTTTCAACACTATCACCTTCATCTTCTTGTATCTCAGAAACCAACACGCACACAACAAAAACACCAAATTATTTATTCACTTATTTCTCTACTCACAAACAAATCATATCAAAAGACTCAAATAAAAAGGTTACAATCTCTCAAAGTTTACAAGTTATTAAACCATTGTTAAAAACATGACCTGCTGAAAAATAACGCAGAAGCAGGGGAAATTGCATCAATTTTAAATTTAGGACGGTAAAGGATAAACACAAGCGACGTACACCATTTTGGTCTTAAGCCCCTAACTGTCCTAACGACAATGGCCGGCCGCTATGACTTTCCATGGTGCTACACCCATGGAAATCTCCCACATAGAAAAATCGTAATTAAATTTGTGCATCTGATTTTTTTCTGTTACCAATGGAAAGATTACTATACATAATTAGTTTTTCTTCCGGTTTGTAGCTTACAGCGTTGTTTAATCGTAACATTCCATGGTTGTTTTATATTTGAACCAAGCAAGATTTCTTTCTTTAAATTTTTCTGCCTGAATCATGTCTGATGCTGGAAAGAGTCTATCAGGACTAGATTATAAATCTATACTTTCATTATTTGAAATTCTTCCGTTGGACAAAAGTGATATCAGGAATGATGTTGAGGACATGACAGTGATTTGTGGTGAAGACGAACCAAATTGAGGTAGGCATATCATGCTTAGCTCTAGACCTAGTGTTGCCACTGACTATAATTTGGCTGGGAAAAGTTGGATATTGAAGGAAATAGGCCACGCTCAGATCCTTATTTCATTGTTAGAAATTCTAATAGCTCTCAGAATATAGACCTAGAAAGGTGGATTATTTATTTTAAAAATTTGTTTGCGTTCGCCTTATTTCTCTAAACCCCAAGGCGGTGTGCGTTGCATTGTGGTTTTTATTTTGCGCCTGTCTGCCCAGTGCCTCTGACTTCAGCATGCATTTTATGTAAGGGCCTGCTTCCTCCTACATTTTCTAAGGGTTTGCTTCCCTGAGGATACGGTCGGTGCTGTGATGGGGATCGAACCCAGCACCTTCTGGTTGTGAGCCGTGTCACTTAACCACTAGCCCACGTCATGTCCTGTTTATAATATGACTGGTACCAAGCAAAAGACTAGAGAGAAAAATATATTCTTTCTATTGTGGAATCTCCTTGATGCAATGTTCCAGAATTTCAGTCACCTACATTTTCAGCCTCAAGTTGGACACTGTTGTGCGTTGTCTTTGACTGTTAGTTGGCAGTTTATTTGCAGTGACACTGACAGAAGCAAGAGCAGTAACAACAGCAAAGTCAGAAAATGAACACGTCACTAGTTGGGTGCCATGAGCATTGCGAGCAAAACCTCATTCACAAGACTGACAATTAACTCAGAAAAGAGAGATTAATATTAAAACATGTTATTTTTCTGTATCAACTTTTGTTCAGAATATTAATAAAAATAAATAAAGGTCATTTTTAAATGTTTTTCTTTCTGGGTATGTTTGAATAGTATTTTTTAGGTTATGAATTACAAAAAATTCACATAAATTACATTTTTCAAATGAAATCCACATAGGTATACATTTTCTGAAATAAAACAGCTTGCAGTATCTGAAAAACGCATTACAATGGTAATTGAAACCAAGCAGTAAGTGTGAGGGTAGGCTGAAAGTAGAAGATGAATTACACAACTTTACTCACTGCGTACAGGTCAAGGTGACTGTATGTAATGCCATTCATACCATAACATATCTTGTCCAAAATCATTTCAGAAAATGTATACTTGTATGGTCCTCTGATTTCATTTTCTATGTGATTCTGGTATTTTATTGGAACATGTCAAAATCTATGCCTTGGCACCATGGAACAAATGCACTTGACAGTTGAAGGGTTAAAACGAAACAACATCTGGTAAGGTTGTTACAAACATGGATGTTTCATTTCGTGCAAAATTTGATCATGTTGTATCGATTTGAAAACTAGTTCTCAAACAGCGTTTTTGGGTGTGCTGGGATGTTGGGCGATTTAAAATCATCAGGCAATTTTGGGCGTAAAGGGTTAATCAACAACAACAACAACAGCAGATACAAAAGCTTCGAGGTAATATGAAAGAAACTAATCTGCTTTTTTCCAAGGACTCAATAGAAACAAACCTTCATAGGGCTCCTTTCCAAAGGTGAAGATCTCCATAAGGACTATCCCGAAGGACCAGACATCTGCCTTGGTACTGTACTTGTTGTAACGAAGAACTTCTGGAGCCATCCACTTAATGGCCATCTTCAGACCTGGCAAAACGATAATGACAGGTCAGTTGAGCTGGCCTCTATAAGCAATGTTTTGGATGATACGAGGAAGTTTTAGAGGATACGAGGAAGTTTTTAGATACGAGGAAGTTTTAGATTATATGAAGGAGTTTTAAATTACAAGAGTTTTAAATTATACGAGGAAGATATAGATGATACAGAGTTTTAGATGATATGAAAGAGTTTCAGATGATACAAGAGAATCAATAATTAAAAAAATTTTGTTATTAATAGAATATACCATATTAAGGTCATTATTTTGACTACTATTATTTGTCTGCACAGATAAACAACAAGATGTAGAATAAAGGTCGAAGCTTCATATCGAAAAGCTACCCAAGGATGGACTGGACCCATGCATACACCGACGGTTCTGTAACAAAAACTACACATAACGGAGGGGCAGGAGCATTCCTGAACCTACCAAATGGCAGAAAAATAACACTGTCATTCGCTACTGGTAAGTACACAAGCAATTTCAGAGCGGAGGCAGAGGCACTGAGGGCGGCAGTGGAAGAAATGGTGACACACAATGAAAATGAAAGTCATATAGTCCTGCTTACAGATGCTCTCGCCGTAGTCACAGCGCTAAAAAGCCAGAAAAACACTGAGCTTAATGACTTAAGAGCAGCACTCTGCAAACTGTGCCAGCAGGGTAGTGGTACAGTGGGTCCCATCACACTGCAACATCCAAGGCAACGAGGAGGCAGACAGACTGGCAAAAGAAGGTGCAAGACTACCACAAACAGATACTAGTATGACGTACAAAGAGTCAAAATGGCTTATCAAAGTCAGATACATGACCAAATGGGAAACCGAACATACTGGTTACACCAAAAACGATGCCTATTACCAGTTGAACAGAAGAGAGCAGGTCGTTGTCTTCAGACTTCGCACTGGCCACAATAGACTGAGGTACCACCTATTCAACAAATTGAAGATAGGTGGTACCGACGAATGCCCGTGCGGTACTGGTAAAATGACCACGGAACATCTGCTGCAGAACTGCCCGACATACGAGGATCAGAGAGAGCAGATGTGGCCATCACCAGTGGAACTGCAAGACAAGCTCTATGGCAGTGTCGACAGCCTCAGGATGACCGCCGCTTTTTTCGAAAAAATAATGGTTACTGTCTGACTGCGTACGAAGAAGAAGTATAAAGGTCGGCAACCTATGACCATCGAGACAGATCAACGCCCACTATTCAAAAATATATTCAGCTTACAGTTCTTGAAAACTAAATATATTCCCCTGGGATCAAGACGTGCAGCGCATGAGCTGCAGCAGTCAGCGACTCATAGTTGACTGATAGTGTCAGGGCCTGCGAACCAGAGCTGCCAAGACCCTTCTACACCTCCAGGTGGTGATTCTGGATAACAGACTGCAATAGAGCGGACTGGTTAAGTAGAAGGGATAAAAGAGGGAAGGCAACCCGGGACTAAAAAATGCCTGCTGAAGTCGGATGTGTCTGACCAAAAGGTGCAAATATCATAGACAAGTTGTAAACCACGACCCAACGCATTCTGTTCTCTGGACTATGTCCTGCTACATGGAAAACCATTTTTAGGGCTTGACAGCGGGAGATTGAGAACGATTCAAGAAAAATATCCCACTAGTCTGCAGCAGTCCAAAATATTAATTCCTGTACATGGTGACCTGAAAAAAAACCATACCTAAAGTAAAAAAGATATAAATGTTTAGTGATAATTTTGAATGTTCATGAAATATTAATAATCAACATGGAAATGAGTGTGAAATATTTACTGGGTAACTGGACAACCCATTCCTCAGAGGAGGTTACGCCTCTGCAGGTACCAACTTCGTTTCTATTGTCTTCTGCCTTAGACCACGGTAGACCAGTGTGTGATAATTTTTCCTTCTGCAGCATAATGGATGTTCTTTCTGAGTTCGAGGGAGGCGGACCAGTGTGTAGGTGGTTTTCCCCGTGGTCGTTTTCTGTCTCGTGGGTACCAGACTTCTGTTGCTATGCTACGATAGCCAGACAACACAATGCTTTGTTTTAAATTGACAGTTTCCAGAGATTTTGTTGCTGACCTCAATGGTAGTTTCACTTCAGTACTTGATATTCTAACTATTCTGCCACAAACTTACTCAAAATTGAGCTAATTGGATACATCAATATTTTTGTGAAACCGGCATTAAAATTAAAAACACAATTATAACTTGATTAATTTGTCAAACAAAACAAAAACAACAAAAAACCATGCGCACACATATATCACACAGTTACTGGTGTGCATAGACTGTACATTGAGATAAAAAATACCAATTAAAAACAAGGCAGACCAAAAAAAAGAACGATTTTCTAAAAAGAGACATTTGTAAGTAGTATGTCGTTTGAAGAACGGCGCTTCTTACAACCGCCAACCTATCTGGCTGAGCTTTTTGGCAAGTGTGCAGTTTGGTAGGTTGCCATTACTTTCAGTATGCAGAGGAACGAAAAAAATCAATGTCTGTCAAACTGGACACGAGCGTGATTAGAATCATGTGCGTTGGTATTGTGAAACGGGATTGTGAAAAAGAATAATAAACATATTTTTGTTCATAAGCAAGGCAAAGAGAGAGACATATAAATGTAATTTATTATACTTGAACGCAGAAGAAGAAAAGATGACAAAGAATGAATTACAAAAGACAGTATACTGCAGAGATGTCTTTGTTACCTCTTCTGAAGTTGAAATCTGGGTCATCCACTGCCTTGGTCATGCCAAACCCAGCCACCTTGACACGATTCTGTTCTCCCACCAAAATATTCCGAGCTCCCAAGTTTCTATGCACAAACTTTTCCTTCTCCATGTAAGCCATTGCATCTGCTATCTGTTCAAAAAATTTGTTTAGCATTAAAAAAAATTGAGTACAAATCTAATATAACAAAAAGTTTAGTGTATAAATTTGTCAAGGAAAATTAATGATTGAAGAGTCCGTCTGGCCAGGCAAAACATACTGATCAGACTATGTAAGTCAGGATCAGGTCAACATATTGACACCCCACCACACTGCCAGGCATTTCTTCCTGGAAGCAGGCTGTTTCATTACAGCCTGACTAACGAGGTAGGGATCGACACAATCTCCGTAATAGTGAGTGACACACAGATTAAGTTAAGCATAACATAACAGTGCGGAGCAACCTGGTCAATCTTCATCAGCATATTCAGGATGTGAGGAAAGCTAATGCAACCCGCAACCAAACATCCTTTTCTGGGATCACAAAAGTGCAAAGATGCTCGTCATGTGCATTCAACAACTACCTGTTCCTTATTAATTAGCTCCTTTTCATGCAGTGTGTTGCCGGGGTTCAAAAAGGGAGTCAAGAATAGTAACACTGTATCCCTCTCAAGCATGTCATAAGCGGTAACTAGCCGTACAATACCAAATTTTAAAATGACGTCTATGTCCTGCAGCCGATTTATATTTCAGCACGTCATGCCCCAACATGGTTAACTTTGAGAACCTCTAATCTTTTTTTTTTGAAAGAGTGTCTAGAAACATATTAATAAAGAACTTGGTCTTATTGTGTGTATGTTAGTTTCTGAGGTACAAGAAGATGAAGGTGGTGAAAAAATATAAACTCATCCTGTAGCAGTGTCTCCTGGTTACAGAAAATTAATTCGCAGAAAAACGTACTACTACTACCACCAATGTTTACCATAATGGCTATGTCTCTCACTTCGACTAGAAACGTAATTCATGCATATGATGTTGTACTTCTGAATCATTGACGGCTTGTCAACATCCTTGACCCGTGTTGTCTCAACAGCCACATCTGTGATGACCATGAGGACACTCTTCTTTGCCTTTTTGTCCCTAAATCCAACACACATCATGATTTCAAGCTGATTTTGAAATCAACACATTTCACGGTACGGAAGATTGAGGGTTTTGAACTCCAGAGTAAAGCCAACACGATTGACATTGAGTGTGCCAGTATAATACTGACGACGCTCAAGAAGATAATCAACTAGAAAACGAGTCATGTAGAAATGATTTGACCCTGATGCGATGTCCTGGTCAGTACGTTCTGCCTGACTGAACTAACATCTCAAGTCCCCTGCTCTCAGTGTGACTTGATTCCACTTCTACCACGGAGCAAGTCTTTTCTTGTTCTGGTGACTTAGTCTACAAAATAGGGTAGCCTGCCCCATCCTCCTATGTCACATCCTGCAACATGTTCCCAAATATCTTTTCTACCATGGGGTGCAAAGGTCATCTTTTCTGCTTCTGGTAGCTTATAGTTTCTATGGGATTGGGTAACAGACCCTATGCCACAACCTTCTTTTACCATGTACGATGTCTGACAGATTGCTATTCCCTGTTCATCTTTCGAAATACTGGTGTCTTGAGCAAGAGAAGAGACAGCAGATTATGCTGGGTGAGCAGCCTCTGGAACAGGTCAAACAGTTTAACCTTAAGCACTCCAATATATTTTTGAAAAAAATGTGAACTAATTAATTTTCTTAATTAGTCGCTATGGTAGTCGTCTTTCAAAATTTGTAACTTTTATGTTTATTTGTCAATAAATATGATTTTCTGGCGTGTAGATACACAATAGCATAACGAACATGTGGGTGTTATTGTTTTTGTTGTGTGTTTGTTAGTTTTTGAGATTCAAAAAGATAAAAGTTGAAAATTTATGGAAATCTCTGGAAAAATTTGGACTCGACCACTAGGACTAGTCGCTTCGATAGAAAACCATGGAAACCACAACAACGTATCGATACTGTGTTTACAATATCGCCACAACCGTTAGTTTCCAATTCAAACGTAGTTCTTTCATTTAAACAAACAAAATAAACAGATCTACATGATAAAAATCTTTCCCAACAACCTACTTCCCCTTTCGCAAAAGTCGGCTTGCTACAAACGGCGTATACAAAATTAAAACTGTTCAAAAGCCATTTGTAATCGAACATACGATACTTTAACCGACAAAATATCGTGTATATATGGAGGACGTATTCAGCAGTAAAAAATGGCTGTCCGGAGTGACTCCGCTCAAAAAAAAAAAAAAATTTCCGCACACCGTTTTTGTTGGCCAGGAAGGGTGGTTTTCTTCTAACATTGGTGTGCTGAAGGTTAAATACCTTGAGTTGTAAATGACCAGATAGGAGATATTCAACAGAAAAATTGACTACTCAAAGAGAAACAACTGGCAAACTTTTTCATACCATAAATAGAATATTTGTCAGTAGAAGAGAAATAGGTAAAACAAAAAACTTAAGAAGGGTGTATTTGAGTCCACCTGTGCACCAGTTTTGACTTTCGGGCATGAACCATGGACAATTGATGCCAGTCCTGAAAAAACAGCTCCAAACCTTTGAAATGAGATATCTAAGAAAGGTGATCCAGGTAACAAGAGTGATAGTCCGCAATCATACAATATGCCAAAATTTTGATACCCAGCCCTTGCAGACTCGAGTGGAGCAATCTCAACTTGTCTGAAGAATGAAAAGAGATCGGCTACCAAGGCAATTATGAGAAGCAAATAGTCAATGATTCAGACTACAGGACGCCCCAAAGTCAGCTGGCATTACAATACAAAACGGCCTATGAGAGATCGTCCACCCAGCCTAAAAAATCGGATACCAGAATAATCTGGAAAGCAAAAGCATCGGCCTAGTTAGTCAAGAAAAATATGGACCTAATGCCATACTACCAATATGACATACTAGCGTGAAATCTGGATCTTTACTATAAGAGACCATTGACTTGACTGGAACCAGGCAATGAGGAAGACAGAGGATAACAGTCTTGCATTCATTCTGGTAAACCTCTGCACTTCAGGGTAGAAAAAGAGCAACTAAGTAAGTGCTCTCCTTTCGGGCCCTGATAACACACATAATCGACACATACAAACCTGTGCTCCGAAATGTATCAACTGCGATAGCGCTAGCGCCGACTCCTTTTCCCTGAGATATCTCGACAGCTGTCCATGTGGCATGTACTCCATGAGGAGATAGCAAGGTTCCATCTCACTACAGACTGCCTTAAGCTCCAAGATATTTGGGTGCTGTAGCATCTTCAGGACCTGTGCTTCGTCAAGGAAAGCTGCCGTAATGACGGAGGCCAAATTCTGTATCTTGACTGCCACATCTACAGAATCTTGCCACGTTGCTGTTGGTGGCAGAAGGAATGAAGATTATTATACAAAGAAAGAATGTCACTAGAGGAGATGAAAAATTAAGAAATTTAACAGAAAGTATGAAAATCGCTGTTCATCATCGTTTATTCAATAATTCCCCTTCAACCCACTGCACTCTTGGGGTACCAGAATTTTTCCACGACACCCCAAGTCAGAAAATAAGCCTACTTAACCTCTGTGGCTCGAGCACGCCCCAAAGGGACGGTGACTGTGTAAATTTATCCGCGAAAGGCCACCCATAAGTGACTTACGATGTCCTTACATAGTGACGGCCGTTCTAATCAAATAGAAACAAACGGCTATGTACAAATAGTCTGAGCAATACTGCTCTTCACATTGTAGAGAGTTCTGACTTCTGTCATGTTCGGTTAAATACCAACAATGGCGATTTTAAAATTAGTTTTAGGTGTTTGGAAATGATTTCTTCTGTTTTTCGCTTGGATTTGATAATTCACCCATTGTTGAGAAAGGGGAGTCAAGTTTCTGCAACAGATTTTTCTGAGATCTATTTAGATTGTATCAGTAGATAGTCGAAGGTGACAGATGTGGGCCATTACTGTAAACATCAGTAATCCATTGTCGACCATTTAAAAAACATTTTTAACATCAAAGGACTCTGAAGGCGGGTGAGTCTATATATTTGTGCTGGTTTTTAAACACTATCACCTTCATCTTCTTGTATCTCAGAAACTAACACACACACAACAAAAACAATAACACCAGCAAATTCTTTATTCATTTGTTTCTCTTCTCACAAACAAATCAATAGAGACCATAAAATAAAAATGTTACAGGCTCTTAAAGTCTACAAATCCCTACAACCATTCAAAAACGTGACGTGCTGAAAAATAATGGAGCTGCAGGGAAAATTGTGTCAATTTTCATTGAAGGGTGGTAAAGGTTAAAAGTTGCAGTGCGCCTAAGTGCCATTAAAGTGAAAATATTGGGAAATGTTCTGCAGCATTCTAGGGTATCATGGCACACAGTTTGGGAACCACTGCCTTCAATCATTTATTTTTATGCTCCCTTGTGACACAAATGCCATCAGCATAGCTGACCCCTTTTAAAAGAAGCCACTTTTAAAGCATTTGCAATCATTCACCCTTTGGATGTGAAGCTTATTTATTTCGTCAATCCTTTTCTACCTTGAGGTGCAGAAATTGCCAAAAAGAGCTCTCTTCTTTTGGGTCTGGTTCCAATATAGTCCTGGGCATCTAATGGACTGTCTAATACTGTCACCCTGGGTCTCTAATGGACTGTAATATTGTCATCCTGGGTCTCTAATGGACTGTCAAATGTTGTCATCCTGGGTCTCTAATGGACTAATACTGTCACCCTGGGCATCTAATGGACTGTCTAATACTGTCACCCTGGGTCTCTAATGGACTGTCAAATGTTGTCATCCTGGGTCTCTAATGGACTAATACTGTCATCCTGGCTCTCTAATGGACTAATACTGTCATCCTGGGTCTCTAATGGACTAATACTGTCATCCTGGGTATCTAATGGACTAATACTGTCATCCTGGGTCTCTAATGGACTAATACTGTCATCCTGGGTATCTAATGGACTAATACTGTCATCCTGGGTCTCTAATGGACTAATACTGTCATCCTGGGTATCTAATGGACTAATACTGTCATCCTGGGTATCTAATGGACTAATACTGTCACCCTGGGTCTCTAATGGACTGTCAAATGTTGTCATCCTGGGTCTCTAATGGACTAATACTGTCATCCTGGCTCTCTAATGGACTAATACTGTCATCCTGGGTCTCTAATGGACTAATACTGTCATCCTGGGTATCTAATGGACTAATACTGTCATCCTGGGTATCTAATGGACTAATACTGTCATCCTGGGTATCTAATGGACTAATACTGTCATCCTGGGTATCTAATGGACTAATACTGTCATCCTGGGTCTCTAATGGACTAATACTGTCATCCTGGGTCTCTAATGGACTAATACTGTCATCCTGGGTATCTAATGGACTAATACTGTCATCCTGGGTATCTAATGGACTAATACTGTCATCCTGGGTATCTAATGGACTAATACTGTCATCCTGGGTCTCTAATGGACTGTCTAATACTGTCATCCTGGGTCTCTAATAGACTGTCTAATACTGTCATCCTGGGTCTCTAATAGACTAATATTGTCATCCTAGGTATCTAATGGACTAATACTGTCATCCTGGGTATCTAATGGACTAATACTGTCATCCTGGGTATCTAATGGACTAATACTGTCATCCTGGGTCTCTAATGGACTGTCTAATACTGTCATCCTGGGTCTCTAATAGACTGTCTAATACTGTCATCCTGGGTATCTAATGGACTAATACTGTCATCCTGGGTATCTAATGGACTAATACTGTCATCCTGGGTCTCTAATGGACTAATACTGTCATCCTGGGTCTCTAATGGACTAATACTGTCATCCTGGGTATCTAATGGACTAATACTGTCATCCTGGGTATCTAATGGACTAATACTGTCATCCTGGGTATCTAATGGACTAATACTGTCATCCTGGGTATCTAATGGACTAATACTGTCATCCTGGGTCTCTAATGGACTAATACTGTCATCCTGGGTCTCTAATGGACTAATACTGTCATCCTGGGTATCTAATGGACTAATACTGTCATCCTGGGTATCTAATGGACTAATACTGTCATCCTGGGTATCTAATGGACTAATACTGTCATCCTGGGTCTCTAATGGACTGTCTAATACTGTCATCCTGGGTCTCTAATAGACTGTCTAATACTGTCATCCTGGGTCTCTAATAGACTGTCTAATACTGTCATCCTGGGTCTCTAATAGACTGTCTAATACTGTCATCCTGGGTCTCTAATGGACTGTCTAATACTGTCATCCTGGGTCTCTAATAGACTGTCTAATACTGTCATCCTGGGTCTCTAATAGACTGACTAATACTGTCATCCTGGGTCTCTAATAGACTGTCTAATACTGTCATCCTGGGTCTCTAATGGACTGTCATACTAGGTCTCTAATGAACTGTCATCCTTGGTCTCTAATGAACTGTCATCCTGGATCTCTAATGAACTGTATTATACTGTCATCCTGGACCTCTAATGGACTGTCTAATACTGTCATCATGGACCTCTAATGGACTGTAATACTGTCATCCTGGGTCTCTAATAGACTGTAATACTGTCATCCTGGGTATCTAATAGACTGTCATACTAGGTCTCTAATGAACTGTCATCCTTGGTCTCTAATGAACTGTCATCCTGGATCTCTAATGAACTGTATTATACTGTCATCCTGGACCTCTAATGGACTGTCTAATACTGTCATCATGGACCTCTAATGGACTGTCTAATACTGTCATCCTGGGTCTCTAATGAACTGTCTAATACTGTCATCCTGGACCTCTAATGAACTGTCTAATACTGTCATCCTGGATCTCTAATGAACTGTCATCCTGGATCTCTAATGAACTGTCTAATACTGTCATCCTGGATCTCTAATGAACTGTCATCCTGGGTCTCTAATGGACTGTCTAATACTGTCATCCTGGATCTCTAATGAACTGTCATCCTGGGTCTCTAATGGACTGTCTAATACTGTCATCTTGGATCTCTAATGAACTGTCTAATACTGTCATCCTGGATCTCTAATGGACTGTCTAATGCTGTCATCCTGGATCTCTAATGGACTGTCTAATACTGTCATCCTGGATCTCTAATGAACTGTCTAATACTGTCATCCTGGATTTCTAATGAACTGCCTAATACTGTCATCCTGGATCTCTAATGAACTGTCTAATGGTGTCATCCTGGATTTCTAATGAACTGCCTAATACTGTCATCCTGGATTTCTAATGAACTGCCTAATACTGTCATCCTGGATCTCTAATGAACTGTCTAATATTGTCATCCTGGGTCTCTAACAGACTGTCTTATATCGTCATCCTTGCAGACCTTGAGGTTATCCTGGGAGTCTGGATCTGTAGATATGTCCAAACCACTGAAGTTAAGAATGTTCCACTCGAATCTGCAAGAGCTGCGTTTGAACATTGTTCCGTATTGTCTCCTCATGTTACTTGAACCATCTTCCTAATTATATCTCATTTCAGACGCTTGGTGCTGGCTTTTCTGGACTGTGGTCATTGTCTTATTTCAGATGCTTGGTGTTGGCTATTCTAGGTTGTGGTCATTGCTCGTGATTCCCATCCACGTCAAAATTGATAGGTAGTTCTGCATAGTCATCTTAATTGTCTTACCTATTTCTCTTTTACTGTAGAATCCTCAATTTATGGCATGACAAAGTCTGCCAGTTGATGCTTTTCAAGCAACCAAGTACCTCTCTTCTAGTCTCTTACAGCTCCATAGTATTTTAACTGCTTCACTTGTTCCAGAGGGTGTTCATCTAGCATGATCTGATGTCTATTCTCTTCTAGTCCATTATGGCTCCATAGTATTTTAACTGCTTCACTTGTTCCAGAGGGTGTTCATCTAGCATGATCTGATGTCTATTCTCTTCTCATGACACCACCATCATGTTTTGTTTTTGAATTGCCAACGATCAGTCCTCTTTTCTCCAGCTTCTCGTTTCTAATTTGAAGGCTAGTCTGGAGACATGTCTCTGATTTGGTAATCAGGGTAACACCCTCTGCAAACAGTAGCTCCGATATATAGATTTGTCTCATCTTCCAGTACCAGGTCGAGTGCTCTTTGGTTGCCTCGTTACATGTGCTGATGACATCATCCATGAGCAGTGTGAGAAGATATGGCAATATAACGTTATTCTATCTTACAGAACTGGTGGACTTAAACTCTCTGACTCTTGGTTTCCTGCCCTAAGATAACTTCTGCGAGCCATTTTCTATATTATCCATTGCCCTTGCGCCCCCCCCCCCCACTGTCCCCCCTAGCACTACCAGAGTTGAAAATAATAAGATCACTGCAGCCTTCAGGATCAAGATGCTGAGCTGTGCGACCCATAGCTGACTGTTAGCAGCATCAGGGCCAGCGAAGCAGAGCTGCCAAGAAAGACCCTTCTACACTTCCAAGCGGTGATCCTGGATAACAGACTGGCAAAAGAGAAGGGATCGAAGAGGAAAGGCTAACCCAGCACTCAAAAGTGCATGCTGAAGTCGAATGTGTCGGACCGAAACATCACAGTCACGCTGCAAACTACGACGCAACGCATTCCATTCTCCGGACAACATCCTGCTACTTGCAAAGTCCTTTTCAGGGCTTGGTAGCGGGAGATTGAGAATGAACAAAGAAGAAGATGACTGCAAATCTTCCAAACATACTGCAGTAAAAGACAACTAAAAAGGGTTGTGCATGGGGTTTACAACATCATCATGCTAAATCAAAGCAGTGACATCAGCACTTCAAATGCTCAGATACAGGTTTTCTGTAAAACGAGCCAGCTGTAGTGGTGACCCTATGCTTCACATGGTCCTCAAAGCTCTTAAGAAAAATTAATGTGGTTATTGGACTGTGAACACTGGCCCATAGAGACGAATATCCACACAAAGCTGTTTGGAAGCCCCAAAGAACTCTCCACTACAGCAGCCTTAATCCAGAGAACTGGGCTTCACGTGTAGATGTAACAGGGAAAAAGCATGGCGAACGAGAAGAAGAAGATAGTGAACGTTGAAGAAGAATAATTGTTTCCATTGTATCTTCGTCCAATCCTCCTCCTATGACGTACTCTGGTAGATTACAGTGTAACCATTTATTCTTTGCTTTCCTTTCAGGGCCCGATAACACGTGGGCATAAACACAAATTCTCTGACAGAAACACAACAGATCACCTGGCATTCTCTACCTATCAGTCCTTACCGTGCCAGACCTCTGCAAACTGACCACTCCCCAGTCTCTTGATGAAGTGTAGAGTGCCCCTGTCTGTCATGTATTCATCCTCCTTGCCTCTCTCCATGGCCCAGATGAGGGAGCGTGGCTTAGGACATGTTGAGACCAGCTGACAGCATAACCCATCTATGGACTCTGTGTGTGACATTCACATCATTTAGTTAACATCCCTAGCAATATGAAATGGGCAGTCCATCTAAAGATATTCAAATTAATATTAATGTTGGTGAATGCCCACAACGAGTAAGATTACTCTTAAGTGAGCCCTGAAAAGGACGTTATGTGATGGGTTGCAGTAGCTTTCCTCACATCCTGAGCGGGCTGATGAAGGTGGACTGGGGTCCTCTGGGCGGTTGTGAAATGCTTGGTTTCATCTACGCTTCTTACTACAGGGATCAAGGCATTCTCCACTTCGTTAGTCAGGTGTTCAGTGTCAAGCACGTTGAAAATACCTTGGCAGTTAGAAATAAAAAAAAGTGGACTTAACAGCTGCTGCCAGGCACAAAAATTCTTGTGAAAAATCTACCCAAATTATTTGTATCTTCCCCAAGGCCTAGTAAGCCACAGGATGGTGTAAAAATACCTAGTACATATAACCAAAGTATTCGGTTCCTTGGCAACACACATTAACATGTCTGTTCGAATACATGGATTCATCTGGGGCTGGTCTCTCGCTGGCGCGATTGACTCTCATCCAGTATTCGTACAGCGATCTCAGTCCCGCCAGGCGGAGTGAGAGAGCGGGCCTGCCTAACACGCCTGCCCGCCTTTCCCCAGCACTGTAGCAGGACCAATTTTGTGGAGTCATACCGCTGGAAAGCGTGTGTTACTGTGGTCCGTATCTAGAAGCTTTGTCAGTCCGTGGTGGTTAGTCGAAGGCTTATATCCAATCTCGACAGTTCGTCTCGATGGTGGTCATTCTCTCGCAAAGAGCTTGTGACCGGCGAATGGAAAGCAGGAATCGTGCCTAAAGGTCATGTCCTCGCCCGACCAACCGGTCGGAGAAGAGCAGGCCGGCAGGCAAAAATCGTCTCCAGTCCGAGTGAAAATCATCGCCGGGGTCGTTGGGATCCGTTCTGCACAGAGCGCTGCCATCCCTCCCTGAGCGAGACCGGTCGGTCGGTCGGTTGGTGTGTGTACGAACTCCTGCCAGGCGGTCCTAGGTCGACGGAGTGAGGAACGGAACAACCGTCCCGTCCGTCAGTCTGTCCCTGCGGCCGTCCTGGTGAGGCTTTTTACACATCCATCCATCCTTCCATCGCCGACCAGTGTGTATGGTTCGTCCGTCTCCGACAGATATCTGGTTGATCCTGCCAGTAGTCATATGCTTGTCTCAAAGATTAAGCCATGCATGTCTAAGTTCACACTGTCTCACGGTGAAACCGCGAATGGCTCATTAAATCAGTCGAGGTTCCTTAGATGACACAATCCTACTTGGATAACTGTGGCAATTCTAGAGCTAATATATGCTTACCAAGCTCTGACCCTCGCGGAAAGAGCGCTTTTATTAGTTCAAAACCAATCGTCATTTCCCCTCGTGGGGTTGCGGCGTCCCCACTGGTGACTCTGGATAACTTTGTGCTGATCGCATGGCCTCATGTGCCGGTGACGCATCTTTCAAATGTCTTCCCTATCAAATGTCGATGGTATGTGACATGTCTACCCTGTTTGTAACGGGTAACGGGAAATCAGGGTTCGATTCCGGAGAGGGAGCATGAGAAACAGCTACCACATCCAAGGAAGACAGCAGGCATGCAACTTTCCCACTCCCGGCACGAGAAGGTAGTGACGAAAAATAACAATATGGGACTCTTTCGAGGCCCTGTAATTGGAATGAGTGCACTTTAAACCCTTTAACGAGGATCTATTGGAGGGCAAGTCTGGTGCCAGCAGCCGCGGTAATTCCAGCTCCAATAGCGTATATTAAAATTGTTGCAGTAAAAAAGCTCGTAGTTGGATCTCAGGCGCAGGCGGGCAGTCTGGCTTGCGCCGGTTCACTGCCCGTTGTCTCCTGCCGGCTCTTCGCTGAGCGTCCTGGGTGGCCGGCGCGTTTACTTTGAAAAAATTAGAGTGTTCAAAGCAGGCCTCGCCTGCCTGAATAATGGTGCATGGAATAATGGAATAGGACCTCGGTTCTATTTTGCTGGTTTTCGGAACTAGAGGTAATGATTAACAGGGACAAACAGGGGCTTTCGTATTGCGGCATTTGAGGTGAAATTCTTGGATCGCCACAAGACGAGCTACTGCGAAAGCATTTGTCAAGAATGTTTTCATTAATAAAGAATGAAAGTCAGAGGCGCGAAGACGATCAGATACCGTCGAAGTTCTCACCATAAACGATGCCGACTAGCGATCCGCAGGAGTTGCTTCGATGACTCTGTGGGCAGCTTCCGGGAAACCAAAGTGTTTGGGTTCCGGGGGAAGTATGGTTACAAAGCTGAAACTTAAAGGAATTGATAGAAGGGCACCACCAGGAGTGGAGCCTGCGGCTTAATTTGACTCAACACGCCAACACTGAAATGATTGACAGGCCGAGAGCACTTTCGTTGGGTCTAATAGAGTACGTGTGCTGGAATTAGACCCTCGAAAATCTGGGGCTAGTCTCTCGGTTATTCGATTGTCTCACATCCAGTGTTCGATAAAGGAATTGACGGAAGGGCATCACCAGGAGTGAAGCCTGCGGCTTAATTTGACTCAACACGCCAACACTGTAAAATGGCCGACAGACTGAGAGCATTTTCGTTGGGTCTAATAAGGAACGTGTGCTGGAATTAGACCCACGGAAGACAGGTCAGTTTTACCCTCTTAATGAAAGAGAGTTGCTACGGTAATCCTGCTTAACCCTAGCGGAATCGCAGGTTTCAGACACTTGGTAATGGACTGACTAAAAAGCCTTCTATTGATTCGTTGGGTCTAATTGTTAACGGGTGCTGGTATTAGACCCTCGGAAGACAGGTCAGTTTTACTCTACAAATGACAGGGCGTTGCTGCGGTAATCCTGCTCAACTCGAGAGGAATCGCTATTCGCAGACACTTGGTTCACGTGCTTGGCTGATAAGCCAATGGTGCGAGGCTACCATCTGAGGGATTACGGCCAAACACCTCTAAGCCGGAAGCTCTGTAACAAATACAAAACAGAACGGAGGGGTAGGGGTATTCCTGAGCCTACCAAATGGTAGAAAAATAACACTGTCAGTGGCAACTGGAAAATACACGAGCAATTTCAGAGCGGAGGCAGAGGCACTGAGGGCTGCAGTAGAAGAAATGGTGACAGGTAAGAGAAATGAAAGCCATATAGTCCTGCTTACAGATGCCCTGGCCGTAGTCACATCACTAAAAAGCCAGAAAAATACTGAACTTGATTTAAGAGCAGTACTGTCAACTATGCAAGCAGACTGCACCAAAAAGAGTAGTGGTACAGTGGGTTCTATCCCACTGTAACATCCAAGGCAACGAGGAGGCAGACAGACTGGCTAAAGAAGGTGCAAAGCTATTATAACCATATCCTACCAAATGTGACATACGAAGAGTCAAAAAGGCTTATTAGAGCCAGATACATGACCAAATGGGAAACAGAACATACTGGCTACACAAAAAACGATGCCAATTACGAGTTGAACAGACAAGAGCAGGTCGTGGTCTTCAGACTTCGCACTAGCCACAATAGACTGAGGTACCACCTATTCAACAAATTGAAGATAGGTGGCACTGACGAATGCTCATGTGGTACCGGGAAAATGACCGCTGAACATTTGCTGCAAAACTGTCCGACATTCGAGGACCAGAGAAAGCTGATGTGGCCATCACCAGTGGCAACACTAGATAAGCTCTATGGCAGTGTCGACAGCCTCAGGATGACCGCTGCATTTTTCGAAAAAATACAGGTTGACGTCTGACAGCGTACGAAGAAGAAGAAGAAGAAGAAGAAGAAGAATACCAGGATTCCAGGCCACCAGGGAGGACAGAGGGGTGGGCGGCAGCTCTCCTCACATCCCGAGGCATGAGAGAGCAACGTGAGGTTTATCAGTAAACTAAACACTATGGGAAATACAGTGTCAATCCCCACCCCATCAGCCAGACTGTCATGAAACTCCCTGTTTCCTGGGAGAATTGCGTGTAGTGGTGTCTTGATTAGTGTTTGATTGTTTGACCCTGACTAAAAGTCTGATTAGCTTGTCATGCCTGACCGGACGTTAGTCTCCTGTCTTCAAGCATGTTGCCAAAGGAGACTAAAGATAGCAACCACATTGTGTAAAACTATTGAAGCTACCACTGCAAGCACCTCAAGCACCCGGTACAGGCTCCCTTGTAAAGGAAGCGAGCTGTAGAGGTAGACCTATGCTTCATTTACAGCAAAATGAAGACTCAATCATACAGCTTTATATACAAAAGAGCAACATTTTCCGATTTTTCTGAAAAAAATCAGGACAAAAGAAGTAATCAGAACAATTTATTACATTTAACAAGGCAACATAGTTCCAAACCTCAGTGAGAACTCAAGTCTTTTCTTATATTAGAGGCAAATGATTTAAAACCTGCCTTGAACACTGTGTGGTGACTGTCTGGGTAACTAACATTTATTCCTCAACCCTATAATCTTTACAATGGACTCTAGTAATGAGAAAAAAGTGTAATGATAGTTTTTTTTTAAATCTATCATAATTTAGAAGATCAAGCTTTGTTCCCTGCATCAGTTTGTTAACATGGTCAACGTATGTTCATCTAGGTGTGGTCAATGTTGACCGTGGAGAAGGTGATGCTCACCTAGGTGAGGGTGATGCTCATCTGTCTGGTCGATGCTGACCTTGGTGAAGGTGATGCTCAGTCTGGAGGTGGTGATATTTACCTCAGTGATGAGATTGATGATCACCCTGGAGGAGGTCATACTCATCTCGGTATAGATGCTGCTCACTTTGGTGAAGGTGATGATCACAAGGTTGATGCTCACCTCGGTGAAGGTGATGCTCAGTCTGGAGGTGGTGATATTTACCTCAGTGATGAGATTGATGATCACCCTGGAGGAGGTCATACTCATCTCGATATAGATGCTGCTCACTTTGGTGAAGGTGATGATCACAAGGTTGATGCTCACCTCGGTAAGGGTGTTCACTTTAGTGAGGGTGATACTCACTTTGGAAAAGGTGATATCCACCTTGGTGAGGTTGATGATCACCTCGGTAAGGGTGATACCCATCTTGGTTAAAATGCTCACATTGGAAAGGGTGACGTTCACCCTGGATCCCTGAAATACACCTGGCAATGACAAGGCAGACAGACTGGCTAAGAATGGATTAAGTCAAGAACAACAATACACAATAACAATCAGACAGTCAAACAACTACTGAAAACTGTGAATATAGAGGCCTGGCTGAATAGATGGGCAATGGGAAATACTGGGAGAGAAATCTACAAACATATGGCCATCCCAAATCCCAAAGACAAGATCAACCTCCTGAAAAGGAGAGACTAAAGCACCATTTTCCAACTTCGCACTCAACTCATACAACTTAACAGTCACTTGAACAGAATCCAACCAGAATATACTCCAGAGTGCTGGCTGTGCACACATCCCTATGAAACTGTTGAACAGAATCCAACCAGAACATACTCCAGAGTGCTGGCTGTGCACACATCCCTATGAAACTGTTGAACAGAATCCAACCAGAACATACTCCAGAGTGCTGGCTGTGCACACATCCCTATGAAACTGTTGAACAGAATCCAACCAGAACATACTCCAGAGTGCTGGCTGTGCACACATCCCTATGAAACTGTTGAACAGAATCCAACCAGAACATACTCCAGAGTGCTGGCTGTGCACACATCCCTATGAAACTGTTGAACAGAATCCAACCAGAACATACTCCAGAGTGCTGGCTGTGCACACATCCCTATGAAACTGTTGAACAGAATCCAACCAGAACATACTCCAGAGTGCTGGCTGTGCACACATCCCTATGAAACTGTTGAACAGAATCCAACCAGAACATACTCCAGAGTGCTGGCTGTGCACACATCCCTATGAAACTGTTGAACAGAATCCAACCAGAACATACTCCAGAGTGCTGGCTGTGCACACATCCCTATGAAACTGTTGAACATCATCTTTTTGAATGTCTAGCGCTTACCAGTGTTAGGAAAAAGCTTTTTCCTCCGAGGCCAGACAAATGAAACACTGTATTGAATTAAACAACAGCTTACAAACACTTGCAGATACCAGTACATGGCGTTGGGCCAAAGGGCAGGAACCAATAGGCCTCTGGATCAATAACCAACCAACCAACCAGCCAACCCTGGAGGAGGTCATTTTCACCTCGGTATGGGTACTGTTCACCTTGATGAGGGTGATGCTCACCTTCGATGATGCTCTCACCTCGGTAGCTCAGTTGATGCTCACCTCAATATGGATGATGCTTTTCTTGGCAAATGTGGAGCTCAGATTAGACAGGGTGATATCTGCAATGATGGGAGTGATGCTCACCTCAATATGGGTGATGCTTTTCTTGGCAAATGTGGAGCTCAGATTGGACAGGGTGATATCCGCAATGATGGGAGTGATGCTCACCTCAATATGAGTGATGCTTTTCTTGGCAAATGTGGAGCTCAGATTGGACAGGGTGATATCTGCAATGATGGGAGTGATGCTCACCTTGATAATGCTTGACCAGCTCAGCCAACGAACTGAACACCCTCTGCTTGGTGATGAAGTAGCATTCCTTCCCAGAGTCTTGCATCCGCCTGGTGAGGATTTTGTAGTGTTTGACCAGGCAACCCTTGAGCTCATCACAATCTCGAACACTCAGAGTGTATGTGTCTGCAGATAGGACGGAAACCAAGCATAAAGTAGATGACAAGAATGACTATAACAAAAAAAAATTTCCAATTGTCATACGACATTTTTCCAATTGCTGGGGTAGTCGAGGGGTTTTGAAAGCTGAGGACTACAGACAGCTTCCCCACTGCTGTCACCACGTCGTGTGCTGGCTATGTTTGTTTATTTCACCCACAACAGAAATACAACATATACCATACCAGGGATTTGGCCACACGCTCCTCCAAGAGTGACTATAATCGTATTAAAGTCTAACCAATTCTAAGTGGGTACCTGACTAATTATAATAATTGTCCATCGCAAGGAAACATGGCAACGACATAAAACTTATGATACTGGATTACTGGACGACCTGTTCCTCAGTGGCAGTTACACCATAGCGGGTTCCAACTTCTCTTCAAACGGTTGCTGTCTTGGGCCACGGTGGACCGGTGGATAATGAGTCGCTCATCTGTGGCATCGTGAATGTTGTTGTGGCATGCAAAGGAGTCGGACCAACATGTTGGTGGTCGTCCTCGTGATCGTTTATGATATGTGATGGCAAAATTATGTAATGCCCATTGTTTGTAATGGCATATATAGCCATCAGCAGTACAATTCTTTAACTATCTAGACACCAAGTCTTAGGAAGCAGAGATCAAGATGCTGAGCAGTGCAGCTTCCATGTGGTGATCCTGCATAACAGGATACAACAGAGCACACTGGCTAAGAAAAAGAGTTTCTAATCTCAAATGCTGAATTTCTGGCATGAATTTTACACATTCCCAAGTGGTGTTGCATACAACTATAATTTGTCTGCTGCGTGTCACTAACTACTACGAGGATCATATTGATCCCGCACCTCGTTAGCCAGGCTGCCATGAAAACAGCCCATTTTCAGGAAGGGCTACTAGGAATCCAAGGTGAGGGTCTTAGCCAGTATATTTTGCCCGACCCTGACTAACATGTCTGATCATTATATTTTGCCTGACCAGACGTTAGTCTTCTTCCCCTTAAGCAGATCAGTAATAGTTTCTGTTGGTGTCTCATTACTGAGCCATGGTGACATTCATTTTGTTTAACGCAGCATGAAGATAGATGGCAGTTACTACCACAAAGACACCATGATGTGTCTTCCTGACATGATGGAAATGTCAGTTCTTCATCTTCCAGAAAAACGGCAAGCCTAATCATTGTGCTAGGGCTATGCTGCTCTCTCAGGGGACCCCTAAATTCATCAAACAAAATTTATGATCATCAAATAGTCCAGATTTTAACCCAGTGGACCATGATTTAGGGGCGCTTTGCATGGGAAATGTCTAACAAAAGAAAATTTGCAATGTGGATGAGCCCTGAGAGTGGATAAAGAAGACATGGGATGAGTTAGAACGCTGCACAACTGATGTGTCATTTAAAAAAGTTGCGAACTTAACTACACGCACATGTTGCAGTTGACAGTGATCATTTTTTGCCTAACTGAATTTGTCACTGAATTTCATAGTAATTGGGTTATTTTTGCCTAGTTCAAACAACAAATAAATAGTCATGGATTTCTTAGCCTTACACTGTACTCCAGTTGGCATCTTTTGATGTACAAAGTATGACCATAATATATTAAGAACATAGAAAGAATGCGCACTTGGCTATCTCTAGTGGCAATCCCGGAAAATCAATCAATTCATCAATTAATCAATCAAAACTTGTCAGCTCTCTATAGAGCACAGGTATTCAACAAATACACATTAAGTCCTCCTGTCCGATGCCATTCTTTCTAGCTTGGTCCCATTCCAACTTTGTTCACATTTTCTTAATGTTTGGCTCAAGCTCTCTTCTCCATGTGAGTTTTGGTCTGCCTCTACTTCACTTTCCTTGGGGATTCCAGAACAGAGGCTGTCTTATAATGCTAACAGCTGGTTTCCTTAATGTGTTTCTATCCAACGTCAATGCAATCTCCTCACATCATGTTTCATTGATATATGTCTGGTTCTTTCCAACAGTTCCATATTAGTGATTTCCATTTCAATAACTCCATTTTGCTGAAAGTGCTGACAGAGCACAAAGTCAGTAGCTCTTGCAGCGGCTCCAAAAATTTCCCCTAGACTTCGTCAGGTGCCCATTTGCATCTGAGTCAACTAGGAGAATCGTAAATGCAATGAAAAATCCTATGGCATTAATTGTCAAACGGACAAATTGATATGAACCTGCACTTGTAAATCAAGCTCATAAGGAGAAGAAGGAGAAAAAGAAGAAAAAGACGCAGTTAAATGAGAACTAGTAGAAAAATATAAAAGAAGAATTTTTTTTAAATAAGTCAAACACGAAGAAGGACCATGAAGAACCAGAATACAGACCTGGTGACATCTCTCCCAGCCTGACTAAGAATGTCCCCTTAAGATGACCTGGTGCAAGTAGCCATTCCTCTGAAGCATTCCGGCTGACTTTACCAAAATACCAGCTGAAATACATTTGTAAATATAACATTACATGGATTGAATTAGTAATTCCTCATCTACTGTCATTTTGTGTGATTCTAATTTTGGTACCAAACAGCAGCAACTCAGATTCTTTTCAGCCAAAACATAAGTACAAGAAAAACTGCCATTCTAACAGGACTCCAGGAGTGTACTCCAAGCCATCTCAAGCCACAAACAAGATAGACTCTCACATTAAATAAAATGCAACATAGGATTGCTGTCTCCAAAAAAAAAACAGATTTAGTTGTACAATGGATTCTGGTCCACTGTGGGATGCCTGGAAATGAGAAAGCAGATGAGCTCGCAAAAGCGGCAAGCAGATTCCCTATCCAGAGAGCTATAAAGAAGCAAAAGACACTCAATCAAACGATCCATGAGGACAGAATGGGGAGAACATAGCAAAGAATGCAAGCCAGAAAATGACAGCATAGAAAAACTTGGCAGAGATGGGCAGACAAAGATCTTCAGACTCAGAACGGGACACTATAGACTCAAGGCCCACCTCCACAGAATGGGTCTCAGAGACACTGCCATGTGCGATTGTGGAGCACCAATGCAAACACTAGAACATATTCTGCTAGAATGCCCTACCTATTTTGACCAAAGAGAAACAGTCTGGCCTGGGGGAGCAACCATGCTCGAAAAGCTGTGGGGGACTGGCGAAGACCTGAAATGCAGTCTCCTTTGTGAACTTCCCCGGACTAGAAGATTTGCATCAGTAGAAGTAGGTACCAATCATGATTTCTCTGTTATATATTGTTTAGTGTTAGTGGCGGTATTGTTGCCTTTCAAATTCTAATTTGCTGGGATCGGGCGGCTCGAGACGAGAGAGTGAGGATAAAAAGTAGCGCAGTTAATCCTTACTAAAAAGAGCACTAGCAAATAAATTATGCCATCATCGTCTGCGATGGAAGGCAGCCTTTGCCTTTGCTGTTGGTTATGAAAATATGGGACTAACACCAAATTACCAATATACCTTATGGCATGTAAAAAGGATCTTCATTTGTTTTAACTTGCCATTTTGAAGATTACTGAATCTGCTGTTAAGAAAAGCAATAGATAAGGAACTTCTCTAACTCTGTGTGTGGCTCATGTTTGCTAACTTTCACTGAACCATTGGTGAACAAATGTGCCCTGGACATTTTCTCTGTATACTCATCAGTGTTTTCCATGTGTTAACACCAGCTTTGCTATAGAAACAGCTGAACAAAAAACAAGACCATTTCCGTGAACCCAGATAACAATACAATGCCAATTGTGACTTAATTTTTACTTCATTTTAAAACTTTTTTTTTTCTGTTTCACGCCGATTTGTAAGGTTTATTAATTGTAATGAAGTTAAGTTGTTGCGACATTAGATGTTATAAATACGTTTGTAATAGGAACTAACAGATTTGCTGATCTGGTTCGGAACACTTTGTGGTAATTTCATGGATTTGTAAGACAACTTGTGCACCCAAAAATGGGTAAGTCTAAATGTTTGTGACGTAATAAACAAAAGGGGAAGCTTAAAGGTTAATGTTTTAAATGTTTTACAAAAATAAAGGACAACTTACTCATAAACTCTGTGCCTTTGTTCCCGTGGCGACGGAGGATACAAGCTTCTGGGTGGCGATGCCTGGTGTTGCTGGTCTCCATGGGGCGGCACCCAGGTCTCCTCGTGAATGGTGTCGGCTAGGCTGGTCAACATGAAGTTGTCTGGGAAGCCAGCCACTCCCTCAGAGGGCACTAGTGTGCTTTTACGACACATGGGACAGGGGAAGTAGCCTGGACGGTTGCCAGGGTTACGTCGAACATAGTCCTGCAAATGTTAAGGTTACAACTGTTGCAATTTTGGATAATCCAAATATGGCAGTAACGAAACATAATATGAGATGTCTTTTGTTTTTGTTTGTTAAAGGCGTGATTGTGTATCTGACATGGAGGTGGAATAGGGTCTTGGTCAGCTATGGTTTGCTGACCCTGATGCAAGCAGCCAGTTATGAGTCGCCGCTGCTGTCTGCTCATGCACTGCTGCATCTTGGCCCCAGCCAGTATACCCACACAAGCACATGAAGGTTTGAGACCACAATGAAAAGTATTCAAAACAGGTAGATTGTCACGATATCAGAAATTGATGCCTATAAAATACTGGAAGGCAAAATTCAGCGAAAAAGAAGAAGAGAACATCCAAGAAAGTTACATCACACTGGCATGAAAGAACATCAAGTTGCAAGAACATCAAGGTACAGACTTAAGCTTAGCTAAAAGGTTCTGTCAAGAACAGTGGCAAGCCATGATCAGACGACTTCAACACCAGTCTCTGGAATAACTAACCTGATCATGTTCACTATCCACTGATGGCATAACCCGGTGTTATCAAACTTATCAGTACAACGGGCCGTTAGGAATTTATTTATTACATTTGGGACCAGTGCCCAATTTTTTTATTATTGTTCTTTTTTGATTGTCTTAAATTGATAATAATATTTGTTTAAATGCATGCTTAACCAATTCTATGACTATTACCAAGGGACCAGATTGCCTGCATCTTGAGTTTACCTCAAGTCATCTTGACTTATGTCTCACCACTGGTCCAAGGTAGCTGGGGACCAGAGAGTGAAGTTGATGACCAGCACAGTTTATTAATCCTAATACAGTGCAAGTTATCTCATCAAGACAAAATAGTCTGATGATGTCACTTGGATATTGTAAAAGGCGACCAATGAGAGTTGTGCATATGGTTAATAAACTCATCATGTAAAACAAATTGCTAAAGAAACAGCGACTCGAAAAGCAGGGAAACTGAATGAGGCCAACTGTGGTTTTTTTTTACCTATACCCCAGCTGGAGTGAAAAAGGGACAAGCAGAAAAAACACAACAAACAACAGAAATTAAAGAAGTGAAAGGCAGCCCAGATCCGAACCATGGACGGCTGTGTGATAAAAGCACATTACCACAAGAGAGGTCAGTCAACCAGTGAACACTCATCATTTTATGTTAAAAAGTAAAAGTTTGTCCCACAGTAGTTACACTACTGTCAGGGAATGAAATTGTTAGAGACTTCAGTATACTAAGTCAAGGTTTGTCCCACAGTAGTTACACTACTGTCAGGGAATGAAGTTGTTAGAGACTTCAGTATACTAAGTCAAGGTTTGTCCCATAGTAGTTACACTACTGTCAGGGAATGAAGTTGTTAGAGACCTCAGTATACTAAGTCAAGGTTTGCCCCATACTAGTTACACTACTGTCAGAGAATGAAGTTGCTAAGAGACTTCAGTATACTACGTCACAGCTTGTATGAAGTATAGTGGGCAGTTCCTTTCCTCACTGTCTTTTACTTCCCTAGTCGTATGTCATGTACTCATGTATAGTCATGTTGACTGGAGCGTGCTGATAGTGGGATTTGAAGCCCATACCTTTGCCATGAAAGGAGAGTGCTCTACCACTACCTAATCATACTACCATTTGATATTATAACCTTTCTATTTAGCATCTCGCCTAAACCAGCTCACCTTGAGGCATACTTCGCAGAAGGAGTGCAGACAAGGCAGTGCCTTGGGACGTCTCAGCAACTCAAAACATATTTTACAAGACAGAAATTCTTCCTGGAGTTTTTCCTTTAAGCTATCGTTGGAGTGGGGTCTTGCCATTGTTAGCCATTCTGAGGATAAGATAAGGATAATGTCAAACATCTTGTGATACCAGGGGAGACATTCTAAGAATAAGAAAGATGGCAAATGTCAAACATCATGAGGCTGACATCAGGGGAGACATTCTAAGAATAAGAAAGATGGCAAATGTCAAACATCATGAGACTGTAAGTGTCAAACACCATGTGACATGATAAACTTGTGAGTTATTCTATTCACTAAGGAACATGATGACATAAAGATCTTGATAAAAATTCACTTCAAAGATCAATGGCACCCAGAATCTCTTCTTCTTCCTCGTTTGACCTCAGACCACGACATCAATGACCCTAATGAAGGCAGCACTTGAGGCTCCATGCGCTTCCGTACCACTTCTCGTGTAACGACACTAGCTGTTGTCAAATGCTACTTCTTTTGCCACTATATGATTGGCAGAACTACAAAAGATCACCTGGTCTCGCCTGGAGCGTTGGTGGTAGGCATCATTTTTTATGTGGTCTTTTTTCCATTTTGCACTGCATGTTGTCCTGATGGCTGCTTTTGTCTCATTGTATGTGATTTATATATCACTCTGCTGTTGCATTCCTCCCTCTCTGGCGAGTCTGTCCGCCTCCTCATTGCCTGAAATGTTGCAGTGGGATGGTATCCACTGGACTATGCTTTTTTTTAAGCACTGGGACAGTCGTTGGAGTGAGTCTACCAGATTGGACTGAGTCTGCCAGAGCGCCAAGTTAATTTTTGTGCTTGTTTTTGACAGCCATCAACACTGAGAAGGCTTCTGTGAGAATGACCACTTGCTTTTCTGTCTATTCTATATACGGCTTTCAGCTGCTCGTCTCAGAGCACTGATTTCGGCACTGAAGTTGCTGTCATGTGATATCAGAAACATTTATGGCAATGTCAAACATCGTGTGATATCAGAAACATATACGGTCAATGTCAAACGTGTGATATCAGAAACATATACGCCAATGTCAAACATAGTGTGATATCAGAAACATATACGCCAATGTCAAACATAGTGTGATATCAGAAACATATACGGCAATGTCAAACATCGTGTGATATCAGAAACAAATACGGCCAATGTCAAAAGTGTGATATCAGAAACATAAACTGTCAATGTCAAAAATCGTGTGATATCAGAAACATATACTGTCAATGTCAAACATTGTGACATTAGAAACATATAGTTTAGTGTATATTATTGTCACTTAACGCATGTCTTACCGTGGCCCGAATGAGGAACAAAGAATAGTAAAATCGCCACCTGCCACAGGCCCAAATATTAGCAATGTTGAACAGAGAGTGGAGAAATTGGTAAAATATATCCTTAACAGAAAACAGATGCAGGTAAAAGTTACTTGATCCTCATCCGTTATTGTCATCATCATACTGAAGCAACACCCCTCCCCAGTCCATCTCAGAAAAGACACAGGTTGGGCGTTTCTCCTACATTCTTGCAGTATCTCTACAGCAGGTGCTATAAAACGAAGTGTGCCCCTTTCAGAGAAGGTCGTGGCTTAGGAAAGACCAAATGGCCAAGAGCCAAGGTGGATTACTCGGTAATTACCAAATGGAAGTTCACTCCGTGAAAGAGGAAGGAGGGAGAGGTAGGGTGGGAACGAGAAAGAGGGCGGGATGTGCCATGGAGATTCAGGGGAGGATGGGGGAAGAGATGGAGGGACAGTGAGATAGAGAGAGAGAATGGAGGAGGGGGATAAAAACGGCTGATAGAAATAGGGAGGAATGGAAAATACTGAGGGGACAGAGAGGAAAACAGGAGGGAGGAACAGAGATAGACACAGTGAGAGATATGGGGAGGGATGGGGTGGATAGAGATGAAGACAGACAGATGGAGATGTAGTGAGACAAGGTCAGAGAGAGCGTGGGGTGACAGAGATACAGTGAGACAAGGTCAGAGAGAGCGTGGAGTGACAGAGATGCAGTGAGACAAGGTCAGAGAGGGCGAGGGGTGACAGAGATACAGTGAGACAAGGTCAGAGAGAGCGTGGAGTGACAGAGATCCAGTGAGACAAGGTCAGAGAGAGCGTGGGGTGACAGAGATACAGTGAGACAAGGTCAGAGAGAGCGTGGAGTGACAGAGATCCAGTGAGACAAGGTCAGAGAGAGCGTGGGGTGACAGAGATACAGTGAGACAAGGTCAGAGAGAGCGTGGAGTGACAGAGATCCAGTGAGACAAGGTCAGAGAGAGCGTGGAGTGACAGAGATCCAGTGAGACAAGGTCAGAGAGAGCGTGGGGTGACAGAGATGCAGTGAGACAAGGTCAGAGAGAGGGGGGGTGACAGAGATACAGTGAGACAAGGTCAGAGAGAGCGTGGGGTGACAGAGATACAGTGAGACAAGGTCAGAGAGAGCGTGGGGTGACAGAGATACAGTGAGACAAGGTCAGAGAGAGCGTGGAGTGACAGAGATCCAGTGAGACAAGGTCAGAGAGAGCGTGGGGTGACAGAGATGCAGTGAGACAAGGTCAGAGAGAGGGGGGGTGACAGAGATACAGTGAGACAAGGTCAGAGAGAGCGAGGGGTGACAGAGATGCAGTGAGACAAGGTCAGGGAGAGCGAGGGGTGACAGAGATGCAGTGAGACAAGGTCAGGGAGAGCGAGGGGTGACAGAGATGCAGTGAGACAAGGTCAGGGAGAGCGTGGGGTGACAGAGATGCAGTGAGACAAGCTCAGGGAGAACGTGGGGTGACAGAGATGCAGTGAGACAAGGTCAGAGAGAGCGAGGGGTGACAGAGATGCAGTGATTCAAGGTCAGGGAGAGCGTGGGGTGACATAGATGGCAGCGAGACAAGGTCAGGGAGAGCGTGGAGTGACAGAGATGCAGTGATTCAAGGTCAGGGAGAGCGTAGGGTGACAGAGATGGCAGCGAGACAAGGTCAGGGAGAGCGTGGAGTGACAGAGATGGCAGCGAGACAAGGTCAGGGAGAGCGTGGAGTGACAGAGATGCAGTAATTCAAGGTCAGGGAGAGCGTGGGGTGACAGAGATGGCAGCGAGACAAGGTCAGGGAGAGCGTGGAGTGACAGAGATGGCAGCGAGACAAGGTCAGGGAGAGCGTGGAGTGACAGAGATGGCAGAGAGGTCAGGGAGAGCGTGGAGTGACAGAGATGCAGTGATTCAAGTTCAGGGAGAGCGTAGGGTGACAGAGATGGCAGCGAGACAAGGTCAGGGAGAGCGTGGAGTGACAGAGATGGCAGCGAGACAAGGTCAGGGAGAGCGTGGAGTGACAGAGATGCAGTAATTCAAGGTCAGGGAGAGCGTGGGGTGACAGAGATGGCAGCGAGACAAGGTCAGGGAGAGCGTGGAGTGACAGAGATGGCAGCGAGACAAGGTCAGGGAGAGCGTGGAGTGACAGAGATGGCAGAGAGGTCAGGGAGAGCGTGGAGTGACAGAGATGGCAGCGAGACAAGGTCAGGGAGAGCGTGGAGTGACAGAGATGGCAGCGAGACAAGGTCAGGGAGAGCGTGGAGTGACAGAGATACAGTGAGACAAGGTCAGAGAGAGCGAGGGGTGACAGATGCAGTGAGACAAGGTCAGAGAGAGCGAGGGGTGACAGAGATCCAGTGAGACAAGGTCAGAGAGAGCGAGGGGTGACAGATGCAGTGAGACAAGGTCAGAGAGAGCGAGGGGTGACAGAGATGCAGTGAGACAAGGTCAGAGAGAGCGAGGGGTGACAGAGATACAGTGAGACAAGGTCAGAGAGAGCGAGGGGTGACAGAGATACAGTGAGACAAGGTCAGAGAGAGCGTGGGGTGACAGAGATACAGTGAGACAAGGTCAGAGAGAGCGTGGGGTGACAGAGATACAGTGAGACAAGGTCAGAGAGAGCGAGGGGTGACAGAGATGCAGTGAGACAAGGTCAGAGAGAGCGAGGGGTGACAGAGATGCAGTGAGACAAGGTCAGAGAGAGCGAGGGGTGACAGAGATACAGTGAGACAAGGTCAGAGAGAGCGAGGGGTGACAGAGATGCAGTGAGACAAGGTCAGAGAGAGCGAGGGGTGACAGAGATGCAGTGAGACAAGGTCAGAGAGAGCGAGGGGTGACAGAGATGCAGTGAGACAAGGTCAGAGAGAGCGAGGGGTGACAGAGATGCAGTGAGACAAGGTCAGGGAGAGCGAGGGGTGACAGAGATGCAGTGAGACAAGGTCAGGGAGAGCATGGGGTGACAGAGATGCAGTGAGACAAGGTCAGAGAGAGCGAGGGGTGACAGAGATGCAGTGATTCAAGGTCAGGGAGAGCGTGGGGTGACAGAGATGGCAGCGAGACAAGGTCAGGGAGAGCGTGGGGTGACAGAGACGGCAGCGAGACAAGGTCAGGGAGAGCGTGGAGTGACAGAGATGGCAGCGAGACAGAGATGCAATGAGACAGATGCATTGAGATAAGGTCAGAGAGAGCCTCGGGTGACAGAGAATGGAGTCTGGATAATTACAGACATGGGCAGAGGCAAAGAGAGAGAGAGACAGACGGAGACAACGAGAGAGACAGGCAGCGACAGAGAGATAGACACGGTGCGTGCGTGTGTGTGTGTGAGAGAGAGAGAGAGAGAGAGAGAGAGAGAGAGGAAATGCAGCTGGTCATTGGTACCTAAGACAAGCTGATACTTTCCACAATCAAACAAAGCTTCAAAGAAAGCCAGTGTACGCTGTGGCCTAGAAACTATCTTTGTATCCATGACACGGGACCGTAAGCCGTCTGGTTTTGGACAAGATAGTCCTAGAAACATTTCATATCATTCACTGTCTTTTTTGTATTTGTGGAGTTGGTGTGAGTTGTACTATGTTTTGCGCGTAATGGACTACTGTATCCGTTGTTAATGGATTTGGCTTGGCTTCGTTCATTCTAGATTCCCCCGCTACCAACTCTGAAAAGGGCTTTGCAAGTAGCAGAATGTAGTCCAGAGAAAGAAATACGATATGTCGTAGTTTACAGCTTGACTGCGATATTTGCACCTTTCGGTCTAACACATCCGACTTCAGCAGGTATTTCGGAGTACAAGGTTAGCCTTCCCTTTTAGATCACTTCTACTTAGCCAGTCGGCTCTGTTGCAGCCTGTTATTCAGGATCACCGCGTGGAGCTGTAGAAGGGTCTTGGCAGCTCTGGTTGGCTGGCCTTGACTCTAGCAGTCGGCCGTCAGCCATGGGTCGCTGACCGCTGCAGCTCATGCGCTGCTCAGCACCGTGATCCCATTAATGGATTTACCTCCCCTACGGTAATGACCCTCACCCGTGGGGATCTCTTACCCCTCCGAACACCTGGGGAAACTTAACGGTGTCGAGGAAGGGAGCGGGGGTAGGCAGTCTGTAACTAAGCTTAAGTCTAGTCTGCTAGTGAGGCATTGTGGCATAGGGGTGAAACACACAAGTTTCACAATCCGCGTTCGAATCCCACCGTTTCCAGTTTGGCAGACACGGGTTTATTTTTCTTGCTGCAAACGCTCCTCCTAGCATGGAAAGCTTTGGCAAACTACCGTATTGCTCACCTACCAAGAAACTTATTAACAGCCAAGCAGGTTGGAGAATGTAAAAAGCGACGTCCTGCAATGGGCGCATGTCGACTTAGTCGGATAAGTAAACGGTTATGAACTTGTTCTTAAAAAATCTATTCAAGTTTAAAAATACATTAATTTGTTCTTCCTAGTTCTTAGTCGACCTGTACTTCTACAGAGGTGGATGCCCCTGTGCAGGTCCTAGCTCTGGCATGAGCGGGATGTAGCCAGGAGAAGGATTTCCTGCTTAGAGGGCTAGTCTCGAGCAGCTCATTACCCCGCTGCGTTGGGACAAGTGGTGGGGGGGGGGGGGGGGGGGGGGGTTAGCCGATGTGCAATTTCATCTTGATAGACTCAAATACTAGAGCAAAGTAGACCCGCAGCCTGTTAGGCGTCATCTATGCTGCTCTAAACAAACCACCTAACCATGGCGGGTGGTATACCATGTTATACAGTCGTCTCTTACAACATGCTCTCTGTGGGGCAGTGGTGCTATTCTTAACCTTGACATATACAAAGACCCCGGCGGACCACTCAGGACATGTTCAACCCCTATCACATTTGTATAACACTAAGAGTATACAAAATATTCCAAGTAAATGTATACGTTTTGATATTCAAGTAAAAAGGATTTATAATAGTGTATGCATATTATTTGGAATCCCGAGTAGTTCACCGGGATCTTTGTATATAACCTGGACAAGAATAGCACCACTGCCTCATAGAGAGCATGTCGTAAGAGGCGACTAACTGTGTCACGTGGCATAACACCGGCCATGGTTAGGTGGTTTGTTTAGAGCAGCACAGAATGCGCCTAACAGGCTGCGGGTCTACTTTGCTCTAGTGTTTGAGTCCCGTACGTCCACTCGCACATAGGTTAACCACACCAACGCAGTGGAGTATTAAGCTGCTCGAGCCTAGTACGCTAAACAGGAAATCCTTCTCCCGGCTACATCCAGCTCATACCAGAGCTGGGACCTGCACAGGCGCGTCTGCCCCTGTAGAAGTACAGGACGGCTAAGAATCAAGAACATTATTTGAAATGCACCTTTTCAGTCGCGATAATTTTGGAACGTAGGGCACGGCGTTTTGGCGTGGGGCAAAAAAGAAAAAAATGGATCAAGCCCCACTGTATATGTTATTTTATTAATGCCTCCCCCGCCCCCTTTTAAGGCAGCGCGTGTTCAGTTTTGCGTCTAACGGTTTGATGTATCCATCTTCAACACACATTGTAATTGGTTTCCCTTCCCCCTAGGGTTATTTGTTGAATGCACACAATGAATAGGATTACTTTTTGTGTGCGCCCTAAAAAGGACGTTGAGTGCCAGGTTGTCTTAGCTTTCCTCACATCCCGAGCGTGCTGATGAATGTCGGTTGGGGTCCTCCAGGCGGTTGTGCTATGCTTGGTTTCATATACGTGCCGCTCACTACTACGGGGATCAAGTTGATCCCTCACCTCGTTAGCCAGGCTGTCGTGAAAACAGCCCGTTTCCAGGAAGGATTGTGTGGAAGCCGAGGTGAGGGTACTGGCTAGTATATTTTGCTTGACTGACTAACATTGTCTCATAAGTATGTTGTGCCTGACCCTGACTAACATGTCTGATCAGTATGTTTTGTCTGACCTAGACTAACATGTCTGATCAGTATGTTGTGTCTGACCCAGACTAACATGTCTGATCAGTATATTTTGTCTGACACTGACTAACATGTCTGATCAGTATGTTTTGTCTGACCCTGATCAACATGTCTGATCAGTATGTTGTGCCTGACCAGGCGTTAGTCTTCCTTCCCTCCCCCTAGGGGTACGACATTAATGTTTTAAGAATCCGAATGCAAGCAAGTTTCTTCTTCTTCTTCGTACGCTGTCAGGCGTCAACTTGAATTTGTTCAAAGAAAGCAGTTGTCATCCTGAGGCTGTCGACACTGCCATAGAGCTTGTCTAGTGTTGGCCACGTGTGCTTTCTCTGGTCCTCGTATGTCGGGCAATTTTGCAGCAGATGTTCAGCGGTCATTTTCCCTGTACCACAAGTGCATTCGTCAGTGCCACCTATCCTCTGTTTATTGAATAGATGGTGCCTAAGTCTGTTGTGGCCTGTGCGGAGTCTGAAGACCACGACCTGCTCTTTTCTGTTCAACTAGTAGTAGGCATTTTTTGTGTAGCCAGTATGTTCTATTTCCCATTTGGCCATGTATATGGCCCTAATAAACCTTTTGGACTCTTCGTAGGTCACACTAGAATCTGGTTGTGGTAGTCTTGCACCTTCTTTTGCCAGTCTGTCTGCCTCCTCGTTGCCTTGGATGTTACAGTGGGATGGAACCCACTGTATCACTACTCTTTTTGGTGCTGACTGCTGGCATAGTTGACAGAGTACTGCTCTTAAATCATTAAGTTCAGTATTTTTAGTGCTGTTACCACGGCCAGGGCATCTGTAAAGCATTGCTTTTACTGCAGCCTTAAGTGCCTCTGCCTCCGCTCTGAAATTGCTTGAGAATTTTTCAGTTGCCACTAACAATGTTATTTTTCTACCATTTGTTAAGCTCAGGAATACCCCTCTCCCTCCATTCTGTGTTGTATTTGTTACAGAACCGTCGGTGTATGCATGGGTCCAGTCCATGCTTGGGTAGTTTTCCGCTATGTACCTCGGGGTTATGTCTCTTCTTTCTTTTTTCCATTTGGCTGGTCTTGTTTCCAATACCTGGTATATTTTCTACCACCTCCGGAATGATATGCTGCTTCCATGTGGGTTTAGCGTACAGTAGGGATGGGCTTTGGTGTTGTAATGGTCTTCGCTCATCTTTGCTTTGGCTATTTCTGCAAAGTTTCTCCGCTTTAGTCTCCCATTTCCAAAATTATTTAGTCTCTTATGCATTGGATGGTCTGTCAGTCTTCTGAGTTTTTGTGCTTGCTGCCTGGCTTTGCAGTCTCTTCTGTCGGTCATGGATTGCAGATTTGTAATCTTTTCAAGTTCTACAATTGGCGTTGACTTCATACCTCCTGTTATAACTCTCATGGCTTGGTTTTGAAGTTTGCTAATTTTATCAAAGTTCGCCTTTGCTGCTGTTGCCCATGCCGCAATGCCATACTCGAGAACTGGTCTCACTCTTCCAGTGAACAGTTTCTTAAGTATTCTTTCGTCTGCTCACGAGCTTGTGCCAGCAAGTTTCCTCATGATTGCCATTCTTTGTCTGGCTCTCATTCGGTTTCTCTCGATCTGACTTTTCCATGTCATGCGCCGATCAAATGTGACGCCCAAGTAGTTTAGGTTGTCATTTGGCCGCAGATATTTGCCTTTAAGTCTTATTTTTGTGTTCTGTGGTTTATTTGAAAGCGAGAATATCGTACATGTTGTTTTTTCTTCATTTATTTTGACCAGTCATGATTTCGCCCACTCCTCCAACGATGTTAGGGCCTGCTGTTGTTTGTTACGGTGAGATTCTTTTCAGAGGTCCACATAACCAGATCGTCTGCAAACATGGAGCTGTGGACTCTTCTTGGTATATTCTCTATGATGTTGTTTATATACACCAGAAAAAGTGTGGGTCACAGTACTCCCCCTTGGGGTACTCCTTGCTCCAGTGTCACCTTTTTGCTCCTCTGCCCTTGTACTTGAACTCTGGCTGTTCTGTTTTCAAGGTAGTGACTGATCCATCTGTACATTTTTCCAGATATTTCACTTCTTCGTAGCTTTCCACACCTTGTCGAATGCCTTCTCTAGATCCACCGAATCCGCTACTGTGTGCTTTTTCTCTTGGTAAGCATCCTATATTTCCTGTGTTATGAGAGTGATCTGGTCCTCAGTGGATCAAGCAAGTTTCGAATGCGAGCTATGTCATTAAGAGAGAACGTGAGATGGCGGTCTTGATCTGCATAATTCATGTGACCCTGATTACACTTCACTCCAAGGGGAAACTCAAACGCTAGTTCGGTCAAGCACAACATACTGAACAAGAACGCTGTCTCTCTTCCATGAAGAGTTCCTGAAAATATGCTGTTTTCTAGACAGTCTGGCTGGCGAGATGTTGATCGACGTGATCCCCGTAGTAATAAGCGTCAGGCAGATGAAGCCAAGCATAGCAGAGCCGCGGTCCACCTTCATCAGCACGCTCGGGATGTGAGGAAAGCTTCTATAACGACATTTTTAGGGCACACAAAAGAGTAAACTTACCCATTGCGGGCGGACATTCAATAACAATTCACTCCCACCTTAATCAGTACGTTTTACCTGACCCTGACTACTCGTTGCTCCCATCTTAATAAGTATGTTTCACCCTACCTTGATTAATCTTCGTTCCCACCTTAATCAGTATGTTTTACCTGACCCTGATTACTCGTTGCTCCCACTTTAATCAGTATGTTTTACCTGACCCTGATTACTCGTTGCTCCCACCTTAAATAGTATGTTTCTCCTGAGCCTGATAACTCTTCGCTCCCACCTTAATCAGTATGTTTCATCTGGCACTGATTACTCTTCGCTCTCGCCTAGATCAAAATTTGACCATGACTTGGCCAGGCCCCATTCACAGTTGGGTCGATAATTTGTTTTACATTTTTTAAACCACGACACGCCTGTTCACATATATCCGAGCTCACATCCTCTTGGACGCGCACGACTCCTTCATAAGTGAAACACACAACACAACAACGCGTAGCTGGCTTTCCTGCAGAGCTAAACCACCAGGGCAGGCTTGACACAAAGCGGCCCCCGCGTTTCCTGGACCATGAAATTCAGTTAATGAATACTTGCCAGCCAGAGTTACGTGTATTTGAGGACACGCGTGCGACCTCTAGTAGTTGACTTGGCTGGCCCAGGGGTTCCCTAGCGGCGTGGTGCGGCTAGAGATGATGTCAAGATTCAGACATTAAAGGATTTAGAGAATGCTAGCAGATCAACGTTTGCCTGGCAGCCAAAAGGTATCATTCTTCTTTGTTCGCTCGCAATCTCCCACTACCAAGCCCAGAAAAAGGGATTTACAAGTAGCAGGATGTTGTCGGGAGAACGGAATGCGTTGTCGTAGCTTAGAGCATGATTGAGGCATTTGCATGTTTCGGTCCGACACATCCGACTTCAGCCAGGCATTTTTGAGTACCGGGTTAGCTTTCCCTATTCGATACCTTCTTCCTAGTCAGTCTACTTTGTTGCAGCCTGTTATCCAGGATCACTGCGTGGAGGTGTAGGATCTTGGTAGCTCTGGTTCGCTGGCCTCATGCACTGATCAGCATCTTAATATAAAAAAGCTATCATTCTACTCTGTATGGCCACAGCTCATAGCTGAAACTAGCTTGAAATCACATTAATGAAACGACAAGGGTGTGCCCCTTTGAGAAGCAATTTATTTTAAAATGTGTGTTGAAGTCGGATGCACTAGGACATTCGGCGCAAGTGTAAACAAGGAAAACTAAAAAATAAAATAAATTTAAAAGATTTTTTTAAATGTCATGCATGGTCATGCCGGCTATGTCAAGCTAAGAAAAGCATCACAGCCCCACAGAGAGCATGGCGTAAGAGGCGACGAACTGTATGACATGGCATAACACCGTCTATGGTTAGGTGGTTTGTTATGAGCAGCATAGATCCTTTTTTTCTTCTTTTTTTGCGTCAAGTACCCCTTTCACTAGGTCAGACCACCTAACAGAATGTCGGTCTACTTTGCTCTAGTATTTGGAGCCTATAAAGATGGACTCACACATCGGTTAACCACCCTCCGCAGCACTTGCCGGAGTAATAAGCTGCTCGAGCCTAGCCCGCTAAGCATGAAATCTTCCCCAGGCTACATCCAGCTCATGGCAGAGCTCTGACCTGCACGAAGGCATCTGCCTCTGTAGAAGTACATGCCGACTAAGAACTAAGAAAACACGAGTTGCTTCGAGCAACAGCAAACCATGAAAATAAAGGGAATTTACTCTGCCTAAAACGGCGCTGGTAACCGCAAAGCTCTCATTGAGAGTTGCTACTGGTTAGCTCCCCCCTACATCACTTTGATGCAACGCCATAGCAACGAGGAATGAGCGTAGAGGGGGGTAATGGGAAGGGGCAGTGGGGTGTATGAGAAGGCGTAGTGTGCACAACAAACAAGCTACACAGAACTTGATTCTTAATAACAGAACAGAGACAACAAGTCCCATGCACAGCTCTCTTTAGTTGCCCTTTACGACATGCAAAGAGGCGCAGCTATACTATTCTATCCAGCTCAATAAGGGATCATGGGATCCCCATAAGGAATTCTTTTTTTTGTAAACACTGGGTGTAATACAACTTTGATTTTTTGTGGATGTCCCATAGCACGAACCACGGACTGCTGTTGTTAGAGACTTCATTGTACTAAGCCACAGCCTGTGTGAGGTGGAGTGGCCAGTGCCTTTCTTTTCCTAACGCTCGTGTCCAGTTTGGCAGACATGGGTTTTTCTCTCCCCCCTCCACGTTCGCAAAGTAATGGCAACCTACGGTACTGCACACTTGCCAAGAAACTTATAACAGCCAAACAGGTTGGCTGTCGTAAGAAGTGACGTTCTGCAAAGGACATGCTACTTTCGATAATTATCTTTATATATTAACAAACAAAAAGGTGATCAAATTTGCTAAATGGGAAACAAATGGGCAAGCCTTGCAGAAGGCAATAGAAGAACTCTTTTTCAAGATGGGGTTGCTAGTCGGTTCAAGCCCAAGCCCTCCTTAGCCGCCTAACTGCCTGCGGCCCTGTGAGAAACCAAACTTTGAGCCCCACTGGAATAGGCTGTGTGACCAGGATTATCGGCGTGCCAAGTTTTAGTAGCCCAGTCTTGTTCTCATTGGCTGGGTCCGACCAGAATTAGATCCCTGTGACTTAAGAGCGGATAGGAACACCGGAAGTGGCAAGGCATTCTTGAAACATCGCTAAGTCATGAATGAAGACCGTGTATTTTGGGGGAGGTAGTACACCTGGTCATGTCCGCTGAGCACATATTGAGACGTTGCTTTTGGGCTGCCAGATATTTTCTAGAAAAGTAGCCAGAAAATAATTTTAAGATGTTAAGTACCGTAGGCAATTATTTCCAAGTTTGTGATTTACTAGGATTTATATATTTTATATATATATATATATATATATATATATATATATATACATACACTCTCTTTCTCGGTGTGCCTTAAAAACATAAGCCACTCGCTTACTGATATCACCAGAAGACAAAACAAATCACTTTTCCAACCTATAAACAAAGTGCTATACCAGAAACTGCTGTCGGGGGTGAAATACTACGCCACACCTCCTTGTATGATGCGAGGTGGCTTAGTTCCCTGCCCAACTTTCTTTTCTTCATTACCGTAGGTCAGGCATCCATTTACAAATTAACTACATTACAGCTCGGTCGAGTGGAGCGTGTCGGTAGAGGGAGCCGGATCTCGTTTGAGTATCTAGTGATGCGTCGAATATTCGATTCGGTGCCAAATAGAGCATTCAATTAACTAGTAAGAAGTAGCCGAGCAGTGTCTTGCAACTGTTTACAAATACGTCAAAGAGCGATGTATGATAATTGTATTACCGAAATGCTGGATGACTTTCAGTTTGAATTCAGTCCCAAATTATCACACGGCTTCTCGCGATGAGTACCTTATCGTGTCAGGGGTTGCGCCAGAAGACTAGGCATGAGTATAGTCAGGCAGCGGTTTAAAACCAAAAGTGTACATATTCGCATCTGGGTTAGTCCTCGTGGTGACTGTTGTATTGGTTTAGATCGTGCAGTGCTGTTATGCTATACTTTACAGCGAATGTTCCAAGTGTATGGCGTAGGCTCCTCCAACAAGCGTCCCAAGTGAACATTTCTTCTGCAATGTCAGCAATACGTTGTCTGACAACATACGACGGACAATTATTAAGTGAGAGCAATTTTATTTTAAAGTGGCATTAGGGTGGCATTTCTAGAAGAGTGTGTACAGCTGAAAATCTGATTTCATGGTACAAAATGGCTCTTTAGCAATACTCCATGTAGCGAATTGCAACGATCGAGCAATAGGCGCATGAGCAATATAACGTACAACATTGAAGTTCCACTGTCGACTTACACAGTGGAAGGACGAGACGTTATTCGTTGTGTGTGTGCGTGTGGTCAGGGGGGTGTGAAACCTGAAATCTACAGAAGAATAACGGTTCAGTATGGAGACAGTTGTTTGAGTCAGAGGAGTGTGTGAATGGGTAGAAAGATTTAGAAACGGAAAGCAAAACATCGTTGATGAACCGCGGCGTCGGAGACCAGCAAGTGTGACAACTGACACTATTGAAACATCAGATCTACCGACTAGTCCATGGCAACAGGCGAGTCACTATTGCCGAAATAACCGTAGATTTCAACATGAGTCACGGCACCACGCACAAAATGTCCACGATGACCGTTATAGAAAAGTGTGAAGCAGAAGGGCACCAGGAAAGCTGGCGAGGCGATAGAGACGGCACAAAATTGGTTTAAGTTTACACCAAAAGACTTTTGTCTATAGGGCATCCACAAGCTGGTGGATAAGGTGCGTGCACAAAGTGTGTTGATAGGCACGGGGCCTATGTGGAAAAATAAAACATTAAAAAATTGTTAATTCTCACACCCTTGTAAAGATTTTATTAATAGTTGCCCCTAGTATGCCGCCTTTCGACAGACGAATGTTGAGAAGCTTATTTTTTAACACGAATATACGTTTGAATCAGGAATGACTTGTAGACTGAGTGTTAAAAACAATTTTAGTGATTAGTTACTAACATTATTCAAAGTCATGTGTCTTGTTTTTGTAACAATTAACATTTTGAAACGCCATGTTTTTGTTAATTACTTTAAAACTATAGGAAATGGACGAGATAGAGAGCACATTTTATGACAATCTTTCACTTATTTCTATCTGCATCTGGCCGAACACTTAAATGTATCTATTCGTATATGGCCTAATAGATAAAGGTCTCTTCGTATATGGCCTAATAGATAAAGGTCTCTTCGTATATAGCCTAATAGATAAAGGTCTCTTCATTTTTGGCCTATTAGATGAAGGTTTCTTCGTATATGGCCTAATAGATAAAGGTCTCATCGTATTTGGATTAATAGATAAAGGTCTCTTCATATATGGCCTAATAGATAAAGGTCTCTGGCCTATTAGATGAAGGTTCTTCGTATATGGCCTAATAGATAAAGGTCTCATCGTATATGGCCTAATAGATAAAGGTCTCTTTGTATATGGCCTAATAGATAAAGGTCTCTTTGTATATGGCCTAATAGACAAAGGTCTCTTTGTATATGGCCTAATAGATAAAGGTCTCTTCCTATATGGCCTAATAGATAAAGGTCTATTCGTATCTGGACATATTTATCTTCTTTTTCTGGGTTCATTCTCAATCTACAGCTACCAAGCCCCGAACAGGGCTTTGCACGTAGAAGGCGTAGTTCGGAGAACGGAATACATTATGCCGCTAGTTTATAGTTTGACTGCAATATTTGCACCTTTCAGTCAGAAACATTCGTCTTCGGCAGCAGACTTTTTTTTAGTATCGGGTTAGCCTTCCCTCTTCAATCCCTTCTCCTTAGCCAGCCTGCTCTGTTGCATCAATAGATGAGACAATTTTGGATAGTTTTGTGTCAGCGAATTTTGCAATCATGGATCCGATATCATTGTCCGATAGAGCTGTAGCGCAGTGCATTTATTTCTCTCAACGGGATCACGATGCTGAGCAGCGCATGAGTTGCAGTGGTCAGCGACCCATAGCTGACTGCTAGTGTCAGGGCCAGCGGAACAGAGTTGCCAAGACCATTCTACAGAAGAAAAGACTTGATATATTGAGCATGTCTTTTTTTCGTTACGAAGTCTATTGTTGCTGCTTTATTAACTTTAAGAGCTATATTTTGCTTGTTCAAATATTTTAAAAATTGTTCCTTATGATTTACCTACCTCTATATATTTTGTCCATGCTTCAATTTTAGCTCTTCTACATTGAACAACATATCCAGTTATCCATTTTTTACGCTTTGGGTTTACCTTCCTACATGAAACACATTCCTCCTTTAGATTATCTAGAACTGTTTTGAAACTATCCTATTTTTCTTCAACGTTCGCTCCATTGACAATATTTTTACAGCTCATGTAGTTCGCTGCTTCTTACATCTTCTTAACACATGTCTTAGAGTAGTCATAGGTTCTTGTACTTATCTTTCCTTTCTTCCTTCCTTGCTATCATATTCAAACAGATGATCTGATGGTCATTTGAGCCAATCCTCCAGCGGTAACGTTTTCAATCATATTTTGTTGTTGTAAATACTAGGTCGAGTGTGTTGTTCTTATCTTTCGCCTTGTGCGTAAGAGGTCCCATTGCCCAAACATAAACCCACAAGTAGTGTGTGAATTGACACAGGCCATCATGTCGGAGACCCATGACGATAGACAAACAATGGGAATTACCAGTAAAAGAAGCCAAATTCGCGAAAAGTCGCCCAATCTGGCAAATGCGTTGTATGTAGGGTAAAAAATAATTGCTGCAATAATACAAGCCCAAAGCATGAATGGGCTCTTTCCCGTGTCACTACTAAGTGGGTCGCGTGGTTAAGTCCCTGGTACTACATTTTCTTTTTAAATTTCGACAGGTTGACACCGATAACAAATTGTTTAAGTTGACAAACAGATTGTCGTATTCATCTAGCGGGATGGTGTGGCTTTCTCCTCGCGCGATACCGTGGATTTCTCTCCGCTGCTGTAACGAGACGCGTCAGCTGTTTATCTTTATTCTTTTTTGGTTGTTCCTTCTCAAATGATCACACTCATTTCTTTTACAAACGAACAAATGTTTTCCTTTACACAGCTGTAGATCAGTCACAAGCGTTTCTAGTAGCTATGGATCCTTAATAATCCCCAAATATATTTCCCTCAAAAACTTGGCATCCTAATTAAGGCCTTTCAGTTGCCGTATATGTCAGTTTATCTCTGTAATGCCCACAGCTATTTTGCTCCTTATTGTATCCTCGGTCAGCTCAGCCTTATCTCGTCCCCGTACGGTTTATCCAGCGAACAACAGCGTCTATTTCTCTCATAAAAGTGCCGGTCAGTAACCTGCTTCTCTTGTGCCGATCCAATTTATCGCTCAAAGAACCACACCTATTTTCCTCATAAACTTGCCAGTCGGTGTCAGGCTATCACATCAACGCGCAGTTAATCCATCATCTTTGAAATTAACTGATTACAGGCCTTCACGCAGACAGCCCTTGTTAAACGCAATGCAGCTCTGGCACGATTTCTAACCTGTTTTACCCATGTCGTGTTTTCTTCCTGCACTTACAAGGAGACACAAGAGCTGACAATAGCGGAGGTCAGATAGAACAAGTTTCGAGTGGTTTATACAATACATCCACTGGAGACGCATAGCTTCAACACTAGCAAGGCTCAGGATAGTGGAGAATTGGCGGACTCGGTGGACTGAATGTCTGCGGTTCTGAGATCACGCGTACCTGCATGTTCTTAAGTTAAGTGAGACAAATGACACGGTTACATAGTCAACCCATAAGTACCTGCCTGTTCTTAAATCAAGAAAGTTTTTTAATCGCAGTTATCCGACGTGTACTAGTGTGATGTTAAATCAGTCACGCCATATAACCATGTCTTGAGTTCCTGTATATTCTTAAGTTAGTTTCAAGGTCATGATTGTCTTCAGTGACGCAGTTTTTAACTTCACAAGTGCATGCGTATGCTCACGTAAGACTATTTCAAGGTCACGCCGGGTACCCACCCGTTCTGAAGTGAACCAATTTCAAGGTCACTTAATAATCTCCAGTAACCGCCCGTTCTTAAGTGATATGGTTTCAATGCCACATTATTATCTCCTTTATATGCAACTGTTCTTACGTGAAGACGTTATAACGTCACATCGCCGGAGTACCCGCCCGTTCTTAAGTGAAATATGTCCAAGGTGTGCACAACCTCCACATTAGTACGTATGCAACTTCTACCGTCGTATGACTACTACAACTTCTACTGCCGTATGACTACTACAACTTCTACCACAGTATGACTACTACTAATACTTCTAACGCCATATTAATACTATTACTACTACGCCTACTGCCGTATTACTACTACGTCTACTGCCGTATTACTACTACAACTACTGCCGCATTACTACTACTTCTACTGCCGTATTACTACTACTTCTACTGCCGTATTACTACTACTTCTACTGCCGTATTACTACTACTTCTACTGCCGTATTACTACTACTTCTACTGCCGTATTACTACTACTTCTACTGCCGTATTACTACTACTATCAATACTACAACTTCCTCTTGCACAATGAGATAAGTTGTAGAAAATATATGTCCTTGGTTCGAGATATAACTATTTGAAGTTGACCCAAACAGTGTGTACTCAAATCTGCACAACGCCCTGGTAAGATGGACGGGACATTTTGTTCATATGCCGGACGATGAAGTCAGAGCTGAGAGATCCTCGTCAGGGGGACAAGAAATGCTACGACTGCCCGCATAAAAATGTCTGAGAAGCTTCAACATTGACATAACCTTCCGAAAGACGGTTGCACAGAACAGTTCAGCATTATACAAGGTGTTCAGATTGCCGATCGAAAGAGCATCAGAGAAAGCGAACCGCCAGATTGAAGAGAACACAAAATGAGACATAATATTTGTTCCCAAAGTGTAGCAGCATTCCGTGCAAGGATTAAGACTTTACAGTCGCATGTGATCACCTCTCACAGCACGAGTCGATATCTTCGCCTGCAATAGGTAACGATTATTTTTGATCTGATCAATGCATTTAAGTAGTTTTACGGGGATCAATATGCCGAGCAGTGCACGAGCTGCATCGGTCAGCGACCCATACCTGAATGCTAGCGCAAGAGAGGGACTTCTACGCCACCACGCGGTGATTCGGGATATCAGGCTACAACAGCGTAGACTGATTATGGAGAAGGGGTCGAAGAAAGAAGGCTAACTCGGTACTCAAAAATGATGTTGAAGTTGGATGTATCGGACCGAAAGATGCAAATAGCACAGTCAAGCTGTAAACTACGACACAACGTATTCCGTTCCCCGGACAACATCCTGTTACTTGCAAAGCCCTTTTCAGGGCTTGGTAGCGGGGGACTGAGAACGAACGAAGAGGCAGTGGTCTTACAATTGCTAAAAAAAACATGTGTATGTTATGTATAAGATAAGGGGAGAGAAGACTAACACCTGGTCAGGCAACACATACGTATGTTAGTGAGGGTAGGGAAATATACTGACCAAGTCCACGCCGGTCTCCATGGAAACGGGCTGTTTTCGTGATAGCCTGACTAATAAAATACTATATATATATATATATATATATTTCCAAGTTAATGATGACTAGCTTAACCTTGATCTATAGATATAATAATGCGTTTATGTAGAGGTTCACTGAGAACCTGTAAACATTTCCAAGGTTCCTTCTTGAGAAATACTGATATACGAGTGAATGCCTCGTGCGTTACACATCTGTTCGCCTTGGTATGTGAACCTTAAACTGTGGCGACTTAGCCTTCAATTAATTCTCGCTGACATATGTGGGGATTTATTGCTTCCTGTCCGAGACGAGTGCCCACTCGAGATACTACTAATTAGCAAGGACATCACTTAAGAGTAATAGACTATACTAGCGGTGTAGGAGGAGAGGGTGGCAAAACGATTTGCACGTCGGTCATCTGGTCACATGTTCAAAACATGCGATATATGTCAGAATACGAAGGACAGGGATTCCTACAATCTCCAACAATCTATGCCATGGCCATGAACTCGGCCATACGACAGTGAAACAGGATACAGTAGACATTTGGTAATGGGCCTGAATACCTAGATTTTCCAGATGATTTATATATAAGCAAGGCATGCAAGGACAAGTAGACAGGCTAACGTATAAAGAAGCAAAGGTGCGATTGCAGATGTGTGAACAAAACAAAAACAAAGAATAAACAACAAGCAAAGAGAGATCATAAAGATGAATGGTCTGATCTGCCATCAGACCTCGTGGCAGTAATCAAAAACATACAAACTCAACTACTGTCAAGATCAAATGAACTGTGGACTATTACACTCAAGGGAATAGTCAGGGCAAAGAGAAAGAGGAAAACCCTCAGGCAATATTCAGAAATGTACTGGGAAAAGGGATGAGATAGAAGCAATTGAAACAAGCACAATTCATAATGCAGTGAGATAATACGTCACCGTGACTTGATACGTTGTGTGACAATAGAGGGGGCGTAGCGAAGTGGCGCGGTTCGCAAGCCAAAGTTGATTGTGTTAGGATTCATTAACCGATACATATATCGGAAGTAGACCCGTTTAAAAATGCGTACTCAAGTCGGATACATTGGACCACACGGCACAAAAACAAGTGCACTGTTCTCCGCATTAGGAAACGGCGGACGACGACCGCAACAAAATAAACACTAGCGATACCCAGACAGAAATGGAAATAAAGATGATTCGCACACAATCCAGTGCAATGTGGTTAGCATGCCAGACTTTTGGTTGCCCAAAATAATCTTCTGTGACGAGATGCAGAAGGGCAAAAGATCCCAATGAGGTATAAAAAAAGCGCTATAATGACACATTAAAAACTTATTTAGAAACATTCAGCATAAACCTCGAAACATGGGAAGATTCTGCAAGAGACCATACAACCGGGCGCACAGCTGTAGCAAAGGAGCAGTGTCATGCGAAGCTTCTAAAAAGACTAGCAGATCAACGGAGACAGGTCAGAAAAGCCTATGGAATTTCACCGTCTCGCGAAGCGAACTTTCCATGCCCTCACTGCCTGCGAGTATGCAGATCCCAAGTCGGACTTGTCAGCCATACCCCCACCCATCCACAACCCTAACTCACAAAATATGCGACTGGAAGAACTGGTTAATTGAAACAAGAAAAGGCCCTCATCACTCGTGATGGACGAACAACAGTGCGATGCCATGCTACGACTTCCTAGGTACCAGGCAAGGAACAAAGAAGAAGAAAGGTTATTTTTGTATGGGCACTTCTCTTAAACCGGAATTATTGATTGTCTTTTACAACAACGAAAGAAGCGTCAAGGTAGATTGTAATTAACGCAGCAATCCAAGGTCCCCTGGAGACGACTTTTCCCACTATCGGAACATCATGGATCATAAAACAGCCGCTCATGTTGATCTGAATCAACATCGAAGGACTCTCAACACAAGACCAACTGTTGATCAACCTCCTAGAAACATGCAACATGGACGGCGAGGCAATACACTTGTCTCACGTGGTGTCTTGGACACGGAGAGTAAGAAAGTACAGCAACGATTTTCGGATCCAACACGCTCCAGTATGCATCTGTAAATGGGAGCCTAGTTTACATGGAAAAAGAGAACATGGAATCAAATAGTAACCCCCCCATATCTACAAAGTACAATAAAAACCTCTATCACTGGAACAATGTCTTCTGTGGTACTACTCAGGATCAAACCAAGTACCTTGACCTGAGGATGAACGAAGAGGAAGAAGAAGTACTACTTTGAACTTGTTTAACTTCACAAGCCTCGGATGTGCCCTTGCATGAAGGGAATAGAAAAATAGAGGGAGGGAATGACTCTCTCCATCCAGTTGAGGGATAAGCTACATGCTCACAGGAGAGTCCCGAGATGTACCGCCAACTTTATGAGTAGTTGAAAGCGCTGAATAAGAGTTCAAGACTTTACACTGAATACAAACAACAACAAAAAAGGATGAAACGGACGTATCTTCGAAAAAGTTAAAACCGTGACAAGCAACATTTCTAACCACTTTGCCCACCATTAGGACATGCATTCCCTTTGTTCGGGTAGAAATGGGGATTTGTAGTGTCGAGAAATAAAGGTTGCTAATCCCTGAAGTGTGCAGACTAGATTACTTTTACTCACGAAAAAAAGGCATGCCTTATCGAGGGTTTTGAACTCCGGTGTCACCTTTGCCAAAAGCCGGAGATTCAAACCGTTCGGCCTGGAAGGAACCTAGAGGTAAAGGTACTCCCACAAGACACTATTGTCAGGAATTAAGTGCTAAAGACTTCATTGCACGAGGGAACAGCTTGTTTATTACATGTGTTTGTCCAGCACTCTTTCCTTCTCTGACATTAAGCCATGTACTCATTTACAGCAGTACCGACTGGACCGTGCCGATAACGGAAATTGAATCCTGTACTGTATAGCGAGTGATTTAATTCTACGCTAAACAGAAGCGTACATTTCTCAAAGGGAGATACGAATATTCAAGGTCGGGTGAAATATCCCCGATTGTGCTCCTGGAAATAACACAGACTAGTTTACAACAATCTGACCAATGAGGTGAGCATCGGCACTAATATCCGCAGTTGGGGAGCCTCGCGTTGCACTACAGCCAGGAGGACCAGCATCCATTTTTGTTGGTAAAGTAAGTAGAATGTCCTTTTACAGAACGTTGCTTCTTACAACTGTCACCTATTTGGCTGTTATAAGTATATTGGTAAGTATACAGACGAGCCACCTGCTACATAAGACATGTTAACAGTTAACTCTACATGAGTAGTTTAAAAGATCATGGGTTTGAGCGCATGTCCCTTTTCTCAGAAGACCAGCATTTAATAGGTTCGGCCACCTGCTCCACTGACTATGTCACAAGTCAAGCTCAAACCTTAAACAAAATGCAAGCGCTCTAGCCACTCTGCAGTTCACCCTCGCGGTCCTCTCCAGCACTGTTCGCCAGGTCAAACAAATTTGGCCGGCGTCCATATAACCCCCTGGCCTCACCGTACACCTGGACAGGAAGGAAGCCGCGTGAGTACCAGGTCGAAATCCCAACAACCGGAAATCATTACCCACACTAAATTGGTTGCGGGACGCCAGCCGTTACATCTTCGTTCCCAGCAGTCATCAAAAGCTTCCGCTTTGGTAGCCGCGTGCTGGATAAACAAACGGAGCCGTTTGATCAAAGTATGCAGGCTCCATTAGAGGAGATGAATGACACAGAGTAGCCCAACCAGGAGACATTTAACTGATTCATTCTGAATTTTTTTATTTTGTTTTAACATCTAGGCACGTTTATTTTTGCAATGTGAGACCATTGGTTTGAAGTACAGTCACTTGAATACATCGAGGTGAACTTGGTATCAGAAACGTTCATATATGTTACGACAATTGTTCTTCTTCGTACGCTGTTAGATGTCAACTTGAATTTGTTTCAAGAAAGCAGCAGTCATCCTGGCGCTGTCGACACTGCCATATAGCTTGTCTTGTGTTGGCACCGGTGATGGCCACACGTCCTTTCTCTGGTCGTCCTCGTATGTCGGGCAATTTTGCAGAAGATGTTAAGGGGTCATTGTCACTGTGCCACAGGTGCACTCGTCAGTAGCGCCTATCTTCAGTTTATTGAATAGAGGGTACCTCAGTCTGTTGTGACCTGTGCGGAGTCTGAAGACCACGACCTGCTCTTTCTATGCAACTGGTAATAAGCATCATTTTTGTGTGTAGCCAGTATGCTCTGTTTCCCATTTGGCCATGTATCTGGCCCCAATAATCCTTTTGGACTTCGTAGGTCACACTAGAATCTGGTTGTGGTAACCTTCCACCTTCCTTTGCCAGTCTGTCTGCCTCCTCGTTGCCTTGAATGTTACAGTGGGATGGAAGTCACTGTACCACGACTCTTTGGGTGTGGACTGCTAGCATAGTTGACAGAGTAATGATCTTAAGTCATTTAGTTCTGTATTTGTCTGGCTTTTAGTGCTGTAACCACGGACATGGCACCTGTAAACAGGACTATCTGGCTTTCATTGCTTTCGCCTGTCAGCATTGCTTCTACTGCAGTTTTCAATGCCCCTGAAATTGCTTGAGAATTTTTCAGTTGCCACTGACAGTGTCATCTTTCTACCGTTTATTAGGCTCAAGAATACCCCGCCCCCTCCATTTTCTCGACAATTGTTCAAGCCGATTCATCAGCTATATGGCACTCTAAGAAATGTTGTGGGCCTTTATATGGGCTTTATTGACTGAATCAGTTTAGGGACTAACTGTATGGCCATGCGAGACGTCAGACTAATCGCCATGGTTATGAAGCAAATGCATGCTGCTATGCAAATCGGCAAACATATGGTGACTAAAGATTATAGACGAACCCCCACGTTATTGATGGGGCAAATATGTGGTTATTTGTCACAATTGGAGGACTTGGACTATGCAAATGATCTGGTACTTTTGTCACACCCAGTCAAATTGAGACTGAACATCAACATGAACAATACCAAGCTTCTTAAACTCAATACCACCGGTATAACAAAGAACCAACCATGCTGGAAGGAGAGCCGTTGGAATAAGTGGATGCCCTTACTCAATAGGGCAGTACAATTGACGCTCCAGGAGGCGCAGATGTAAGCACGAGAATTGGAAAGGCAAGAGGTGCATTCCAGACACCAAACAACATATCCAGATAAATCAAGATTCACACTAAAGTTGCAATATTCAACGCTAGTGTCAAGTTGGTGCTGCTGTATGAAGCAGAGACGCGGATAACGACAAATGCCATACAACAAAGCCTCCAGTCCTTCATTAACAGATGCCTGTGAAGGATAATGGGCATAAAGTGGCAGGGGATGGTGATGAACGAAGACATGGAAAAGGAACCAACAAATTAAGCGAAGAAAATGGTACTGGATAGAACATACACTACGGAAGGCACCGTCCAGCATAGTCAGACAGACTTTTACGTGAAATCTTCAAGGAAAGATACAGAGAGGTAGATCTAAAAATACACGAAAAAGAGAATATGAGCGGCCCAGGACCATGTACACTGGCGAGATGTTGTCCTTGCGTGTGCACCGAGAGAAGCGATAGGATTTGATTGATTGGAGGAAATAACAGTGTGGTGATGGAAGAAGTCAGGCACGTCCTTAACTAGAGGGGGGAAATAGATGCGGTTATTCAAGATAGATAGTTTTTTTTAAATTTTCTGGCCAAAAACCTCCGAGAGTTCCTTGCCCGAAGCAATTTTCTTCTTCGATTAACTGATGTTTCGCTTCTAGTTCAGTGAGGTTCAAGAAGGAGACGTCTGCTCGCCACCACTTACAACTATTGCGAGGTCATCTGCATTCTTGTTTCCAAGGGTCCTACAGCGGACTGGAATTTATTGCTGCACTAGATCTGGGTTTTTTTCTTTCTTTCTGAGACAGCAATCAAAACTTTGAAAACTAGCTTCCCATGGCTTTTTGAAGGGAAACGGATGAGTCATAAATATGAATGTCATTATATATGCACACACGCATGGTATGTGTGTTTCTATATTATGTACATTTATCAATGTTATATTATGGATACAGCTATTTTAGCTGGGGGGGGGGGGGGGGGGGCTGTCACAGCAAAGGGCCATCGCTCTCAACATGTTCGTCCACCAAAGATAAATTGGGAGGAAGACTAACGTCTGGTCAGGCAAAATATACTGATCAGACATGTTAGTCAGGGTCAGATGAAGCCAAGCATAGCACAGCAGCCTGGAGAACACGGTCCACCTGCATCAGCACGCTAGGGATGTGAGGAAAACTACTGACACCCGTCACTTTACGTCTTTTTCAAGGCGCACAAAAGAGTAACCTACTCATTGTGGGCATTCGCAAACAACTACCAAATGTAAAGTGGCAACCTCATTAAAGGTAGAAGCAAGTTCAGAAAATTGTGACCAACGGTCAAGTTGGCAAAATTTCATTATCCTCCGACTCATAGATGTCTCAGCAGACCGTTGAAAACATGGCGGGTGTGATACGAAATCGGTCTAGAGTTGATCAGCGAGCGGTGATTCGGTTTCTAACAGCTTAAGGATGTCGACCAGTTGATATTCATCGCATAATGCAGGCAGTGTATGGTGACAAAAGTGTGTCGACGACAACAGTGAAGAACTGGACACGATGTTTAAAGAAGGACGCGAGTTCACGAAAGATCTTCCGAGGCCAGGGTAGGCGCATATTGTTACGTCAGAAGATGCCATCGCCAAAATTGATTGTTCAGAAAGCGTTAGCACAGAAAAGATGGAAAGTACTGCCACATCCATCCTATAGCCCCGATATGTCCCTTTGTGACTTCCATTTGTTCGGACCCTTAAAAGGAAGGGACAAAGATTCGATGCAGACAGACTTCATGGCCTCGGTGAACTCTTTTTTTCGGACGGTGTCCGTGTCTACCCAAGCAGTAGGATGCGACTTTTTCTATGGCATGTTTACTTCATAACAGTTGCTATATTTAATTGTCACACCAAATGATGTAACGTTCAGGTTTGTAATAGTCACTGGCTCCAGTTTTGTTGAACAAGTCTCGTAGCTACTGACTCCACCAGACTCAAGGAGATGTGCAGCAAAGTGGTTGGTGGCACACGGTTCACACCACAAACATGCACGTATTTGGACTCAGCAAGGTAACATCCATATGGGAAGTTGAACCTGTTTTACTAATGACAGATGTACTCAGCAATTCATTTTCTGATCAGCCAAAACACAACTACAATAAAAAAACGGTCAGATTCCATGATACTACTCCAAGCAATCTTCAAGCCCCAAACAAGATAGACTCTAACATGAAATAAAATATAACATCGAATTAAAATGTAAGTAGCCTGAAAAGGAGAGACCAAAGTACCATTTTCCTACTTCGCGCTCAACACATACAGCTTAAGTCACTTGGACCGAATCCAACCACAACATACTCCAGTTTGCCTGTGCACACATGCCTATGAAACTTGTTGAACATCATCTTTGTTAATGTCCAGCGCTTGCCAGTGTTAGCAAATAGCTTCTTCCTACGAGGTCAGACAAATGGAACACTTTGTATGGAATAATAACCATCCAAACTATAGAACGTCGCTTCTTACAACAGTCACATATTTGACTGTTATAAGTTTCTTGGCAAGTGTGCAGTACAGTAAGGTTGCCACTACATTCCGCGCGTGGAGAAGTAATCAAGCAACAGAAAAACAATAACAAGTGTCTGCAAACTGGACACTGTGGGAATCGAACCTGGTGCTTTGGGATTGCGAAAACCGAGCGTGTTTCACCTCTAAAAAAACAGATCTAGTCCTACAATGGATTTTGGCCCACTGTGTGATCCTTGGAAAAGTGGCGGGTTGGATTGTGGAGCACACACGCAATCACCAGAACACATCCTGCAGGAATGTCACACTTACGCTGACCAAAGAGAGACAGGCAGTCTGGCCCATGGGAGAGCCATGTTAGAAAAGCTGTGTGGAGACCAGCGAAGACCTGAAATGCAGTTTCTTTCGTGAACCTCGCCGGACTAGACGCAAAGCATGAGCTGATCAAAGAAATCAGATGCACTTGTCTGTAGGGTGCAAAACTTAGTAGAACGCACTTGGCCTTAAAGGAACAAATTAATTTTTTTTTTAAAACATCACCACAAAAACTTTCACAACGCCATCCAACCTAATTTACACGCACGAATATTTGTCTCCAGTTCAACAGCTTTTTTGTGTCTAATTTACGTGTTTCATCAGATGGAAGTTAACATGCACTACCGCCGGGGGTGAAGTGTTCAAGACTTCGTTTGCATCAGCTCTCCCATTTCTGTGAGGTTTCTTTATGATTGTATTTTATTGTGTGTATAGAAAGTAAATATCCCGTTTCACGCCATGCGGCATATAAGAGATATGGTGTTAAACCCAAAGTATTTGGTGACCTACGGCAGATAATATTGTTGTTTAATGCCCATAATGAGCAAGCCTATGCTTTTCTGTGCCATGAAAAGGGAAACAAGTGGTAGGTTGGAGTAGCTTTCCTCACATTACGAGCGTGCTGATGAAGGTGAACCGAGGTCCTCCAGACGGTTGTGATATGCTTTGATATTATATTTGGAAAATATGAACATTACAACAAAAAAACAAAAAACAAAAAAAAAAAGAAAATTCCTAGAACGGACTTTCATTAATGAAAGTACCGGGGATCAAGATGGAAACTTTAAATACTCTTGTTTTGTAAATTGATTCTGATAAAGGGAAACACAACCATATCATCTTTCGACGTAGTCCCAGTATTGTTTGATACAATATCCCCCAGCGCCTTTAGAGTATTTTAAAAAATCTTGGTCGCGTGTATAACACTCATGCACCACCTACCTACAACTCTTTTAGTCGACCAAAGACGTGAAAATCACTTGCGGCAAGGTCTGGTGAGTGACTCTGGGAGGTCACTACTCGGTATGCCTGACTCGGTCGTGAATGTACTGCCAATAAACGTCTACGGGTTTCACGACTTCACTGCTAAACAAACGGATAACAGAACGCTGCTCCTCTTTTGTGCATGTCATTAGTGGGGCGGCAATCTTTTAACTGCAATTATGACATCACGTTGTTCGTATGCGTAGTGATGGTACGCGCAGGGTACTCTTGACATCCTTAGCAACTATATTAACAAGTTACAATACAAAGGTATGCTTTTTTTCTAATTTCTATTCCTTTATATATATATATATATATCTTTCTCAATGTCACAACATGCTCCAAAAAGACGACTGCCTTGTTCTGATCTTTACAATAAATTGTCTTTGTGTCTCTTAAAGTACTGTACAATTAGTCTTCCTTGAAGCCCATGGGATCCACAGAACTCTTCTGTAAAACCACATCTCCATTGCTTTCAAATATCTATGCGCCTGTTTTCCGACTGTCCATGATTCACTGCCATATGTCAATACTTGTTTCACATAGCACCCAAGTAATCTCTTTCTCAGTTCCAGTGACAAGGTTTGGGCTATTCTGCAATTTATTTCACAATTGCATCTTCCATTTGAGGCCCACACATATATATTTATACATATATGCAATCCATACAATTCTTGAGTAGATTTGGTCATTTTGTTGATACAATTTCCTTTTCAAGCAGGTAAAAGAGACCGTTTGTTGATTCAGAAATGTGTTACTACCATCAAGATCGGCACTAGGCTATGGACGCTTTGAAAACTATAAGTTTCCAAATTTGTCAGAATTGTTACAACTTTAGCAGCCACCCAAGACGGTGGAGCATAGGTCTAACAATGCTTTTAGTTTACCCTAACCAGTTTTTATGGAATCCTGCAGAGCAAAAGGTGCATTTGCATAACTTCCCGCCTTTTATTGGAGCTTGGTTGTATTTCTTCATTGGCATTCATTCATCATATCCTTGGCAGAACATCGCTCTCATATAGCAGCCATTCAATAGGAATTTCGATCAGCAGTTAGTCTACCCACCTGCTCCATGTTGGACGTTCAGTGTGTCCTTGATAGGCCACTGCCTCGTCTTCCTGAAACAATGCCTTCCAGAACTGCTTTTTTAAGTGTGCCATGGCACTTAATGTGATCGAAAAATCACAGTTTAATTGACAACGTGGTTTATTAGCCAGTTCTCTTCGACACTCAGATCTTGCATAACAGCTTTATTTGCTGCTGTCTTTAACCAAGGTATTTTGAGGATTCTTCTTAAGCATTTTGTATCAGAAGCCCCGATCCTCTGTCTTAATATGTGTGTGATGGCCCATGTCTCGTATTCGTACATTGCCATCGGGAATATGAATGTTATGAGGATCCTCAATTCTATTCTGTGTTAGTATTGTGGTATTCATTACCGACATTCAATAATTGTCCTTCACTGGCTATGTGTCTATTGGCTGCTCCAGATTTAGTTTGGGCTTAATATCAGATTCACTATAACTTATAGAGTTGCAGGGTAGTCGATTGGTTATGGTATCGATCTATCGACTTAAGAGGAACTCTGGCACAAAACCATGGAGTATTAAACCCAGGGATCCACTAGAGATCTAGATTTAAAATATTAACAGTAGTGTTTTTTTTTTAAAACTTAGTATGCAGATGTGAGCAGCCCTGTTTGACACAGTATGGCTTGGCTTCGTTCATTCTCAATCTCCCGCTACCAAACCCTGAAAGGGCTTAAGTAGCAGAATGTAGTCCAGAGAACGGAATGTGATGTGTCATAGTTTACAGCTTGACTGCGATATTTGCACCTTTCGGTCCAACACATCCGACTTCAGCAAGCATATTTTGAGTACCGCATTAGCATTCCCTCTTCGATCCCTTCTCCTTAGCCAGTCGTCTGCCCTGCTGCAGTCTGTTATCCAGGATCACCATGTGGAGGTGTAGAAGGGTCTTGGCAGCTCTGATTTGCTGACCACTGCAGCTCATGCGCTGTTTATCTTGATCCCTGTCACAGTATAATTAATTTGCCCTTTGATTTATGACTTTTAGTAGCTTCACTATTCAACATAGCATTTCATTCTCTATTGCATATCTTGAAGACCTATTCCTCTGCTTAGCTCATGGGTCCCAACTTCGTCTCCAGCAGACCCTGTTTTGGGCCACGGAAGTCAAGTGCATGGTAAGCACTCCTTCCAGGGGCATGTGTACAGCAAGGGAGTCTGACCAATGTAGTGGAGGTCTCCCTCTTGATCTCTTTTTACCTCTGGGGTACCAGATTACCGACGCCATGCTCCATCGACCATCATTTTGTCGCAACATGTAACCGGCCCATCTATGTTTTGCCTTGTCTGCATAGATTAAAGCATCATTCACCAAAGACAATTGTTGTATGTCAGAATTGTGGACATTTTGCATACACTGGTTTCAGAGTGATTCCGACAAGGCGTCTCTCAAGAGAAGTCTGGGTCACTCTCAATTTACCCTCCAGTTTTTTTTTGTTATTGTCTATAGAGCTAACAATAGTACATGGTTTATATGGATAGTTATGTTGCACTAAACGTTTAGGACCCCTTCACTGCACCCTTGCATCAACCTGCTACACTCCTCTCCCAGCCTCATCTACAGGTGTGACATTAACATGGTATTTCAAGATATTCCTATAAGCATCCTCTCTTTCCATCTATTCCCCCAAACCACCTCCTAATCTCTCAACCTGTCCATCTACCCTCACTTATCTTTTCTCAAACTCTTCCCCCCAGGTGACGAAGTGGCCTAGTGGTTAAGTGACGCAGCTCACAACCCAAATGTGCTGGGTTCCCTATCCATTCTAGCACAGGCCGTTACCCCTGAGAAGCAAACCCTTACATAAAATGCATGCAGAATTAGGATGTACTGGGCCGACTGGCGCAAATTAAACACAGTGCAACACACACTACCTTGGGGAATAGAGAAATAAGAAAAACGCAACCACAAAAAAATCAAATCCTGCCCTCAATATGCTCATCCCTTTCATATCTCAACCAACTCATCTCCCTCAACGATCCATGACAGAAGCAGGTTCTCTGTGTCAAGAACGCAAATGACACGATGCTTAGAAAGCCACAAGACATCTTGCGCGCAGATGCACTGCAGTGTACCTACAACCAAGAACATTGGATCATAGCAGTTTATATTTAAAGAGGCTGTTGTTGCTTAATGCCCACAATGAGTTAGCTTACTATTTTCTTTTATGCACCCTGAAAAGGACGTTAAGTGGCAGGTTGTAGTAGCTTTCCTCGCCATCCCGATGAAGGTGAACTGCGGTCCTCCAGACGGTTGTGCCATGCCTGGCTTCATCTGCGTGGCGCTTACTACTACGGGGATCACATCAATCAATGCACATTTAGTCAGACAGGCTGCCTTGAAAACATCCTGTTTCCAGGGAACGGTACAAGGAAGAGATATTGTGGTCTTGGTCAGTGTATTGACCCTGACGCCACGTCCTGGTCAGTATGTTTTCCCTAGCTGGACTAGTATCTCGGTTCCACATTTATATATGTTGTAATTTTTCATCATCATCGTCTAGCATATCCCTTTGCAGAACATGGCTCTCACAACAGCCGATCTGTAAGACTCTCTATCTCTTAGCCAGAACTCCCGCCTCTGTCACTCCTGGATGTCTTGTACCCATCTTCTCCTCTGTCTACCTCACTTTCCAGGTACCATATCCTCCAGTATTGTTCTCTCTAGACCAATATGGTGTTTGGTGTGGTCAAAATATTTTAGTTTTCTAAACAAGATATTGTTTACTTGCCAATTTTCTTTGACATCCAGTTCTGTTAGGATATAAGCATTTTCTTTTTCCCTATCCACTGTATTTTGAGCACTTTCCTGTAGCATTTTAGTTTAAAAAATGCAAACATTTTTTTAAAGTGTTTGTGTGGTGGTCCTTGTTTCACATCCGTATGCTGCCATTAGGAAGATGCACTTACACGGGTTTTTTATATTCGTAGTTTAAAGTTTCACAATTTATTCTCAACCTCTGCATTGACATAACTATTCTCCTTTTGACTTTCCTCAGACAATCTCCATTGTTGCTTATAATTGAGTTGAGGTGCTCAAAATTTGTGACTTTCTCAATCTCTAGAATAACTTTAGGTTTGGTTTTTCCATTGTCCATGCTAATTATTTTGATTTTACTTACATTCAACATGTAGTGTTAAGAAAACCAAAATTTCCTATTTTCATTGTTTATCCAGAACTGTCGGCACAATGAGGCTAACGTCTGGTCAGGCAAATCTCACTGATCAGACAATGTTAGCCAGGGTTTGGAGAAATATACTGGCCAAGACCCTCACCTGACCACCTCGTTGGTCGTCCTGGAAATGGGCTGTTGTCGAGGACAACAGTCTGGCTAACAAGGCGAGGTTCGATGTGATCCCCATAGTAGTGAGCGACATGCAGGTGAAGTCAAGCAAAGCACAACCGCCTAAGGACCCCGGTCCACCTTCATCAGCATGCTTGGGAAGTGAGGAAAGCTACGACAACCGCCACTTAACGTCCTTTTTAGGGTGCACAAAAGAGTAAACCTTTTCATTATGGGCATTCAACAACAACAAATCCAGAGCTGTCCAAATGCCATATAGTCAGTAATGACCTAAGCAGAGGAAACTGCTAAATTTTGTTCAGATCAGCGGAACAGTTTAGAATTGTATAAGGGACACACAAATAAACTTTCAGCTTAATATAGACTAAATAAAATATATCCTGCTGGCACAAGACTTCAGAAATCAAGGAAACAAGAATAAAGAGAGGAATGTTGTGGATTACACAGGCTGAGAAAACGAGTAGACAAGTGACTACAGGTAAGACAGAAGAATGGGTCCACAATTGGGACAGAATAACATTACCAGAATCATCATAACCATAGGCATGGAATGCAGAGATTAATGCGATGGGAAAGTATACATACTGATGGGTCTGTGCTATGGAAAATCACGTTAGAGCTCTTTGCTACAGTGCGAGGTCAGGTTGTTGCTGAGCAGAGCTTATCAAATAGAGCAATTACCTCCGATATGAGAAAAGATATGCAGGCAGTGACCTGAGCCCTAGATAGGCTATCAGAAACCTTTTAATATGAGCAGCAACAGTGTTTGTCTCCCAATCTTTACTTTAAAAGTATAGAACGGATGGCTTTAGAGACCTCAAAACTTCAGCAGTTGGTGTGGATCAATTGTCCTGGTCATGCTGGGCAATGAAAGAGCTGACATCCTGGACACATTAGAAATGGAAATTGCTGAAATTTTCATGTTTATCAAGGATCGACTGTTGAATTATGACACTGCAATAGATGAATCAACAACTCACAGACTATAGAACTTTGAAATCATTTGAGGGCAGAGTGCAGTTGGGCACAGGTGAAGACAGAGCAAGAGTATGTTCAACCAACAATCTACAGGAAACTATCAGTATCTTTGCCATTTACTAAGAGAGACAAAGCAAATATGGACATTTCCAAAGAGCAGTGAAGTAGATTCTTAAGAACAGAACAACATGGTTCATAATTAATATTTTTTTTTAAACAAATTTAAACTAAAAGTATGATTTTTTAAATGAAAGATACAGATAAATCGAACTGTAAGTGGTGCTACTATAGTTGACTGCAATGGTCAATGAGCAATTTGGACTGCAAAAGGGTTAAGTTAGTTAGCAAAGGTTATTCCAGCTTTGTTCCTTTTACTTATAATGTCTTAACCCATTCAACCATATGGTGTAACTGTGCTTCCAAGCTACCTCATGTATAAATGATTATATACCTGCATTAGCTATCCCTAAAGAAAAATATTTCATACAGTAACATTGCGTCCATATAAAAACATAACACTTAACATTGACATGAGTTTAGACTTAGATTAGTAACTTACATGCTGACTTTTATTTCACTGCACATGTATTTACTAATGATAACCATAACTATATATGCATGAAACCTCCACCAGACTTGCTTCATTATTATTAGTTCACTTCAAACGTTTCACTAATTTCAGGGTGTTGGATAACATTAGTCATTTAATAATGAAATGGAGCAAAGTAAATGGGTTCAATCTCCATTATTGACACTAGCAACACTATTGCTTTTCAAGGTAAGGAAGGAAACTACCCTCCCTTTTATTTCTCCTTATAAAAAAAAAACTGAAGCCTAGTAGTACTTGTACACAGAAACCTTAAGTTCTTTATCATCAACAGCAATGTCTGACTAACAGTAAGTGAGTAATAGAACGTTTGTTTATTTTTATGTCTATAGTATTAGTACTATTTATTAGCGCTGCATAACAACAAGTGTTTCACTGTTTAGTCTCAGGCCTGCATGTCGACAATTCGTTCATGGCTGGCATAACCAAAAAAGACAATATAAATAAAATAGTATTCATTCTGATCATCCTCCAAAAAATAATATAATAACTTCACTATTTCAAAAAATAACCAATCATCGGAGTATAGTTCAGTATTACTATTTTAGTATTTACTAGTATTACCCGGTGTGGGTAGAAATAATCACTGCAACCTTCCAAGTATGTCGTAAAATTAAAACAAAACGAACGTTATGCATACGGTGATTGATGAACACTACTGTCACTACACAACATACACATTTACTTATCAAACCAGTGAAGTTGAGTAAGAACAATAAGAAGTGCTAACTAAACTAACTAATATACTACTACTACTACTAATTACTAACACTAGCAACCGAAACAGTCATACACCCTTTGCTATTGAAACTACCGCTGCAAGTGCTTGGATGCAGGCTTATTGTAAGTGGGCCAGCTATAACAGTAGCTCTGTGCTTCACATAGAGCAAAAAGACGACAGAAGAAGAAACACAAGCAAACGTTTCACTTCCAGCTTTCCTGACCGTTCCAACACCGACAGGAAGTCGGCCATGTTAGCTCGTCTCCTACAACATTCCGGCCCACAAACATGGTTTAAAAGCGCAACAGATTGACCCTACTTCATATCTCATGCGTGTATAAAGTATCAAAATTCGTTCAACAACATGCAAAATTATATTTCCTACCTCTCTGGAGCCAGTCATGGCATGATTTTGGGTGTTACAGTCAGTGCTAGATCACATCCTAGGGATCAACATCCAGCACGCCACAGAATGTTTGGGGGAAATGTCAGGGGTCAAGGTCACGACTGGCTGGGAGGGTTTCCCTGTGACGTCACCACATCCGTCCTATTCTCCCGCTAAAACCAGGCCTTGGCCGTTTTCATTGATAAACTTGGAGAGAGGGAAGGCCTAGGAACCTGGTGCTTGTCTGTCAGTGGTTCTTAAATGTTGCGTTGTTGAACTAGGACAGAGACGGCCTAAGGACCTGATGCTTGCCTGTCAGTGGTTCTTAGGCTCTAGTTGTTTATAACTTTGCGAGGAAGGGTCTAGAGCCCATGTCTATGTCTTCCTGTGATTCTAAAAGTCGGATTGTTATACTTGAGGAGGGAAGTCCTAAGGACCTAGTGCTTGTCTGTCAGAGGTTCTTAGGCTCTGTTTGTTTATAACTTTGCGAGGAAGGGCCTAGGGGACCTAATGCCTGTATCAGTAGTTCTTGTGTTCTATCTGTTAATAACTTCGCGAGGAAGGTCATACAGGGACCTTGTGTATGTCTTTCTGTGGTTCTTAGGCTCTATTTGTTTATAACTTCACGAGGAAGGGCCCAGTGACCTAATGCATCTGTCAGTGGTTCTTGTGATTGCATCTTTGATCTGATGAACTCGACCTTTGGTTTTAGCTCCTTTCTAGCTTAGTACAGATTTTAGTTTAGTATTTAATCGTTGATTCAGTGTATCTTCTCTAACTCGCTGTACCCAGGACATTCCTGCAAAACATGTTCGTTTTGTCGACGTGTGCACAATTTGGCGCAGAAATAATAATACTAGGGCACGTTGCATCGTTCAACCACTACCATGTCCAACTGCTGAGACTTGTGCCAAATGTCGTCCAATAACGTAGTAGAGACTGCTATCTGCGCGAGCCATGTAGAACGGGGTCGGGGCCTGCCACAACATTTTTTAATTTACGTGTTTCTCACTAGTTTCTACTGGCGGAGGCGCGACTATTCCACCCCAGACCCTAGTCAACTTGGCGATATTAAGACGCATAAACCAGTGCTTGGATGTATGCGTCTGTGTGAACCTATGCTAGGTGTGTGTGCTCTCAGAAGCCATCCCAACCAAAGTGCAATGGAAGGACTTCACCCTGAGGGCGCGTGTGAAAGTTGTGCAAGAGTGTGATTGTAGGACAGTCAAATGGAACAGTGAGGTAAGAGGAGAGAGGAAAGGCTCCTGTGAAAGTAACGCCTTCAGCCGACCGGTCAAAGCTGATCTACGCGTCTCTTCAGTCGATTCCGTCTTGTCGTGAGAAGAGGAATGGTGATCTATCTCGGGCTGGTCAAGGTTGTGAAATTTATCGTTTGGTTAGATCTGATCTCTTCTGACAGTCTGAGCCTGGAAACCTCTCTTTTTCTCAAAGTGTGTTTTTTCAATGTCTACTTGTTCGTAATTTCCCCTTTTGCAAGACTATCTACAATCTCGTTCCCAGGTACGCCCTGATGTGGTTGCAGTATAAATATAGTTCGCTTTCTGGCAGCTACTTTGCTCAATTCATTCCTCAGGTGCGCGAGCCTATCAGAGATTGAAGTACAGTTAGTGTATCTGTGAAGACGATTACCTGTTGGCAGTGAAAATCGTTGTTATAAATAATATTCACATCTTTATCAAGTGTTTGAACTTCAAATGTATAGCTTTTATATGGATGCTTGGTTCTTTAAACTTGTGTTGTTAGATTTAGAAAGTTTGGGTTAAGTGACAAAGTGTTTGCCTGTCAGTGGTTCTTAAAGTTGTGTTGTAAAAATGTGTGTGGGGTCTTAAGGGCGTAGTGTTTGCCTGTCAGGGGGTCTTAAAGTTGTGTTGTAAAAATGTGTGTGGGGTCTTAAGGGCGTAGTGTTTGCTTGTCGGGGGGGTCTTAAAGTTGTGTTGTAAAATTGTGTGGGAAGTCTTAATGGCGTAGTGTGTGCCTGTCAGTGGTTCTTAAAGTGGAGTTGATAAACTTAGAGATGGGTGAGGGTTGGGGAGGGGGGGGGGGGTATTAGGAACGTGGTGACTGCCTGTTGTTATTGTTTCGAATGTCCACAATGAGTAGGTTTACTCTTTTGAGCGCCCTAAAAAAAAGATGTTAAGTGGCGGGTTGGAGTAGCTTCCCGAGCGTGCTGATGAGGGCGGATCGGGTCCCTCCAGGCGGTTGTACTATACTTGGCTGCATCTGCATGTCGCTCACTACTATGGGGATCACATCGATCTCTCACTCAGTTAGCCAGGCTGCCATGAAAACAGCCCGTTTCCAGGGAGGGAAACGAGGAAGTCGAAGTGAATGTCTTGGCCAGTATATTTTGCCTGACCCTGACTAACATGTCTGTTCAGTATGTTGTGCCTGACCCTGACTAACATGTCTGATTAGTATGTTGTGCCTGACCCTGACTAACATGTCTGATCAGTATGTTGTACCTGACCCTGACTAATATGTCTGATCAGTATGTTGTGCCTGACCAGACGTTAGTCTTCGTGTCCATGACTGCCTGTTAGGGCATCTTAAAGGGAGGGTGAGGAGGGGGGGGGGGCTTAGGGGCGCAGTGTCGGCCTGTTCTTAAATCTTCGCCGATAAACTTAGAAAGGGAAAGGGGGTGAGGTAGGGGGTGCGACCGGGTAAGGAGCGTGGTGTCTGCCTGTTAGAGGTTTTTAATGCTGCGGCGTTAAACTAAGAGGGTGTGGGGGGGTGGGAGGAGGCTTAAGAACATGATGCCTTCCCGCAGTGCCAGATTTAGGACTAACCTAGATAAGTTACAGCTTATAGTCTCACAATCAGTAGCGGCCTAAAGTACAGTAAATATGTGATCAATAAAGTTTTGTGAAGCATTCTGTTCCAACTTTTTTTTAACAAAGCGTCTCCAAACTTAAAATAGCTTAGGACCTCACCAAGTCTAAATACGGCACTGTCTACCTGTTAGCGGTTCTTAAACTTTGAGAGTGTGCCCTAGCGACTGCTGCTTGTCTGTTGGTTGTTATTTATTTCAAACTTCGACAAGGGCTACCGTGGCATCCTTACCGGTATCTCGCTAGTACCTAGACTTTCATTCATTTTGTTTGTTTGTTAGGGTCTTTGAATGGGATGACCGTATTTAATGGTTCTGTAACCATTATTTTAAAGCTTTGCTGGTGACCTGTCCGATGGAAAATTGTGCCTGTATGTCAATACCATGGTCAATACCATACAATAGTACGCTTAGACGATTACAGCCCGTCGCGTTGAATAACCATGTCCACGACCACGTCTGGTGGCAGCGTCACAGGCGGCCTGCAGTTCTGTTTGGAAAGTGGCGATCTGTTTTAGCCAGGTGTTGCGAGGTCGTTCTTGAAAACGTCTCCAGGAAGTGTACGGCCTCTTCTCGTCTCTCGCACCCACAGCCTGCAGGAACATCTCGAGGGCTGGGAATCTCGGGGGAGGATGACACTTTCAAGGCGCAGTTCACTCTGAAAAATCACCCCTCTTCCAAAACTCATACCACTTACAAAACTAATCACAATTCCAAAATGCATAATTCTAAAACTCACCCTACTTCCAAAACTCATCCCACTTCCAAAACTCATCCCACTTCCAAAACTCATCCCACTTCCAAAAATTATACTTCCAAAACTCATCGCACTTCCAAAATTCATATTTCTAAAGCTCATCCCACTTCCAAAACTCATCCCACTTCCAAAACTCATCCCACTTCCAAAACTCATCCCACTTCCAAAAATTATACTTCCAAAACTCATCGCACTTCCAAAACTCATCCCACTTCCAAAACTAATCCCACTTCCAAAAATTATACTTCCAAAACTCATCGCACTTCCAAAATTCATACTCCTGAAACTCATCCCACTTCCAAAACTAATCCCACTTCCAAAAATTATACTTCTAAAACTCATCCAACTTCCAAAACTAATCCCACTTCCAAAACTAATCCCACTTCCAAAAATTATACTTCTAAAACTCATCCCACTTCCAAAACTCATCCCACTTCCAAAACTAATCCCACTTCCAAAAATTATACTTCTAAAACTCATCCCACTTCCAAAACTCATCCCACTTCCAAAACTCATCCCACTTCCAAAACTAATCCCACTTCCAAAAATTATACTTCCAAAACTCATCGCACTTCCAAAACTCATCCCACTTCCAAAACTAATCCCACTTCCAAAAATTATACTTCCAAAACTCATCGCACTTCCAAAATTCATACTCCTGAAACTCATCCCACTTCCAAAACTCATCCCACTTCCAAAACTCATCCCACTTCCAAAACTCATCCCACTTCCAAAACTAATCCCACTTCCAAAAATTATACTTCTAGAACTCATCCCACTTCCAAAACTCATCCCACTTCCAAAACTCATCCCACTTCCAAAACTAATCCTACTTCCAAAACTAATCCCACTTCCAAAACTAATCCCACTTCCAAAAATTATACTTCTAGAACTCATCCCACTTCCAAAACTCATCCCACTTCCAAAACTAATCCCACTTCCAAAACTCATCCCACTTCCAAAACTAATCCCACTTCCAAAACTCATCCCACTTCCAAAGCTCATCCCACTTCCAAAACTAATCCCACTTCCAAAAATTATACTTCCAAAACTCATCCCACTTCCAAAACTAATCCCACTTCCAAAAATTATACTTCCAAAACTCATCGCACTTCCAAAATTCATATTTCTAAAGCTCATCCCACTTCCAAAACTCATCCCACTTCCAAAACTAATCCCACTTCCAAAACTAATCCCACTTCCAAAAATTATACTTCTAAAACTCATCCCAATTCCAAAACTAATCCCACTTCCAAAACTAATCCCACTTCCAAAAATTATACTTCTAAAACTCATCCCACTTCCAAAACTCATCCCACTTCCAAAACTCATCCCACTTCCAAAACTAATCCCACTTCCAAAAATTATACTTCTAAAACTCATCCCACTTCCAAAACTCATCCCACTTCCAAAAATAATCCCACTTCCAAAACTAATCCCACTTCCAAAACTAATCCCACTTCCAAAAATTATACTTCTAGAACTCATCCCACTTCCAAAACTCATCCCACTTCCAAAACTAATCCCACTTCCAAAACTAATCCCACTTCCAAAAATTATACTTCCAAAACTCATCCCACTTCCAAAACTAATCCCACTTCCAAAAATTATACTTCCAAAACTCATCGCTCTTCCAAAATTCATATTTCTAAAGCTCATCCCACTTCCAAAACTCATCCCACTTCCAAAACTAATCCCACTTCCAAAACTAATCCCACTTCCAAAACTCATCCCACTTCCAAAACTCATCCCACTTCCAAAACTAATCCCACTTCCAAAAATTATACTTCCAAAACTCATCCCACTTCCAAAACTAATCCCACTTCCAAAAATTATACTTCCAAAACTCATCGCACTTCCAAAATTCATATTTCTAAAGCTCATCCCACTTCCAAATTTAATCCCACTTCCAAAACTAATCCCACTTCCAAAACTAATCCCACTTCCAAAACTAATCCCACTTCCAAAACTAATCCCACTTCCAAAACTAATCCCACTTCTAGGGTCAGCGACTCATTGCCAGTTGCTTGGTAATCTTAATCTGCTGTGCCACACATAATCTTAATATGCTGTATCCCACATAATCTCAATCTGATGTGCCACACGTAATCTCAATCTGATGTACCACACGTAATCTCAATCTGGTGTACCACATGAAATTTCAATCTGATGTACCACACGAAATCTCAATCTGATGTACAACACGAAATCTCAATCTGATGTACCACACGTAATCTCAATCAGATGTACCACACGTAATCTCAATCTGATGTACCACACGTAGAATCAATATGTTGTGACACACATAATCTCAATCTGTTGTGCCAAATTGTATCTCAACCTATTGTGCCACACGTAATATGAATCTGTTGTGCCAAATTGTATCTCAGTCTGTTGTGCCAAATGTAATTTCAATAGTGGTGCCAAGTGCTTTCTCAATCCATTATGACAAGATCTTTGTTTGGCCAACTGATACATCGTAAAATAACCATTTCTTCATTTCTGTTGAGGTTGGACTTTTCAGTCGACCCAGCTGTAATTGAGCACCTCGATTACTATTAGGTAAGAAAAGGTAGCGAGGAAGTGAGTTAGCCACATCAGCTCATACAAATCTGAGACGTAATACGAAGATGGCTCTAACACTTTATCCCCGACTGCAGTGTCTGCTATCCACACCTATACAGACATTTTAAAGTTATGTTGGTGTTGTTATTGTTTTTGAAGGCCCACAATGAATACGTCTACTCTTTTGTGCGGCATGAAAGGAGTAGTTACGTAGTGGGCTACAGGAACTTGACTGACATTCCGAGTGTGCTGATGAAGATGGACAGGTGTTCTCCGGTCTGTTGTTCCAGTTTTGACTTCATCTGCATGCCCATCACAGATCAGTAATGCACGATATCACGTACGTAGATCACATTGCTCGTTAGCCAGACTGCCATAAAACAGCCAGTTTCAAGGGAGAACGTCACAGAAGTGAGGTAGGAGTGTTGGTCAGTATGTTTTGCCTGATCAGACGTTAGTCTCCACTCCCCAACCGTTGTTAGAGACAAACGTTTTATTATTGTGCTGACCAAGACTTTTTCACTGGAAATTAATACAATTCTTTTGGTCACGGTCACATGAAACAAAAAAGACTTGTTCTTTTGGAACTGGAATTTGCGTGGTAGTGTTAGTAGCTACGCATCGCAAGCGAAGATGACAACAGCATCATGATTGTGCTGGGATATATAATCTCGAATGAATGTAAAGTCCAATCCCGGCACAACATACTGCTGCTGCATTTTGGACACGCATGTGAGAGTCGGCTGTGCAATCGCAATACTTTCTGTTCTTTCGAGCCGCTCACTTTCTCTCAACCTCGGCCATGTTTCACTCTGCGATCTGAGCACATTGTGTGAACGATTCTATAACATCTCATAGGAGATGATATCAATGGGGGAACTTTTTAGATACATCTTTAAGGAGAATCTGCAGCGCTTGCTCTGTACCCCTGATGAGAGCTGGCATGTTCTGAGCTCACCGTAAAGAAGCTAATTGGGTAAACGCTTATTCAGCACGCGAGCAACATATCCCGTCAATCCTGTCTAGGCGTATTACATAAGGGAGTGGATGTATTATTATCATCACGTAGCATGTCCTTTGTAAAACGTCGCTCCATCACAACCCCTCCGAAAGAAACTCGTTTCCTTGCCCAATCTCCATCCTTCGGTAAGGTCATGCCAAACATGTAATAGTAATGGAGATCTAATAACTGATACTGCGGTTCAGAATGAAGTTGGGAGACTCCATTGTTCTACGCCCGGGATTGTTTTTTAGATATGACTAGGGCTAGCTGCCGAAGATGGATGTGTCGGACCGAAAGGTGCAAATATCGCAGCCAAGCTGTAAACTAGCGACACAGCGCATTCCGTTCTACGGATTACATTCTGTTACTTGCAAAGCTCCGTTCAGGGCTTGGTAGCGGGAGATTGAGAACGAACGCAGAAGAAGAAGAAGAAGAAGAAGAAGAAATGGCTAATAGTTCTCTTCCTCGCTGCCTTTTCTTAGTCATGAATCAGTTCGCGATTGGATTGACTAGAACGTGCCTAATACAGTTGAATTAAATTCATTTTCCTTCTGCGTTCACGTATTTAGTCATAGTAGAACTGCCGTTGGAATTGCTTGGGGTGCCGCCTTCCATAAAATGGACGAGTGGGCCACTACAGTGTCGGATCTATATTTCAATAAGTGGTTGAGAGGGGGCGATGATAGCTATCCTTTACAGCTTTCTGTACAACATACTCTCCCTTGCACTCTATCATCCTTTCTCCCTCTTCATCACCCTCTCTCCCTCGCTCTCTTTATCGCCATCTCTCTCACTCTCTCTATCGCCCTATCATTCACTCTCTCTACCTCTCGACTCTTCACTCTCTCTATCGCCCTCTCTCCATCGCTCTCTCCCTCACTCTCTCTTTATCGTCCTCTTTACCTCGCTCTCTATCACCCTCTCCCACACACTCTCCATCGCTATCTCCATCTCTCTCTCGTTCTTCTATCGCCCTCTCTCCTTGCCATCTCTATCGCTCTCTCTCCGTTCTCTCTGTATCACCCTCTCTCCCTCGCTCTCTTTCTATCGTCTTCTCCCTCCCTCTCGCTGTCGCCTTCTCTACCTTACTAGGCTGTACTGTGCGCCTCACTGGTAGAGTTGTTTTTTTTGTTCTCCTTCATCATTGAGGCATATTCGTGTGCTTGAGGCAGACGGAAAGAGAGAGAGAGAGAGAGAGAGAGGGGGGAGGAGGTAGACAGATAATGTGAGAATTAGGGAGGGACATAGGTATGTGGAGTGAGAGAGAGCAAAGTAGGTTGAGCGGCGGAGATAGGTTAGTGGATAGGTGGGAGAGAGAGAAGATGGAGAATGAGGGAGAGAAATCAGTGAAGGGAGAGTGAGGGAGAGAAGGATGTCGGGAGAGAGAATGAAGGAGAGAGTGAGAGTAAAGGTACAGGGATGAGAGAATGAGGGAGAGAGAGAGCGGCAGAGTTAGTGAAGGGAACGAGAGTTCGTAGAGAGAGTGAAGGAAAAAGTGCCAAAGAGTGCTAGGGAAAGACAGTGCTGGAGAGTGAAGGAAAAAATGCAAAAGAGTGCTAGGGAAAGACAGTGCTGGAGAGTGAAGAAAAGGGGAGCGAAGGAAAGAGACAGGTAGCTGGCTTGGCTTGGCTTCGTTCGCTCTCAATCTTCCGCTACCAAACCATGAAAGGTCTTAAGTAGCAGAATGTAGTCCAGAGAACGGAATGCGTTGTGTCGTAGTTTACAGCTTGACTGCGATATTTGCACCTTTCGATCCAACACATCTGACTTCAGGAAGCATTTTTTTAGTACCAGGTCAGCATTCCCTCTTCGATCCGTTCTCCTTAGCCAGTCTGCCCTGCTGCAGCCTGTTTGTTATCCAGGATCACCGCGTGGAGGTGTAGGGTCTGGGCAGCTCTGGTTCGCTGGCCCTGACGCTAGCAGTCAGCTATGGGTCGCTGACCACTGCAGCTCATATTCTGCTCCACATCTTGATCCCAGACAGGTAGCTAAAATAAGATAAATTGAACAGGAATGATATAGAGATTGAGAAAGAAAAATACGGATGGAGAGAGAGAGTGAAATAAAGGAAGATAAATATAGATATTTATCCAGAGAAATATAGAAAATAAGGAACAAACAACGAGGGTGATAAAAAGATAAGGAGTAGGAAAGGGATACATACATATATATATAGAGAGAAAGAGAGTGAGTGACAGAGAGAGATTAATCTGAGAATGAAAGCAAGAGTGGAAGATGGAATTTCGGAGGATATTTATTGAAAAGGGACATAACCGGGGGAACAATCTAGATTTACTGTACAACTTTGGGCTCTGTCCCTTAACGTAATAAAACAAAGGAGTGCGTCTTTTCACGTCAACTATCTGGTGCAAACCTCATTGCCCAGTAGTAGTACATAGTTCTAGTATACGTGACTAATGAAGGTTGTGCTTGGAACTGGCAACCTTATATAAACACAAGTGTTATATAAATCATTGCATCATAGTACATCCTTATTTTGATGCATCATAAAAAAGACAGGCTCTGCGGAGCCGAAGAAGAAACAGTTAATGAGCTGACAGCAGCCAACTGCTTGAGTCAGCGTCAGTGACTCACAACAGACCAATACCCTATTCCGCTTCCAAGTGGTGGCTCTGGAAACAGACTGCAACCAGGCAGTCTGGCTAAGAGATTTGGCGTCGGAGAGATAAGGTAAACCGGGTTTATAAAAATGGCGTGCTAAAATCGGATGTGTCAAATACGAAAGACGCAGATATCGCTGCCTCTGTCACTCTCTCTCGCTCTCTTTCTTTTTCTCTCTCTCTCTCTAAACTAAGATAACGCTGCAAACGTCTTTATCAGGACCAACTTCGAAGAGAAAGAAGAAGAGGGAGAAGAGGTTGATGAAGAAGAAAAAGACAAGCTATGGAGATGAGGATTAGAAAACACTCATTGGTCTTGCAGCAGCTGTTACACGCTTCCGGGCCCTAACTTCTCTTCCAACGGTCTCTGTTATAGGCCATGTGTGGATGAGGGTGTGTATGTATGTATGTGTGTATGTATGTGTGTGTATGCATGTATGTGTTTATGTATGTATGTGTATGTATGTGTGTATGTATGTATGTATGTATGTATGTATGTATGTATGTATGTATGTATGTATGTATGTATGTATGTATGTATGTATGTATGTATGTATGTATGTATGTATGTATGTATTTATGTATGTTTGTGTGTGTCTGTGTATGTATGTATGTATGTATGTATGTATGTATGTGTGTATATGTGTGTGTACGTGCGTGTGTGTGACTGTGTGTGAATGTATGTATGTGTGCGTGTATATATATTTAAATAGCAATCAATCAATGTTCATAAATGCCAAAATTAGTACATAAGGTAGAAACCAGTGCTCTCCATTTTGATCTGTGTTACGTCAATCTTTTAGTTCATGAATGTTGTTCAAGCCCATAATGGAGCCCTGTCTGGTGATTGTTCTGCGCAGAGTTTCTTTCGGTCTTCCTCGTTTCCTGCTGCCAGATGTGACCACATACATGCTTGCAGAGATAGTATGTTGCTGTTCATTCTAAGAACATTTCTGATGTATGTCAACAGTTGGTTTATCATAATAAGGGATGAAACATATTATTGATTCGTGACTTCACTAATTGTTTTGTTGGTTATGAATTCCATCAAGCCAATGTTCAGCAGTTTTCCAAGACATAATCTCAATTGAATGTAATCTTTTTTCCAATGACTTTGTTATTTTCCAGCATGTATATATATATATATATATATATATATTTAAATAAATAGTATATCATGGTTACACCTAACACAAAACTCAGCACATGATATGCGCTGGCTAGATAATCGTTATGTGGCCCAGTCGTGAACTGTGTTCACATGGTCAATGTTAACATTGTCTCAAGGGCAATGTATCACTTAAAATATAGTTAATTAATAAATGCAACCACACACACAAATATTATTTTATATTTACAAACAAATTAGGCCTACTATAATGACTAAGAAAATGTTGTAATTTATATTGCAAAAAACATTTTGAGTCTAGTTAAAATTTGATGTAAAGATCCCGTTAACACGCCAGTGTGGTATATTAGGAATATGGTGTTAAGCCCATATTTTTGTGGACTACTGTCTCATTAGGGCTGATGTGGTGAACATCACACCAGACACCTTTACTTTCCCAAATTATTATTGTATTCAATTATTGAAGCCTTTTTGCAATTGGAAAAATTCAGCACCCAACTGGGGACGGCACCCCGTTAGCTCAGATAGGAAGCCGGTACACTGAACACTGCGCTACATCGGTAACCAAAATTTGATGTAATATACTTATATTAATGTAAATCGTTTTTGTAACAATATACACATTTCTGTGACCTGTACATCGTGATATATAGTGTTGAACATGTACTTGAAAAGTTGTCCCTGTTTTGTAAAGTTTTGTTTCTCTACTTAATTTAAAAGAGGATAACACACATTCGATACATATTTTTGTTGAATATATCTTTAAAATAAAATGCTACTTGTAGTGTTCGTAAGTATGTAACTCTTTTTATTTCATTGCGTTTTATGTACATTTTAAAATTAATTAAAATATTTTAATAATGAAAGCAAAATGCATATCATGACTACTACAACAGAGCGTATTTAACGTGCATCAGCTTTCATATATATATATATATATATATATATATATATATATATATATATATATATATATATATATATATATATATATATATATATATATATATATATGTAAACTAACATTATTAGTTCCGACTACTAATCGGCAGTGTCAAATTCTGTTAATAACTCGTCTAGTCCGTACTATGGTTTCGTTCACCTACTGTAAACTCAATCGTTTAACTCAGTGTATCTGTCCTCAGCCACACAAATGCTTGGGGTCAGAGCTGATTCCTCCAAATGTGTAATTTTTTTTTTTTTTGCTTAGATGTTTGCCTAACTAGTTTCTACTGGCGGAGGCGCGCCATTTTCCACCCCAGACCGTAGTCCATTGGGCGATATCAGGACGCATAAACCAGTGTTTGGATGAATGTGTGCGTCTGTATGTACCTATGATAGGTTTGTGCGCCCTCAGAAGCTAGCCCAACCAAAGTGCAATGGAAGGGCCTCACCATGAGGGCGCGTATGAAAGTTGTGCAAGGGTGTGACTGTAGGATGGAGTCAAATGAAACAGAGTGAGGTGAGAAGAGAGAGAAGGGGAAGGGTGAGCCTCCTCCATCCATGTGTCATTTACTGACAATGAAAACGAATGTGATAAATTTGGTCGGGTGGACAATTAATACCTTGCGTCCTCAGTACATATATACGCCCCTGTGGTTTATATGTAGTGTCATAACGTACTCGTTCTAGGTGTTGTCCATAGAGTGCAGATGTTTAAATTTAAACCTCTAAAACTAGATATTTTATTTAAGATAACTATTTTGTTTTACATTTCTAGTAATTTGGTTGGTTGTGTCCCCTTCGTTGTTAAAAAATTAATTTCTTTGCATTAAAAAAAATAATTTATAAAAACACATTTAGAATTGGAATTACAATATTCAAAATGAGATTATTATTTTCATTTTTCATACAATCATCATTATCATAGGCGTTTTAGTGTCTGTAGACCATGCTCGTGGTGCCCTGTGAGTTTTGTCCAGCTCTGTCTTCTGAATTTCGACATTGTCCTCTGTGACTGCGATCGGCGAGTGACAGTCTCTGCTACAGATAGTACAACCATATTGACGAGGCTGGTTTGCCGTGGTGTTCCTTAATCTTTTCAGTCTGTCTCTTTTCTCTTTTTTTCATACAATATGCATTATATATAAAACATATTACATTTAACTTAATTTAACGTCTTTATACTGGTTTAGAAGACTCTACAGAGTCTGTATACAACAAGTTTCGTGAAGGGTGGTTTTAACCGATGTGCGAGTCCATCTTAATAGACTCAAACACTAGAGCTAAGTAGACTCGCGGCTAGCTAGGCGCCATCTATAGCTGCTCTTAATAAACCACACGGGGAAAGGTATAAATAACTGGGTAGGCTTATAACTTGAATTTTGTCCTGGCAGCGGCCTTAACGTTAAACCTACTCTTTATCGATTTCCAACTGCCAAGGAATTTTTAACTTGCTCGACACTGCACATGGGAGTCCGATCTCACTATTCAGAGATCAGGGGAATTTTTAACCAGAAGACCCACGTGAAAAACAAAATGCACCGTGGTTCGAACACGTGACCTACGGCACCTGAGGCGGACATCTTACCTCGAGACCACTGTGTCCAACAGTTATGTTATCTGCAACTAACATCAAGAGCTTGTTAGAAAGGAATAAATGAAATCTTTGAACTGAGATTGATTGATGTTGAATGCCTATAGCATCACACTGCAACATCCAAGGCAACGAAGAGGCAGACAGACTGGCAAAAGAAGGTGCAAGACTACCACAAACAGATACTAGTATGACGTACGAAGAGTCAAAACGGCTTATTAAAGCCAGATACATGACCAAATGGGAAACTGAACATACCGGCTACACCAAAAACGATGCCTATTACCAGTTGAACAGAAGAGAGCAGGTCGTTGTCTTCAGACTTCGCACAAATTGAAGATAGGTGGTTCCGACGAATGCCCGTGTGGTACCGAGAAAATGACCGCTGAGCATCTGCTGAAGAACTGCCCGACATACGAGGATCAGAGAGAGCAGATGTGGCCATCACCAGTAAAACCACAAGAGAAGCTCTATGGCAGTGTCGACAGCTTCAGGATGACCGCGGTTTTTTTAGAAAAAATAATGGTTACTGTCTGACTGCGTACGAAGAAGAAGAAGAAGAAGAAGAAGAAGAAGAATGCCTATAGCGAAGGACTCTAATATTTTGTGCGCCATGAAATGGACATTAAATAGCGGGTTGCAGTAGCCTTTTTTTCACATCCAGAGCGTGCTGATGAAAGTAGACCTGGTTCTCCAAGTTGTCATGCTATGTTTAGCTTCAGCTGCATGTCTCTCACTACTGAGGGAAAACATGTCGATCAACCACCTAGCTCAGCACATGAGCGGCAGTGGTCAGCGACCCATAGCCGACGGCTAGCGTCAGCGCCAGCGAACCAGGGCTGTCGGTACCCTTCTACACCTCCACGCGGTGATCTTGGATTACAGGCTGCAGCATGGCAGACTAGCTAAAGAGAAGGGATCGAAGAGGGGAATGTTAACCCGGTACTAAAGAAATGCTTGCTGAAGTCTGATGTGTTGGACCGAAAAGTGCAAATATCGCAGTCAAGTTGTAAACTACGACACAACGCATTACGTTCTCTGGACTACAATCTGCTACTTAGCGGGAGATTGAGCATGAACCAAGGTCAAGCCAAGCCAACCACCTAATTAGCCAGGCTGACATGAAAATACCCCGCCTCTCTCTCTCACTCGCTCTCTCTCTCTCCCTCCCTCTCTCTTTGAACTGTCATAATCGACTTGTTGTTGCACGAGATAAGCAGAAACAAAAAATATACAGTTCCTTTACAGGCATGCCAAGGAACTAGAAAATACAGCTACACTGCAGATATCAATGATACACATTATACGTCTATTACAAACAGATACACACATACGCATCCATACACTGGCCAATACGTCCACATTACAAACAGATACACAGGCGCATCCATACACTGGCCAATACCTCTACATTACAAACAGATACACACACGCATCCATACACTGGCCAATACGTCCACATCATAAAGAGATACACACACGCATCCATACACTGGCCAATACGTCCACATTACGAAGGTCCAGCGTTCTTTATTCTTTTGCCTTATAGATCCTCTTGGTAAACTCTAGCAATTAGAATAAGCCCATTCGCTGTATTGTGTTGTTGTAGTCTCGTGTATGTATTTCCGAGTCATCCATTCAATCAAAGTCTTTCAGCTCCCTGTGGAGTAAAGGCCTGCAGCAAATGCTCGCCAAGTCCTCCTGTTATGATACATCCGTTCCATGTCTTTCCAGATCTTTGCTTTTCCTTTTGTTTGCCTTGCGCTATCTTCTCGACGTGACTTTAGGTCTGCCCTAGTTCTCTTACCTTGGTGATTCTAGAAACGAGACTGTATTGTAATACTATCAGTTGGTTTCCTTAATGTATGATCTACCCACGTATGTCTATGCACGTAATGTGTTCCTTATATCTGGCTGGTTGTTTCTTATAGTTCTGCATTAGTAACCATATACCATTTCAATCTCTCTATGGGATTAAGATGCCTAGGAGCAGTGGTCAGCGACCCATAGCTGACTGCTAGCGTCAGGACCAGCTATCCAGAGCTGCCAAGACCCTTCTACACCTCTACACGGTGATCTTGGATTACAGGCTGCAGCATGGCAGACTAGCTTAAGAGAAGGGATCGAAGAGGGAATGCTAACCCGGTACTCCAAAAATGCTTGCTGAAGTCGGATATGTTGGACCGAAAGGTGCAAATATCACAGTCAAGCTGTAAACTACGACACAACGCACTCCGTTCTCTGGACTACATTCTGCTACTTAAGCCCTTTCACGGTTTGGTAGCGGGAGATTGAGAAAGAACGAAGCCAAGCCAAGCCAATCTCTTTATTATATTCAGGTATCCATTGATGAAAGTATATACATTTCATATTGTTGTTTGGGGAGGAAGACTAACGTCTGGTCAGACAAAATATGCTGATCAGACATGTTAGTCAGGGTCAAGCAAAATATAATGATCAGACATGTTAGGGTCAGGCAAAATATACTGACCAAGATCCTCACCTCGGCTTCTTCGTAGCTCTTTCTGGAAGCGGGCTGTTTTCATGGCAGCCTGGCTAACGAGGTAGTGAGCGACACGCAGATGATTCCAAGCAAAGCACAACTTTCTGGAGGATCCCGGTCCTCTTTCATCAGCACGCTCGGGATGTGAGGAAAGCTACTACAACCCGCCACTTAACGTCCTTTTCAGGGCACACAAAAGAGTAACCTACTCATTGTGGGTATTCACAAACAACAACAACAACAACAACCACAACATTGTTGTTTTTATTGCTCTCCAGTTTCAGGAGGCACACAATAGAAATAACTTCACACCCACAGGTAAATATATTTCAGTCCATCTGTCACGTTAGACGTCGTCATGGGGCGGTGGGACGTCTTTAGTTCATATTTGTTGACAGGTGAAAATCCGCTGGCGACTTGTCAGGTCAATCGCATTTTTTATTTGGTGAGCCTTATTTCTCTATTCTCCAGGGTGGAGTGCGTTGCACTGTGGTTTTTATATTGCACCTGTAGGCCCAGTGCATCCGACTTCATCATGCATTTTATGTAAGGGTCTGCTTCCTCCTGCATTTTCTAAGGGTTTGCTTCCCCGGGGTAACGGCCGGTGCTGTGATGGGGATTGAACCCAGCACCTTCTGATTGTGAGCCTTGTCACTTAACCACTAGCCCACGCCGTCTCCTTCTAAGTGTTTGATGCCCCGGGATAACGGCCGGTGTGTGATTGGGGGTTGGGGGTCGAACTCAGTTACCTTCGGGTCGGAGCCGTGTCACTTAACCACTAGCCCACGCCGTCTCCCGCCCAGTAAGTGTTACCAATCGTTAGGTTTGTAGCCACTGGAATTAACGATCGCCTATTTTTGTGACTGGTGGTGATGGAAGCGTAAATGAGAGCAAGGTAGACCCACAGCCTGTCAGGCGCCATCTATACGGCTTCGACAACCACATAACCAAGACCTGATGTTATAGCCACACCGTCGCCTTTTTGCGACATATTCTCCTTGGGGCGAGAATCCCTAGAATAATTTGAATAGATTTTTAACCTGATTTTATCCCGAGCAGCGGCCATTAAGCCTACTCTTTTCCAACTGCCAGGGGATTTTCAACGTGCTCTTAACTGCACACGGGGGTCTGATATAAAAAATCAGGGAAAATTTATACCGGATGATCCCTGTGAAAAAATCTCGGTCTCCTTGGTGATTTTAACCCGCGATCTCTAGAATCATAGTTTAACACCTTACCTCTAGACCACTGGTTCCCACCTAAACTTTACATTAAAGAATACTGTAACTTTTGTTTTGTGCATAATATCCCCAATGCATCGAAAGCTTCTCTTGACGTTTGTGATCCTGATGATGTAACTTGCGCTGAATTTGGATTATAGAGTGAAAGAATCTGCGCTAATCATCAACCTCACTCTCTGGTCTCGAGCTACCTTGGACCAGTTGCAAGACATAAGTCAAGACGACTCGAGGTAGGTAACTCAGGATGCAGACACGTTGGTGCTACCTCCCTTGAGACTTGAAACTTGCGGGATTCGATCGCTCACCGTTTCCATTCATCACTTTGATAGACGAACGCCCTACCTCTGAACCACAGCGACCTTAAATTAAATGTTGACTGTTCATATGCTAGGGAAGAGGAAACAACCGCTTTGTCAGACAAAACATGCTGATCGGACATGTTAAGCCAGGATCAAGTATAATATATTTGCCATGACAACATCTTACTCTCATGTATGTCGTCATGAAACATGAAAACTGGGCTAACGAGGTAGGGAATCGACGTCATCTACGTAGCAGTGAGAGACAGATCAAGCCAATTATAACACAACCTTAAGGATCCCGGTCTACCATCATCAGCATGCTCGGGATGTGACAAAAGCTACTGCAGCCGGCCACATAACGCACTTTATCAGGGCTCACAAAGGAACACACTAACTCATTGTGAGCATTCAACAAGAACAAGAACAACAACAACATTTAATTCCATCGATGTTGACCCTAAAGGTGATGGTAGGAAACACCCTAACGCAAAATCTCCCACATTAACAGCTTAATGTATACTCACCCAGACCGCATGCCCTAAATAGTTGGATAGGCTTAATGTCAACAGCGAAAAGTTTTGAGGCTGGAAACCCCAGGTCCGCGTCTTTCCCAGGCCGAGTAAGCCGTTAGAACGTAAGAAAGAAACCTCACACAAACTTACTACTTACAACAACATTAAAGTCCGAAAAGCAAAAAGTGAAAGTCCATTGACATTGACCAACCACATGGACTTGCATAGCTTTTTGCTACCTGACATCAGCTACTGACCCACTTGGTTGAATACCAGGATACCATTGTCGTGGAAGTACTGCATTTGAATCAAAACACCATTTCTAACTGCAAGTATTTCTTCCAGTTATTACTTGATATATTTTCCTGCCGGTCACCGGAAACGATCTCGGACACCCACGACGCGTCTATCGCTCCTGGAACGAGAAATACTGTCCAGCGCTCGGAACCCTAGCGCGGTCCGGAAGTCCATCCATTGTTGTTTGACCCCTGTACAAAAACAAATCTCTGGGACAGGAGCGCGTTAACGAGGATGGACCACTCTGCTACCAGGTGTGCTGGCTGCCGGCATGAAGAAAGAAGAAAACTATTTGTGACCAGTCTGAAATATGCAACCACTCCTCTGTTCACCTCTTCCCCATCTCCCTTTTACGCTATGTCTTCCCCATCTCCCCTTTCCGCTATGTCTCCCCCCCCCCCCCCCCCAATCTCATACAAAGGAAGCATTAATGGCGGACGTACATAAACTTCAAATTATGTTTTTTTATTAAGAGCAGTACGATACAAAACATAAATAAACGGCATTTAATTCCATATCTTAAGTATAGCGTTAGGACTTAGAAGGCGTAGGAGCAAAGGCCTCGTGTATCTGCAGTCGCCACGAATTTTTACCAGAAGATCCACTTGAAAACATTCTCGGTCTGCACTGTGATTCGAACCCGCGGCCTCCGCCATCCGATACAGACACCCTACCTCTAGACCACTGAGCCCGCTGGTTTAAATCGTGCCTTGCTATTTTTGCTATAGTTGATAGAAAGTGTTGATGACCCTATTCCGTTTCCAAGTGACGTCTCTGGAAACAGACTGCAACCATGCAGATCTGTTTACCAATTCCATTGTTGACTTTTTTCTCTCCATACCTCGAAGTCAAGCTGTCCAGCATTTTCTCTGTTTCTCCTTCCTGCAACCTCTCTGTCTTCCCCTGTCTCTCCTCCCTGCAATCTTCTCCTTGGTCATAGTGTGCTCCAGCCAGCCCCTCTTCATTACATGCCTGGACAAAATTAGACAACGGTCACGCAGAAAAGTATTTATCAGCGCTTAGAAAACAAAAATAACGAACATCACAAACGAACTTTAAGTAATGGGTAACCAAGATTCGAACCACGGATCTCCAAGCGACGACAACACATTGTTCTAAGAGAGAGAGAGAGAGAGAGAGAGAGAGAGAGAGAGAGAGAGAGAGAGAGGGAGAGAGATAGAGAGATAGATATACGAGTAATAGTATAGCTATCTATCTTCAGTCCACTTGTATCGTTAGACATCCTGGGGAGGTGTGACCTCCTTATTTCATACTTTCTGTCAGGGAAAAATCCACTGGTGACTTGCCATGTCAATCCCAGTATATGTTACTAACCATTAGGTTGGTGCTCCTGAAATATACGATCGCCTATTTTTTTAACTGGTGATGGTAGAAGGGTAAATTAGACTATTGTAGACATGCAGCATATCAGGCGCCATCTATGCCGCTCCGCTAACCACATAACCAAGACCGGATGTTTTAGCCCCACAGTCCCATTTTTGCAGCATATTTTCTCTGGGGTGAGAATCCGTAGAATAATTTGAATATATTTTAAACTTAAATTTTGCCATGCAGTGGTCGTTAATTCTACGCATTTAGATTTCCAACTGCCAAGGGATTTTTAACGTGCGCGCCCATGAACGCGGGTGTCTGATCTCACTACTAAGAGATCAGGGGACATTTAACTGGATGATCCATGTGAAAAAATCTGGCAAAAAAGTGTCCTAAATGGTAACGGCTTTAACATTTGCAAATTTCTTATTCGTCTTGTTTCATAAGGCTAAGCGTATTGGACTATGTTTTCCGCCTAACAGCCCCGTGCATCCGACTTCAACATGTAATCAATTGAGGCTACTTCTCATAGCTGCTTCATGAATCCGATCACAAGAAAGTTTTGGTTGTAGGCTGTGTCACTAACTACTAAACCACGCCACTTCCGTTCTTCCTCGCATAATCCCCCGCCCCCCTCCCCTCCTCCCTCCTTTCTCCCATCCCCTCGTGTGGATATCAGATGTGCGCTATCGATGATATTGACAGTTCTAACTCTTGACCTGTTGCAGCGCACGCTGGTCTAACTATCTTTAGGGAGTGACAGAAACATGTCCAGGAATTGACATTAATGTCAAAGTTTAATCTGGGAAGGTCACCACGAGAAACCACACGCCAAAAGAGACACGCGACAGAAGCAGACTCAACAAATTATCCCTCAACAAATGCCCCAATTGAATAAATTATCTCCCTAATCATCCTCCCTGGTTTGTGCCCAATGATGATCGGAAACCCTAAATAGAGCTGAGGGCCTAATTTGTTCCAGTTGTGTAAACCGAAATTAACCACCCTACGTGAGCGTGAGTAATTTAGTCCATCGTGAGTGCCTCCGTATCTCTGTGTCGACTTCTGTGTCGTGACTGTTTGAAGCCATTCATAGCCTGTTGAAGTTCGAAAAAGGAAAATTAACAAACTGTCGTTAGGGATGATGTGTTAAAAGTGGGGGGTAGCAATCTTCTCTTCCGTTATGTCTTGTTAACACAGGAGTTCTCAACATACACTCTAAGGGGTACATTCATACTTCTCAAGGAGAGGAGGGGGGTGGGGATCCTGGTTGTTGAAGGTAATATGGTTCGTGGAGTTCTCACATCGATATAGCTGTATTGTGTCCAGGAGTCAAAAGGACAACATCAAAGGGTGGAAATTTGTCTCCGAACGAAGGGAGATACTGGACCTTAAAGAAGAAGTCAAGTTAGTCACATAGTTATTGTTTGTGTCCTGAGTGAAGGAGGATAAAGGTAATGTTAAAAAACGAGTTTTTTCAACTGCTTGGAAAGATAATGAACGAATGTTATGACGTAATAATCTTTCTTGGAGATTTCAATGCCAGATTATATATAAACAAAAAGAAAAGATCATCCACAGCCTACTGTAGATACATGACTTTTGACTCACGAGATAATTCTTTTGAAACGTCACATTACAAGGCTGACTAAATAATGGAACTTGCATGTGTCAACTATCCGTGCAACTATAATAGCGTGTTCGGAAACAAAGATACATGTGCAGTTAGTTTCAGGGCAAGATTCTGTAAAAGGATCCCTCTCAACAGTGATTTGTTGTGTTTTGTATCGTGAATTTGTTTTATTTTTCTGTGTGCAGTATGGATTGATAAGAAAAACCTAGGCACAATATGAGATTCGTTATTGAGTCGGCCTTGGAATGTGACGTTTCAAAGAGATTTCCCCATGAATCAAACGACGTCACTAAATTCGGCTGTTGATCATTCTTAATGGAATGTAATTATTTGGAGATACAAGATGGTTTCAATGGCAGCGGACGAGAACTCATGAACTACAGCAGAGAACACAATCTAGTCACCACATACACAAAGTTCCATCACAATCGCATATATACATTCATTCAATGTGAGTCGATAAGGAAAGAGTAATCCGACATTGGTTATGCCATCGTGAGGAAAGATTAATTGAATTACCTAAGAGATGCTAAGCCTGGAAAAAACCAGAAATCAGAGGTAACCACTGTTTCATTCATGAAAATAAATAGAACAAGACGAGTAATCCCCCGTAAACAACATGAACAATCAAGTCCTAACAAGACATCAGATAAGAGAAATCAAGAATAAAGGCAAACACGATCATAGAGAAGCTGGGGCTTATATCGACAACAGTTGGAACGACAGAAGAACCACATGAGGATCTAGAAGCTCTGTGGTTAAAATTCAAGACTACCTCCAACAGCTACAGCAGAACCATGTGGTGAAATCAAAGTTATAAAAGAATATAAAGAGGACCGACTTGTAGACGGAAGAGGATACAATGAAAATAATTGAAAAGAAAGTCATGAAAACAATACTTGGAAACCAAGAATGCGGCAGGAAATAACGAGAAATTCAAAGAATACATTACAGTCAGAATGGAAGTAAAAAGAAAAACAATGCTAGCAGCAAAATAAAAATCCCTGATGGACTTGGGAGACAAACTGTAAAAGAATGCTGGAGAAAACTAGAAGCTGCTCTACAGCACCCTAAATAACAAGTTGATGGAAAAAAAGAGTGCCTATTAGAATTTATCAAAGACAAACATGTTGCTTTGCTTACCATTTCGAGGAAGATAATTGATAGATGGAAATACTATTTCTTTGAGCTTTTACATGCAGAGAAAGATCAAGTTACAGGTTATATAGAATCTAATGCAAAGAAAGAAATCAATGAGGTGAAAAACATCACAATGGAGAAGTTGAAGGCAGCACTGCAGAACAAAGTTTGCAAAGCATACACTGTAGAGTACATGGACACTGTAGCTAAGCTGTTAGTCTAGAAGGTTCGCTATGCAGCCTGTGGTCTCAGTGTTATGCCAAAGCACTGGGTGATAGGCATCAGATCAAAATATTAAAAAGGATGGCAACCGGCAGTGTGTGAAAATCTTAGAGATGTATCCCTCCTTAGTGTTCTCGGGTAAGTCTACTCTAGGATACTGCAGCAGAGTCTGAAACATCTGGCCGAGACACAGATGGGCGAAACCCAAACCGGCTAAGGGGAAACAAAAGTACGCAAGACCTTTTTCTCACTCAGGCAACAAAGTGACATATTTCATGACTATGCTGATTATGCCTGGGAAAGGCATGCTCCATGTAGGAGGCTCTGGGACTGCTGGAAAAGAAGAATATCCCAGCATCATTGACCTGCGCTACACAGAGTTTGTATAAGACCTCATCTTCAGACTGAGAACTGGGCATAACAGACTCAAGGGTCATCTTTACAACAAAATGAGGATTGGGACAGATGACAGGTGCCCATGTGGGAAGCATATCATAGCCGTGGAACACATCCTGCAAAGCTGCACGCTCACGCAGGAAAAGAGAGAACAATACCCCGTGAGACAGATATGAGACAAAAGCTGTACAGAGATGAAACAGTCTGGCAAACAACGGTGTCCTTTGTAAGAGAAACCGTAACCTTGATCTGAGGATGAACGAAGAAAAAGACGAAGAAGTATAAGACCTATAGAAACTACATTAGGAGAAGAAACAAAACGTTAAAGACGTTCAGCACCCCAGATGAGGAAACAGGGCGACATTCATATATCCCCATACCTCTTGATACAATTGTAAGGAGAGGACCACAAAGTACACAGCGAGTTACTGGAAGGGGAGAGCAGTCTCCATATCTCAGCTGGTGTTTGTCCATGATGTAGCCCTGCTTATTAAATCAGAGGAACATCTGCAGAGCGACCTTCACATCTGTAGTGAGGAGTTGGGAAAGAAATGAATGTCCATTAGCGGTTCAAAAACGAAAACCTTGACTGTTTTATGAGAAGAGACATCACATTGTTTGGGGTGAACATCCATTGGAGCAAGTCAAACAGTTCAAATACATTGGAGCTGTAATAAACCAGAAGGAAGGTATTAAAGAAGAGTTGTCTACACCAAGGGCAGTAATTGGTAAACTTGTTCATGCCATAAATAGAGAACTCTTCAGCAAGGGAGAAATAAGTAGGGAAACTAAGATTGCTGTATACCGCTCCACACATGTACTTGTTTTGACTTATGGATGTAAGTTATGGCAATGACAACAACACAGAAAATCAAGCTTCAAGGGTCAGAAATGAGATGATATGAAGAGATCCAGGCAACAGGAAGAAACAAGGTCCGAAGTCAGACGTACGACGCGATCGCGAAACCCGTCCTTTGCAGACTCGACTGGAAAAATCTCAACTACAAAGGTTTGACCATGTCTGCAGTATGATAGCTACAACGACAGTGAATGGAAGAGAAAGTCAAAGATAGATACCCCGAGGACGACCCAACTTTTAGTGAGATGTCTTACATAAGACATTTTTAAAAGAGACCGATGACTATACCGGAACCAGGCCAAGAGGAAGACATCGAATAGAAAGGTCTGGGGCCCTTTCCCCAAACCTCTACACCTGAGGGTTGTTGATGTTATCGTTTAATGCCCACAATAAGTATGTTTACTCTTTTGTGGGCCATGAATATGGTATAACGTGGTCAGGGTGGGCTGGTATGGTTGTAGTAGCTTTCCTCCCATTCTGAGCGAGTTGATGAAGGTGGCCTCCTTGGCGGTTGGCCTTTGCTATGCATCATCTTCGTGACAATCACCACTATGAAAATCACGTCTATCTACATCTCGTCACCCAGACTGTTTTAAAAACAACCTGTTTCCGGGGAGCTCTACATGGGAGAGAGATAGTGGTTTTGGTCAATAAATTGTGCCAGACCCTGTCGCCACGTCCTGGTCAGAATATTGCACCTGTTCGGACTAGCGTCTCGTTTCCCCACTCCCCAGAGTAGAATAGAGACGACAGAGTAGGTTTTCTCAGTCCTAATTTATATAACCTCCCATGTGGGGAGCATATCATAACCGTGGAACACATCCTACAAAGCTGCACGCTCACGCAGGAAAAGAGAGAACAATACTGGTCTCGTGAGACAGATATGAGACAAAAGCTGTATGGAGATGAAACAGCTTTACAAACAAAGGTGTCCTTTGTAAGAGAAACCGGAACCTTGATCTGAGGATGAAAGAAGAAGAAGAAGAAGAAGAAAAAGAAGAAGAAGAAGAAGAAGAAGAAGAAGAAGAAGAAGAAGAAGAAGAAGAAGAAGATATAACCTCTCATTAAGTTTACCAACTCCATTTTGTAGCTGACCAAAGTTATGATGCAGAAGAGTCAAGTCACCGGCTAAAGTCCAGACCTTGTTAAATTCATTACACGTTACAGTACCGATATCTGTTCCGCTGGCCTCAGGTTGGACCCCGCTGCTCTGTCGAACTCGTCACTCCAACTAGCCTGCGAATTGGGTCGCGAGTTTGCCGGCATGGACAGATTGGTATGCCGAGAAATTGCCGAAATTTGAGATATATCCTACCATCTATTTAGTTAGCAGACGTCTGATTAACCTACCACAAAGAAATCAAAGACCGAAAAAGGCGGCAAAAATCCATGCCCATTCCTGGACTTAGTGGCAAATTAAATTATATAAAAAAAACGTTTCTGTAACTCCAAGAAATCAAGGAAAAGGTCAACCACAAAGAAATAAACAATCCTCTAACATCAGTGTCCTGCGACGGTCTTGTTCCTGCTCAGTGTGAGTTCAAGTTGTACAGACTTAGTTATTGTAAGAACACAGGCAGAAAAGGGATTCCTCAGTGATATAATTGGCGTTTGTTATTTGGAGTAGCTCTGAACTTAGCAGACATACAAGTATCTAGGGAAGTTGAAAGAAATATCCATGTTTAGCTACTGACGGCAATGCCTTTCAGAGCGGTAGTGGATATTGACTTGGTTAAGTGATGTTTGATAGTACAAATGGTCCTTACATACCACTTCATGCGTTCAACCAATTTAAGAATTACAAAAGAGTGAGACGCGCCATACATGTGATAAGCGCCATTCGTGTGATAAGCGCCATACATGCGTGGCGTGAGAGAATGGCAGGTTTAGCAGGAATATTCTAAGATATACAAACATCATCAACATCATCATGTGGCATGTCCTTTGCAGAACGTCGCTCTAGTGACAGCCTGTGTGTAAGAAACTCTGTCTTCCGACATTTTTCCGGCCTGCTCCAATGTAAAATCTAGCGTCTCCTTGCCGTCTTGTGTCCATCGTCTTCTCGGTCGAACCCTTCCACTCTTTCCAGTGACCATACCTTCCATAGCAACTCTCCATTCTGTTGTTTCGTCTGAGGTGTCCAAAAAAACCTAAGTAAACCTGCTTTCGGGTCATTATGTCATTTATGAGCCAATTCTCCTCTACATTCAGGTCTTGCCGGATGATTTGTTTTTTTCTTTCTTTGTCCACGGGATTTTCAGTACTCTTCTGTAGCACTGTGTTTCAATAGCACCGATCTTTGCTCTTAGTGTTTTTGTAATCGACCATATTTCACATCCGTAGATTGCCTCAGAAAAAATGCATGTTCTTAGGATCTTTAGTATTAGTTCCTTATTTGTATTATGCCATAGGTTCTGCATATACAGACACGCAAATATAAATAAACTACGTTTTTTTCTGCCCAATCTTTTATATATACTAAGACCTGTTTTTGTTTTGTACTTTGGATTTACGGGACTGCAATTTTTGATGTTGCTGTTTCTTTGATGAATTAGTGTATTGACGTTTCCTAAATGTGGTATTGGGGTTTTGGTTAAAATATAACATATGGTCTCGAGGTAAGGTGTCCCGCCTCGAGTGTCTGTAGTTACGGAGTTGAATCATGGTGGAAACTGACATTTTGTTCACGTCAATCTTCTGGTAGGAATTCTCATGATCTCTGTGTAGTCAGATCTGTCTCTCGTGTTGAGTGTCGAACACTTTAAAAATTCCTTCGCAGTTGGAAATCTAGTAGGCGTAATGGCCTTTGCTGGGAAAAAATTCAAAATTTAAGTTAAAAATCGACACAAGTTATTTATACCTTTCCACGTGTAGTTTATTAATAGCAGCTATATATGGCGTCAAACTGGTTGCGTGGTCTACTTAGACCTAGTGTTTGAGTCTATTAATATGGACTGCCACACTTGTACAAACCACCCTGAAAGAAACTGGTTGTATACAGACTCTGTAGGGTCTTCTAAACCAGTATAAAGACTTTACGTTAAGTTGACAGATCACGCTGGGGAACTAAGATGCTAGTCCAGTCAGACACAACACACTGACCAGCACGTCGCGTCAGGGTCAGGCACAATACACTGACCAAGATCACAATCTCTTTTGCATGTAGCGTTTCCAGGAAACAGACTGTTTTCAATGGAACATGTCTGACGAAATGTGAATCAATGTAATCCCCGTAGTAGTGAGCGCCACACAGATGAAGCCAAGCATAGCACAGCCGCCTGGAGGACCGCAGTTCACCTTCATCAGCATGCTCGGGATGTGAAGAAAGCTACTGCAACTCGCCACTTAACGTCCTTTTCAGGGGGCACAAAAAGAGTAAACATACCCATAGTGGGCATTCAACAACAACAACAACAGATCATGCTAGTAAAGGATATGTACATTAGCTCTCTAGGTTATGCGTAAGTTTGTTAAAATATGAGAAATAGAAGTCAAGGAAACCGACAATCGACATAACATAAGTAACGCATTGGCGTTTTTGGTAGGTCATTCGAGATAATGAGATGAATTCGTCTTCTTCTTCTTCTTATTCGTTTGTTCTCAATCTCCCGCTACCAAACCCTGAAATGGTAAGTAGCAGAATGAAGTCCAGAGAACGGAATGCGTTGTGTCGTAGTTTACAGCTTGGCTTCGATATTTGCACCTTTCGGTCCAACACTCCGACTTCATCAAGCATTGTTTGAGTACCGGGTTAGCATTCCCTCTTCGATCCCTTCTCCTTAGCCAGTCTGCCCTGCTGCAGCCTGTTATCCAGGATCACCGCGTGGAGGTGTAGAAGGGTCTTGGCAGCTACGGTTCGCTGTCCCTGACGCTAGCAGTCATCTATGGATCGCTGACCACTGCAGCTAAAGTGCTGCTCAGCATCGTGATCCCGTCTGATGACGATTCACTTTACGACTGAATTTATCGGGAAAAAAAAAGAAAAATAATTAAAAAGTTGTTTAATCAAAATAAAAAAAAATGTGTATGGTCAGGTACCGAATCAAGACGTGAACACAAACAAAACCTACGTTACGATCAATAAACCTTCATCAGTGACAACAAATAACAGCAATACTGAACTAACAAATCAACATATAAAGAAAAAATTGTCTACTGATCTGATAGTAAACCCAGTCTGTCTAAGCGACTTGTTGGGTCAGATGCTTGACTGAATATGAAGGAGGGCGGTCAATTAAGGTGGTCAGGAGAGCGTAAGAAGTGAGGGGGGTTCCACCGGATAAGAGGTGGTGGCCAAATATGGAAACGGCCAAATAGTGATCCAAGTGGGAGAACAAACAGAAGGTGATATAAGCCGGGGGGGGGGGGGGTTGAGATTAATATAAGAGGGGGGGGGGAAGGACTGATAGAAGAAATCGGGGGGAAAAGGAAGACACATAGATGGGGGCTAGTATGAGATTTTAAGAAAAGGTATGAAAGATATTAATGCTATGGGGTTGGAGACAGCCCATACTAGAAATAAGTCTATTCTAAAGGGCGAATCGATGACGATCGTCAGAGAAGCAAAGAAATTAGACCAGTGACACTAACGTCAGCCTTACCCCGGTGCTCAGGACCATTGAAGTGGCTGGCAATTGGAGAACCCGTGTGGTTGCGGATATTATTGAGGTGTTGGCGGAAACGCTCACGCAGTTCCATACCAGTTTCCCCATTCTCGAAGCGTTCTTGTTCTTGTTGTCGAAAGCCCACAATGCGAAGAATTACTCTTTTGTGCGCCCTGAAAAGGACGTTAAGTGGCGGGTTGTAGCTTTTCTTACATAACGCGCGTGCTGATGAAGGTGGGCCGGAGTCCTCCTGGCGGTTGTGATGTGCTTGGCTTCATCTGCGTGTCGCTCACTACTACGGGGATCACGTCGATCCTCAATCTTGGTATCCAGGCTACCATGAAAAAAGCCCGTTTCCAGGGAGGGCTATGAGGAAGCCACGGTGAGGGTCTTGGCCAGTATAGTTCGCCTGACCCTGATTAACATACCTGATCAGTATATTTTGCTCGACCAGACGTTAGTTTTCCTTCTCTCTCGTATCGTAAAACAAGACCTCGTTTCGTCCTAATCAATCCCTCTGATTCCCCCTGGAGCATAAGACGAAAACGGATGTTGTCCATCTGTTACTCTTCTCATACTTCACCCGAGCGCAGACCATTAGTCCCGTTAAACTATTTTCTTCTTTCATAGTTCTTCTCCCGGTGTCCATTTGCCTCCCCATACGTTTCTTTCCCTGTGGATTCCAATACAGTGCAAATCTAATTATACTGTCGAGTTTCTTTCTGATAGTGTGTCGATAACATAAATGATGAAAACAAGTTCCAACTGAATACTAGTTATTTCAATTGTAGACTTGACCCCCTCCTCTTCTTGACTGCTTTTTGATAGCCCAAACGCAACTGTTGTTGACTGTGGTTGAAAAGGGCGTCAGTTCAGTTCAGCTATCTACCCAGTTGTGCAGGTGAGCTTGCAGGTAGCTGAAGTCGTCTTTCCTTAGCTAAGTGTGCTACTTCTATTGTTGAAAGCCCTCGTGTCACGTAGCCAGAAGTTCTTGTCTTTAAAGCGTGCAGTGAAAGGAGATCGGGCCGCATTTTTATGGGACGTCTTGAAAAGTATGCATTACAAAGGCTTGTTCCAGCCATATTTGTATTGTTCACATTTGTCGTTATATCTATCCTATTGATATTGATGACATTATTTTTAGACATTTAATTTTCCATGTCGTTATTTTCTTTTCTTGGACCTTGGATAAAGATCAGTCCCCACACTGGTAGTAATGAATTGGTATTTACGAGGCAAGTTCAAATGAAACCGGACCAAACTGCAGCAAGTGAACATACGTGCGATGCGCATGATGAGGTCAGTTATTGTGTAAACAGCACATACTAACCGTCAAGTTTGCACAATTTCCTTATCCCCCGACTCATAGTTTCCTCCGCAGACTGTCGAAAACATGGCGGATACGACACGACATCTGACCAAAGTTGAGCAGCGAGCGTTGATTCGGTTTCTTACAACTGAAGGATGTCGACCAGTTGACATTCATCGCAAAATGCAAGAAGTCCATAGGGACAAAAGTGGGGCAAACGTAATTTCCAGCGACGGTCCACCCGAATTGCTACATCAATTTTGGCGATGGCATCTTCTGACGCAACAATATGCGTCTGACCTGATCTCGGAAAATCTTTCGTTAACTCTTGGTCTTCTTTAAACATCGTTGTCCAGTCATTCTCTGTTGTCTTCGATACACTTTTGTCCCCCCATACACTATCTCAATTCTGCGATGAATGTCAACTGGTCGACATCCTTCAGCTGTTAGAAACCGAATCACCGCTCGCTCATCAACTCCGGACTGATTCCGCATCACACCTGCCATATTTTTCAACGATCTGCCGAGAAATCTCTGAGTCAGAGGATAATGACATTTTGCAAACTTGACGGTTGGTATGTGCTGTTGACATCAGAAGTGACATCAACATGCGCATCGTACGTATGTTAACTGAGCGCAGTTAGGTACCGTTTCATCTGAACACGCCCCGTATATATATATATATATATATATATATATATATATATATATTTATATATATATATATATATATATATATATGTATAAATTAATTCATACATGCAGAGAAACGACGCCTCAATCTGCCATTAATCCCTTAAGTGTGACAGCGGGTAGATGAAGATCAGCGAAGGTCGTGGTGTCCTGCCATTTTTCGACCTGTGACGCTACACTTAAGCAGACCGTGTGCGAGCTAAACTTCTGTGTGGTCATGCTTGTCGCACTAAGAATCCTGTCCGCAGCTGTGCCAGTCTCTAATCCACCTTAAGGAGAGAATAATTCGACACGAGCTCACTCAGATCCTCATGTGAGTACTACAAACCCCTGATTATTGCACTGGCCTCTACTCCCCAAATCCGCACGTGCTTTTACCTCTCCTCGTTACTAGCACCATCGGCCTTTTAAAAAAATATTTCTCTATCACTAAAGAAGAACCGATTAGTTGAAAATCTTCCAAACACCGTCTGGGCTTTCCTTGAACCCAGCATGCAAATCTAACCCGCTCAGCCGATACGTTGATCATACTTCGAATATCCTTCCTCCCCGTGGGCCAGAGTGGGGACACCCTCCTCGTGATCCCAGGTTCCATCTGAATGTTCAAGCAGAGCAGGTCATTACCGCACAGAAGGGGGGCACAGATTTGGCTGGATTACCAACCTCGTGCACGCTGGAAAGCCATAAAGCAGAAATGTTCGCGAGTTTATATAAACTCTGAAACCAATTCACGAAATATGGATTCTTTGAACGAGGTGAAACCGAGGGATTAATCTGGCGCATTTTATAGAGATGCACCAGAGTTGACCATCCCTTCAAACTTGCCGGGGGTCAATGATGGAGGTTTAAGTGTTGATAATAACTTAAGATGGAAGCGTTCTGTCTCTGAACGAGATTACTTGGTCCAGGATCTCGAGACGTCTCCTGGGGCTGATGGAAAGCTGTCTGTATTGCTCAATGATTGAGCCAGTTAGTGAAGATATTTCGAGAATAGCTTGGTATTTAAATGTTTTTGAATGCGTATTATTTACCTGTCGTTGCTGTTATTCTTGTTGCTAAAATAAATTATTCCGACCTGTATCCTATTTCATATAATAAATTGTTCAGACATATATCATATTTCATAAAATGAATTGTTCAGACATATATCATATTTCATTAAATAAATTGTTCAGACAAATATCATAAAATAAATTGTTCAGACATGTATGATCATTATCATCATCATCATCATTATGTCCCGTAATCTAGAAGGTAGTTGAGGCACCGTTATTGCAGTTTGTCGAACCAGTTCCCGTCATACGTCTCGATTTTTCGTAAGGTTATTAGTTTCAGTTACAGACCTTCCTGTCCACTCTTTTATATTGTCCTCCCATCTCTTTTTTGGTCTCCCTCTCCCACGCGTCCCAGACACAGTACCTTGCAGGACGGTCTTGGTCAGCCCCACCGCACGTGATATATGTCCATACCATGTAAATTTTTGTGTTTTTTACTAGAGTCATTAGGGTTTTATACTGGCCTAACTCCTTCCTAACAATTTCAAAAACACTTTCGTTTGTAACGCGATCCAGGTATGAACTGCCAAGAATTCTTCGCAATCATCACTTGTATCATATTTCATAAAATAAATTCTTCACACTTGTATCAAATTTCATAAAATAAATTCTTCACACTTGTATCAAATTTCATAAAATAAATTCTTCACACTTGTACCAAATTTCATAAAATAAATTCTTCACACTTGTATCAAATTTCATAAAATAAATTCTTCACACTTGTATCAAATTTCATAAAATAAATTCTTCACACTTGTATCAAATTTCATAAAATAAATTCTTCACACTTGTATCAAATTTAATAAAATAAATTCTTCACACTTGTATCAAATTTAATAAAATAAATTCTTCACACTTGTATCAAATTTAATAAAATAAATTCTTCACACTTGTATCAAATTTAATAAAATAAATTCTTCACACTTGTATCATATTTCACAAAAGAAATTGTTCATACATCTGTCATATTTCATAAATCATGAAAATGCATTACAATTTCTAATTGTAAAATTTCTTTAACATTGAATGTGATTACTTAGAGCATTTGTGTCTCACAACAACGTCTACCCATCTGTAAATTGGCACTATACGTAAAGTAAGAAGGTTTTCTCTCAGGAGCATTTCCATTTTTGGTTCCACAAGCGGTCTGCCAGGGTCTTTGTGTATGACAAGGACAAGAATAGCACCACTGCCTTACAGAGTGCATGCCGTAAGAGATGACTAACTGTGACATCGTATAACACCGGCAATAGTTAGGTGGTTTGTTTAGAGCAGCATAGATGTCGCATAACAGGCTGCGGGTCTACTTTGCTCTGAGTGTTTGAGTCTATTAAGATAGATTCATATCTCGGTTAAACACTGCCCGTAAGCGTTTGTCCCAACGCAGCGGAGTATTAAGCTGCTCGAGCCTAGCCCACTAGACAGGAAACTTTCTCCCGGCTACATCAAGCTCACACTGGAGCTGGGCCATGCACTGAGGCATCTGCCCATGTAGAAGTACAGGTCGACAAATACTAAGACAGTGGATCACCAAGAATGTGGATGCATGCCTACACATATGGATATCGCAATAGAAACAAAATGTGGATGCAGGACTACACATGGGGATCAGCAACAACAACTGCGGATATATGTCTTCACAGATGGATAAGAAACATCAGCTGTGGATACATGTCGACATAAATGGATAAGAAACAACAGCTGTGGATACATGTCGACATAAATGGATAAGAAACAACAGTCATGGATACATGTCGACATACATGGATAAGAAACAACAGCTGTGGATACATGTCGACATAAATGGATAAGAAACAACAGCTATATATACATGTCTACACAGATGGATCAACAACAAAAGTTATGGATACATGTCTACACAGATGGATCAACAACAACAGTTATGGATACATGTCTACACAGATGGATCAGCGACACATATTGTTAACAATGGACGCGGCGGTCTCTTTGTCATGTATGCTGAAAACTGTTGTGAGACGAAACATATTCCCAGCGGCAAATTCTCTTCAAACTATCATCATCATGTAGCATGTCCTTTATAGAATGTCGCTCCCATCACAGTCTGTCTGAAAGAATCTCGTTCCCTTGCCAAAACTCCAGCCTCCACCACAGTCTTCGATTGGTGCCATCGTCTTCTTGGTCTACCCCTTCCTCTTTTGCCTGGCACCATACCTTCCATCACCGTTCTCTCGAGACCGTTGTGTCTCTTGATGTGACCAAAGTATTTGCATTTTCTAGCCAAAATGGAATTGATAAACAAGTTCACATCTATGCTCAACTCTTGCCGAATGTCCACATTTGTCTTTTTCTCTGTCCAGGGTATTCTGAGGATCTTTCTGTAACATTTAGTAGTTAGTAGTCTCGTACCATAAGTCCACTTTTTAACTGTTGGGGGTATCAAACATTCTGTTAGCTGGACATCTCATGCATTATGCGACATAGAAGTCACTAAGTAGACTTCGAACTGGTGTTTCACGATGCAGAAAAAACCTGAAAAGATGGGGACACAGGGATGATGATTCACATGTGGCGTAACAGGCGTAACCAGGACCATCTGATCATCTGCCTAACCTTCCTGAGACTTGTAGCATGGAGGATCTGCTGAGTGCCAGTGATAGGGTAGTCCACGTGGCTGAATACTGGAAGAAGGAAGTGTGACGTAGTGACTTGGACACGTTAAATAAGTAAGTACCCCAGATTTATGCTTTCACTTGCTCTTCCGCTTGTTCTTGCCATCTTATTTGAAATCAGCGGGGAAGACTTGGGGCTAGTGGTTAAGTGGCACGGCTCACAATCCGAAGGTGCTGGGTTCGATCCCCATCACAGCATCGACCATTACTCCGGGGAAGCAAACCCTTAGAAAATGTAGGAGGAAGCAGGCCCTTACATAAAATGAATGCTGAAGTCGGATAAAAACCACAGTGCAACGCACACTGCCTTGGGGATTAGAGAAGTAAGGCGAACCACCTCCCACACCTCCTCTCCCTTCCACAAAAAATTGAAATCAGAGCAATGAATTTCTTGAATATGTTTACGCTTGTCCGTGATAAAGCGAGTAGCATTGAATTTCTACAACAACCAGAGCATTATCCATGCTGTCAGAGGATGCAATAACAACCGTGTTATGGTGTTGTGTTATGGTGATCACAATGTCGGCAGGACATCCCTGTGAGGCAAGGTCGTGGCTTCAAGGCTGGCTCATGGTCTTCAGACATAACATTCTGTTTTTATACCGATGGTCTCGTGAGCTGACAAAAATTAATTTTTGCAGCTGAATATAACCATTTTTTTCTACACATCTATCTTTATCTATTTTTTACTTATTTATTTAAAATAAAATTGTATCTACCTGTCCTCCCTGTAACACACAATGGAATGTGCCGCTGCAGTCATCAGTTGTCAAATAGGAACCCATGTAACTCTGTTTGGGGGGAATTAAGGGACAAGTACCAGGCAGACAAACCCGGTACTATTAAAAAAACCCAGCTGAAATCGGATATGTCGGGCCGAAAGGCGCAGATATCCCAGCCTCGCTGTATAAACTACAACACAAAACATCGTTTTCCGAACAAACACAGAAGAAAAGGAATTAACTCACAGTGAATGGATTCTAACAAAACCTTGAGTACTGAATTCGCTTGGACAAGATGAATTAAGTTCCTATCTAACCTGACCAGCGAGAGTCAACTACAAAGGAAAACGGGCCTCAGATCCCACTCAAAGACATAGTACATCCTGAACACTTAGGCTGACAGGGTTCTCAGCAAATCTAGAAGTAATCATTCATTTCTTAGACCACAAACGAGATTCATTCCGTGGAGAGAACTTACAAAACGCTTATCGGCAGTCTGTCGCTTTCGGCAAGGAAGACATGGATATCAAGTTGCAAGAGATGGATGCCGCCAAATGGATAATGCGGCTGATAAAATCTATGCAGGAAGGATGGCTGCTACCGCAACGTGTGCCTTCAATAATTAATTTATTCGCAGACGGGGGTTTAGCTGTATGGATACTGGGGCACGGTGTGGGGTGGGGTGTGTGTGCGTGTGTGGGGAGGGGGGGGGGGGCGCGGCTGCCACTAATAGACTGTTTTGTTCCCTGCCGAAGACGGATGTGTCGGATTAAAAAGTGCAAATACAGCAGTCAAGCTGTAAGCTAGCGACACAGCGCATTCCGTTCTCCGGAATACATCCTGCTACTTGTAAAGCCCTGTTCAGTGAATGGTAGCGGAAGATTGAGAACGAACACAGAAGAAGAGGAAGAAGAAGAAGAAGAAGAAAAAGAAGAAGAAGAAGAAGAAAAAGAAGACAAAGAAGAAGAAGAAGAAGAAGAAAACAGTGTTGTAGATAAAAATATTGTCAGTGATTAAGTGTTTGATAGGAAACTGCGATGATAGTCCGGTCAGACACAACATACTGACCAGGACGTTGCGTCAGGGTCAGGAACGAAATACTGACCAACATCACTATCTCTTCCTCGTAGTGTTCTCTGGAGACAGGCTATTTTCAAGGTAATCTCGCTGACGAGACGTGGATCGAAGTGATCCCCGTAGTAGTGAACTGCATGAAGATGAAATCAAGCATAGCACAACCACCTAGTGAACCCAGGTCCACCTTCATCAGCACGCTCATGATGTGAGGAAAGCTACTACAACTCGCCATTAACGTCCTCTTCAGGGCACACAAAAGCATAAACTTGCTCACTGTGGGCATTAAACAACATAATTGTGTGGTATTTCATTGTACCGTTCTAGCCTATGTTATCTGGCCTGGTGAACAGTTGGATGACTCGAAGCATTCCCTCTTTAACAGAAAGCTGGGTAAACTGAAACGTGCCGAGACCAAGTATTGAAAAGGTACCTTTCTTGCGAGAGGGAAACACTTTAGCTACGTTGCCAATGAGATGCGCAATCCTACTAAGAAAGTTGTTCAACGTGACTGGGTAGGGTGGTGTATGTCGATGCCAACCACGCCATGATGCTTTGAAAACTTCACGCCCTGAGTTAACTTTTGGCGAATTTTCTTTGATAGCAGGTGACAGTCTTAGCCAAGGTCAAGTCAGGTCATCCCATAACCAGTGAGGTCGTTGGGGAACACATGAAGACGTCCTCACAACTCCTCGCCACCATTCTCTATCAGCGGCCACTGCATGTGTCGCTTCTGGTCGGAGATTGGCCCATTCTTTTATGTTGTCCTCCACCTCTTTTTGGGACGGTCTCTTCTTCGTCTGCCTTGCACCTTTCCGTGTAGGATCGTATTTGCAAGACCATTTAATCTCGACATTTGACCGTACCAAGCGAGTTTCCTTCTTTTGACAGTTACCAAGAGGTCCTCAAAAGGCATGGTTGCTGTTGTAATTCTATCTCGTATTTCCTCATTTGTAACTCGATCTTTGGATGTGACGTTTAAAAGTCTTCGGAAACATCTCATCTCCAAGGCCTGTACCCTTCGCCGAAGGCACCGAGCCGGTATAGCTCAATGTGATTGTGAATCATCGGCGGTTTGTCTATTGGTGAAGCCCATCTTCTCTCCAAGCCGGTGCGGGCAAACATTTACATCTGACCTGGAGGAGCCCGTCTCCCCAGCGGAGCCATTGCCTCATTTACCTACAGCCTCGCGGCCATTTTTCCCAGTGTGCACCACTTGGAGGTGAGGTTGACTTGTGTGTTCACTTTATCGGCAGGCTACTCATTTCACTGTTCACCCCTGTAATCTCTGAGTTGCGATGCCGAGCGCAAACACACTTTTGCAAATGGTGCTCCGAATAATACGGTTATGAGCAATTCTGACTGTAGTGCCGTGCAAGAAACGTAATCAGGGTGACATCTCCACGGATCACACTTACATAAACTTATATATCTCATCTTTGATATGCTCAACGACACACGTGTTATAAGCATTACACACGTTATAAGCATTACACACGTTATAAGCATTACACTCGTTATAAGCATTACACACGTTATAAGCATTACACACGTTATAAGCATTTCACACGTTATAAGCATTACACATGTTATAAGCATTACTCACGTTATAAGCATTACACATGTTATAAGCATTACACACGTTATAAGCATTACACACGTTATAAGCATTACACACGTTATAAGTATTACACACGTTATAAGTATTACACACGTTATAAGCATTACACACGTTATAAGTATTAATCACGTTATAAGTATTACACACGTTATAAGCAATACACACGTTATAAGCATTACACTCGTTATAAGCATTACACACGTTATAAGCATTACTCACGTTATAAGCATTACACACGTTATAAGCATTACACACGCGGGTTGTAAAACAATGCGGTCAGTGACACAGTTCAGATCGATTCTGGTGCGATCCCCATCGAAGGTCGGCTGCTATGGATCTCCATTGTACTCTATCTCTTGTCGTAATTGTGCAATCTGAGAGCCTTTTTCCAGTTCATCTCCTGATGTTATCCACCCACTTAAAACGTCAGCCTCTTGAACGACTGCCTTCCACTCTACCCTCCAGTTTGGTCTTCAACAATGAGGTATGTCTTGTTAAATGACCAAAATAACGTTAACTGTCTAACCCTGATTTCGGTCATTAATTCTCTTTTCACCCCCAACTTTTTCAATACCTCCAAATTTATTTCTTCTTTCTCCAAGAAATGCGACCTAATCTTCAATTTAACCCACATTTCGAATGCTTCAATACTCTTTTCCAACTTGTTATTCATTGTCCGTGTTTCTTTGCCATAAAGTAGTGACGAGTACACATAATATTTGACAATTCTCATTTTCAAATTCTGATTGATCTGTTTGGATGTCAGTATGTGTCACATGTTATCGAACACCATCTTGGCAATACCTATTCTCTTTCTGATGTCTTGTTCACAGCTGCCATCTTCCTTTAATATATGACCTAGATAGGAGAAACTCTTTATCTGTGCAAGTAGTTCATCTTTTATTTTGATCTCCATATATGATTTCATTCACAGTAACACAACTCACGACCTCAATACGCAAATGTTTGGAAGCAGCAAATTCGTGTGTGTTAAGATGTATGACGCTGGTTTCGCTAGCTACAGGGCGCAGAGCACAGTACAATGAACACTTAGGCTGACAGGGTTCTCAGCAAATCAAGTTGCAAAAGATGGATGCCGCCAAATGGATAATGCGGCTGATAAAATCTATGCAGGAAGGATGGCTGGTACCGCAACGTGTGTCATCAATAATTAATTAATTCGCAGACGGGGGTTTAGCCGTATGGAGTTTAGCCGAATTGAGTCGCAAGAAAAAGTACCACGTAAAAGCACTATTACACACAAAACCACTCCGAAGTATAATTTAAATTAAAAGAAACAAAAAAATATTCCGAAAAAAATTTGAAAAAAAATTTAGAGACAAGAAGATGTCAATTGGTACCTGCAATACAATAAGGGAATTCAAGGCAGAGAGTATGACGGCAGGTCATCCCACTTCACTTGCTGTTTTTCCCATGTTCCACACTTTAATTCTTGTCCATAATTAGTACGTTTTTCTTTTGTGCGATGAGTAAGACTAACGTCTGGTCAGGCAAAACATTCTGATCAGACATGTCAACCAGTCAGGCAAAACATTCTGGTCAGACATGTCAATCAGGGTCAGGCAACACATTCTGATCAGACATGTCAATCAGTCAGACAAAACATTCTGGTCAGACATATCAATCAGGGTCAGGCAATACATTTCTGATCAGACATGTCAACCAGTCAGGCAAAACTTTCTGATCAGACATGTCAACCAGTCAGGCAAAACTTTCTGATCAGACATGTCAACCAGTCAGGCAACACATTCTGATCAGGCATGTCAATCAGTCAGGCAACACATTCTGATCAGACATGTCAATCAGTCAGACAAAACTTTCTGATCAGACATGTCAATCAGTCAGACAAAACTTTCTGATCAGACATGTCAACCAGTCAGGCAAAACTTTCTGATCAGACATGTTAATCAGTCAGCCAACACATTTTGATCAGACATGTCAATCAGTCAGGCAAAATATCCTGATGAAGACCCACAGCTTGACCTTCGTATTCCTCTATGGAAACAGGCTGTTTTCATGGCAGCCAGGCTAACGAGATATGGGATAAATGTTATCTCCGTAGTCAGCACTCTCAGGATGTGAGGGAAGCTACTGCAACCAGCCACTTCACTTAACGTCTTTAAGGACACACAAAAGAATAAACCTACTCATTGTGGGCATTAGCAAACAACATCTCTTTTGTACACCCTGAAATGGACGCTGAATGGCAGGTTACAGCAGTATTCCTCACATCCTGAGCAGGGAACGGCGTGGCCTAGTGGTTAAGTGGCACGGCTCACAATTCGAAGGTGCTGGGTTCGATCCCCATCACAGCACCGGCCGTTACCCCGTTGAAGCAAACCCTTAGAAAATGCAGGAGGAAGCAGACCCTTACATAAAATGCATGCTGAAGTCGGATGCACTGGGCCGACAGGCGCAAAATAAAAACACAGTGCAACGTACACCGCCTTGGGGATTAGAAAAAATAAGGCAACGAAAAAAAACCCCCAAAAAACAAAACATTCTGAGCGAACTGATGAAGGTAGACCAGTGTCCCCCGACGGTTGTGCCACGCTTTACTTCATCTGCGTGTAGCTCACTACTAGGCTGTTTCCGGGGAGAACTGCTCAAAACGTGAGATGGGGGGGGGGGGGGGTTTAGTCAATAGATTCCCATTGACCATGTCTACCACTCTTTAGTGAGTATGTTTTGCATGACCAGACGGAAACTATTCTCCCCAAATTTTGGGTATTGTTTATATACCTTTCTTTAAATCGGTGGTGTGGGCTCGACTCTGGACTCCGCCGTCTTTTTTCACGAGTGTATGATCTGGAGTCCCCTGCATCTCGTAGTCGCCCCTAAGTCGTCTTGCCCTTGACTTACCACTGGGGTCGGGCGGCACGAGACAAGCGAGTAAGGGTAAAAAGTAGCGCAGTTAATCCTTACTAAAAATTGCGCTAGCAAAATAAATTATGCGTTCATCGTCTACGATGGACGATGGCCTTTGCCTTAATTCGAACAAAGCTTTTCGACTAACTCTCTCACGAGCCTTTTGAATGATTCAGTTCAAGTACCATTTCCAGATTCGATGGTCGGCGTCCATGTATAACCAACATCTTCTGTTTCTGGTCATGACTGTTCAATCTTCCAGGCTTATCCATATCCATCTTTTGATGTTATCCACCCCCTTGTAGCGCTGTTTACATCAATCACTATGGACGTGCAACTTTCGCTTTTACGGTTGTTTTTGTAAATGGCGGTCTGTGCAACGTGACGAGTGGGAGTCTTCATCTCTACAGGATTCACGCTATCAGACACTTGTTACGAAATACTCATAGTGTCTTGCCTTGAGACTACTCGGGTGCTGGAAGTGGTGGGTTCAAATCACGGTGGAGACTTAAATAAACTAAACTAAACTGAACTAAACTCATATTGTCACAGTGGTTCTAGTTTCTATACAACCATACATTGAATTCTTTCAGAGGCCACCTAAAGTGCCCCACCTCACACATCCAGTTAAGCTCTCTCTCCTAGACGTGACACAAGCAACGCCCCCCTCCCATCTAGTTAAGCCCTCTCACCTAGACGCGACACAAGCAACCCCCCCCCCCCCTCATATCCAGTTAAGCCCTCTCTCATAGACGCTACACAAGAAACCCTCACCTCATATCCAGTTAAGCCCTCTCACCTAGACGCGACACAAGCAGCCCCCACCTCACATCCAGTTAAGCCCTCTCACCTAGACGCGACACAAGGAACCCCCCCCCCTCCCCTCACATCCAGTTAAGCCCTATCTCCTAGACGCGACACAAGGAACCCCCCCCCCCCCCCCCTCTCACATCCATTTAAGCCCTCTCTCCTAGACGCGACACAAGCAACCCCCCCCCCCCCAGCCACTCAAGTACTCCAGCTCACATACAGCTGAACCCCCCTCCCTCGCCACAGAAGCCACTTAAACGCCCCCCCCCCCGCCCCACCCCCTCCATACTAATTTTCAACTGAACCCTCCTATAATATTCTCTAACACTTGATTCATGGGCGTAGTGCCTGCAATTGAAATTGACTTGTTTTAAAGAGATCACAAGGCCAAAACGGTTAAGATCCCCATTTCGTATCTATTTCAAAATGTCTGCCACTTTAGAGCTAACTTTCAGATCTGAGGGTCGGAGGTCAGCTAGCTCCCAGATAACCAGTTACATATTACGCAGCGTCGGTGCTGTTTTGAAAAGTTAAAAAAAAATGGTATATTCCCAATTGGTTGTCTCTTGACCCCTCTTGACCCCTCTTGACCTATTTGACAGCTTGTTTGAACGAGCTGACGAGCTCTTCGATTATCTGGTGAAACACGTGCACCATTTGGATAGTTCTTGAAGCCATTGGAGCACTTTGACAGTCAGGTACTTGCTGGGGTCAACCACGCAGCACAGTGAAGAGCTGACAGCAGCCAGCCAATCAGAACTAGTTGCTTGTATCGCGGTCAGTCGCTGACCATCTGCTGCAAAACTGCCCGACATACGAGGACCAGAGAAAGCACATGTGGCCATCACCAGTGGCAACACAAGACAAGCTCTATGGCAGTGTCGACAGCCTCAGGATGCCCGTTGAACATCTGCCGAAAACTGCCCGGCATACGAGGACCAGAGAAAGCACATGTGGCCATCACCAGTGGCAACACTAGACAAGCTCTATGGCAGTGTCGACAGCCTCAGGATGACCGCTGCTTTTTTCGAAAAAATACAGGTTGACGTTTGACAGCGTACGAAGAAGAAGAAGAAGAAGAAGAAGAAGTATCGAGGTCAGTGAACCAGGGCTGACGAAGGCCATATTCCGAGTCCGTGCAGCGGTTCTGGAAACAGGCTGCAGTAGTCAGTCTGGCTAAGAGAATAGAGATCGCATTTGGAGGGCATATACTGTACCTCAAAATACCAGCTGGTACCTGATGTGTCAAGTTGAAAAGCGCAGATAGCGCAGCCTCGCTGTAAACTACAACACATTACAGTGTACTTTTCAAGACGAACACCGAAGAAGAAAAAGAGGAAGAAGGAGGAGAAGAAATAGAAGATGAAGAGGAAGAAGCAGGAGAAAGAGAAGAAGAACACAGAAGAAGAAGAACAATAAGAAGAAGAAGAAGAGGAAGAAGGAGGATAATAATAATAAGAAGAAGAAGAAGAGGAAGAAGAAGAACGAGAAGAAGAAGAAGACGAGCACCGAAGAGGAAGAAGAAGAAGAGGACGAAGGAGTTGAATAAGAAGAAGAAGTGGACGAAGGAGTTGAAAAAGAAGAAGAAGAAGAAGACGAACACAGAAAAAGAAGAGAAATAAAAAGAAGAGGAAGAATGAGGAGAAGAAGAAGAAGAAGAGGAAGTAGAAGAAAGAGAAGAAGAAGAAGAAGAGGGTAATAACTTACTTTCCCTGTCAAGGGTATGACGTCGGACATCTTGTTTCCAATATTCTTCTTCTTCTTCTTCTTCTTCGTACGCAGTCAGACAGTAACCATTATTTTTTCGAAAAAAGCGGCGGTCATCCTGAGGCTGTCGACACTGCCATAGAGCTTGTCTTTTGGTTCCACTGGTGATGGCCACATCTGCTCTCTCTGATCCTCGTATGTCGGGCAGTTCTGCAGCAGATGTTCATCGGTCATTTTACCGGTACCACACGGGCATTCGTCGGTACACCCTATCTTCAATTTGTTGAATAGGTGGTACCTCAATCTATTGTGGGCAGTTCGAAGTCTGAAGACAACGACCTGCTCTCTTCTGTTCAACTGGTAATAGGCACCGTTTTTGGTGTAGCCGGTATGTTCAGTTTCCCATTTGGTCATGTATCTGGCTTTAATAAGCCGTTTTGACTCTTCGTACGTCATACTAGTATCTGTTTGTGGTAGTCTTGCACCTTCTTTTGTCAGTCTGTCTGCCTCCTCGTTGCCTTGGGTGTTGCAGTGTGATGGGACCCACTGTACCACTACCCTTTTTGGTGCGGACTGCTGGCATAGTTGACAGAGTACTGCTCTTAAGTCATTAAGCTCAGCGTTTTTCTGGCATTTTAGCGCTGTGACTACGGCCAGAGCATCTGTGGGCAGGACTGTATGGCTTTCATTTTCTTTATGTGTCACCATTTCTTCCACTGCCGCCCTCAGTGCCTCTGCCTCCGCTCTGAAATTGCTTGTGTACTTACCAGTAGCGAATGACAGTGTTATTTTTCTGCCATTTGGTAGGTTCAGGAATGCCCCTGCCCCGCCGTTCTGTGTAGTGTTTGTTACAGAACCGTCGGTGTATGCATGGGTCCAGTCCATGCTTGGGTAGTTTTTCGATATAAAGCTTAGGGTAGTATCTCTCCTTTCTTTTTCAGTCTGGCAGTTTTTGTTTCCAATACCTGGTATATTTTCTACCACCTCTGGAAATATATCCTGCCTCCAGGTAGGTTTTAGTACAGTAGTGATGGGCTTTGGTGTTGTTAGTGCGTTTATGGGATCATGGTGCATCTTTGCTTTGGCTATTTCTGCAAAGTTTCTCCGCTTTAGTTTACCATTTCCCAAATTGTTTAGTCTCTGGTGCATTGGATGGTCAGTCAGTCTTCGGAGTTTCTCTGACTGCAGCTGGGCTCTGCAGTCTCTTCTATCGGTCATGGATTGCAGTTTTGTGATCTTTTCAAGTTCTACAATTGGCGTTGACTTCATGCCTCCTGTTATAACTCTCATGGCTTGGTTTTGAAGTTTGCTAACTTTATCGAAGTTTGCCTTTGCTGCTGTTGTCCATGCCGCAATGCCATACTCCAGAACTGGACTCACTCTTCCAGTGTACAGTTTCTTTAGTACACTTTCGTCTGCTCCCCAGCTTGTGCCAGCAAGTTTCCTCATGATTGCCATTCTTTCTCTGACTCTCATTCGGTTTCTCTCGATCTGACTTTTCCATGTCATGCGCCGATCAAATGTGACTCCCAGATGGGTTGGGTTGTCGTTTGGCTGCAGGAATTTGCCATTTAGACTTAATTTGGTGTTTTGGGGTTTTATTGAAAGCGAGAATATTGTACATGTGGTTTTCTCCTCGTTTATTTTGACCAGCCATGAGTTCGCCCACTCTTCCAGCGATGTTAGGGCCTGCTGCATCCGATTTCTTGCTATGGTGAGATTCTTTTCAGAGGACCACATAGCCAGATCGTCTGCAAACATTGAGCTATGGACTCTTCTTGGTATATTCTCTGTAATGTCGTTTACATACACCAGGAAGAGTGTGGTTGACAGTACTCCCCCTTGGGGTACTCCCTGCTCGAGTGTCACCTTTTTGCTCATCTGCCCTTGTACTTGGACTCTGGCCGTTCTTTTTTTGAGGTAGTGGTTGATCCACTTGTACATTCTCCCACAAACTTCATTTCACCTTAGCTTGACTCTAAGTCCGTCTTTCCAGACTTTGTCAAATGCCTTTTCCAGGTCCACCCAAACCGCTACTATGTTTCTGTGCCTGGTAGGCATCTTCTATTTCCTGGGCTATGAGGATGACCTGGTCCTCAGTGGATCTGTGCTGTCTAAAGCCGGCTTGCTGTGGAATTAGTATTCGTTTTTCTTCCAGATCTAGTGTTTATCATACGTTCCATCAGCTTGCCGACACAGTTCAGTAGGCTGATAGGCCTGTATCCATTTGGATCTGTTTTGTCTTTTCCTTTCTTTGGTACTGGTACAAGTACTGCGTCGTTCCATGCCTGGGGTACAATACCCCTTTTCCAGCTTTTGTTCAGGACTGATAGCAGTTTCCCTCTTCGCTGTTTGGCACAGCCCCATCAGCATTTCGTTTGTTATCCCGTCTTTTCCGGGAGATTTCCTTTTCTTTAATGTTCTCATAGCTTCTTCCATTTCGCGCATTGTTAATTTGGCCATCATATGCTCTTCTGGTGCCGTATTGATGTTGTCGTGCCCCTTTTGCTCTTCACTAATGTCTGTATGCCTATCTGCAGGGACCTCGATGTGGTTTGCTCTGGTATAGTGTTCGACAAAAGCGTTTGCGGCTTTTTTTCAGTGAGCAAGTTTTCGCCCTGCTTGATGGTAATTTGTTTGTTTGAAGGGGTTTCGTCATTCATGGCTCTGACTAGCTTCCATAGTTTGTTCCCTTCTTTGTCTAGGTTGAGGCTTTCAGTTTTGTTTTTCCAGCTTTCTCTTGCTGTTTCGTTAAGGTTTCCAATATTCAATCACGTGGACTGCCTAGCTGTCCCACTACACGTGATCTATATTGCACGTTTCCTTCCATTAAATCTGCGAAAATCATCAGCTAGTCTGGGTCTTGTGCTACTACGCAGTCGCATCATTATCCCCATCTCTTCAATTTTTTTCTTGTATCTTAATACACCAGTTCAGAGTCAATTTTGTGACTTCCATGTTGCAGGCAAGTGGTATTCAGGCGCAAGTACTTCTTGAAACTCGATCCAGGTGGCCTGTGTCAGCTCATTCCATCTTTCTTCGCGACGTGTTCTTTAGGGGCTGTGCAGACTGGAAGACGGTGGGACGTGTTCCAGGACTGGTCTATGAGGGTTGTGTTGACTGTAAGGCTATGGGTCGTTTTCCAGGACTGGTCTGTAGAGGCTGTGTTGACTGTAAGGCGATGGGACGTATTCCAGGACTGGTCTTTAGGGGCTGTGTTGACTGTAAGGCGATGGGACGTATTCCAGGACTGGTCTTTAGGGGCTGTGTTGACTGTAAAGCGGTGGGACATGTTCCAGGACTGGTCTGTAGAAGCTGTGTTGACTGTACGGCGGTGGGACGTGTCCCATGACTGATCTGTAGAGACTATTTTGACTGTAAGACGGAGGGACGTGTCCCAGGACTGGTCTGTAGGGGCTGTGTTGACTGTAAGGCGATGGAACGTGTTCCAGGACTGGTCTGTAGAAGCTGTGTTGACTGTACGGCAGTGAGGCGTGTTCCAGGACTGGTCTGTAGAGGCTGTGTTGACTGTAAGGCTACGGGACGTGTTATAGAACTAGTTCATGGGGGCCGTGTCAACTGTAAAGCAATGAGACGTGTTCTAGAACTAGTCTGTGGGGGACGTGTTCTAGAATTAGTTTGTGGGGCTGTGTTGACTGTGAGGCGATGGGGCGTGTTCCAGGACTGGTCTATAGGGGCTGTGTTGACTGTAATGCTATGGGACGTGTTCCATGCCTGGTCTGTGGGGGCTGTGTTGACTGTGAGGTGATGGGACGTGTTCTAGGACTATTCTGTGGGGCTTTGTTGACTGTATGGCGACGGGACGTGTTCCAGGATTAGTCTGTACGGGCTGTGCTAACTGTAAGAAACTTCGTTTACATTTATTTTTTCTGCACTTTACCTGACGTCTAGAGAAATGCTGCCTTGGCCCGTTTATCTGTTTTTCGCTTTCGATTTCTGATGCTACACTGATTATGGGATTTATTTTACAGTTGGACGGAGTTTTCATTATCCCGTTACTATCAGTCGAGTTTTATTTCTTACTGTGTAAAAGATTGTTGATGTGTGTAGTTTTTCATAAACTGGACGCATATTACTCAGCTACAGAAAAACACAAGATGAGTGCTGATTTTCGGAGAACATCTGCCTGTGATGTCTATGTTGTGCCAGGTTGCATTAGCTCAATTCCCACGTTGACAGTCACGTGAAGTCTATGTATCCATTTGCCATGAAGTGAAGTATATTAGTGATTAGTGTTCAACGCGTCTAACAAGCTGCAGATACACGTCGCTCTAATGTTTTGTGTTTTTGAAAGTGTTTATGCTCTTTAAACAGATTAAATCTTGAACCAGCGTTAATCTACACTTTGAATCATATTCTCTAACAGAAATTGTGCACTTGGATATATTAATTAAATAAATAAGATATATTTTTGTTAGGTATTTATATACATCGATAATGACAGATGAACATTGTTCATAGCCTATCAAGGTCAGAACGAGTCTGCGCTCCTCGGGGATTGTTGTTGTTTGTTGTTTAATGCTCACCATGAGTAAGTTTCCTCTTTTGTGCCTCCTGAAAAGAACGTTAAGTAGCGGATTGTAGTAGCTTTCCTCACATTCCGAGGTTGCTGATGAAGGTGGATCGCGGTCCTCCAGACGGTTGAACTATGCTTGGCTACATCTGCGTGGCGCTCACTACTATGAGGATCACATCGATCCACATCTTGTCAAACAGGCTGTCTTGAAAACAGCACGTTTCCAGGGTAAGGTACATGGAAGAGAGATTGTGGTCTTGTTCAGTGTATTGTGCCTGACTTTAACACGACGTCCTGGTCAGTTTGTTGTACCTGACTGGACTAGCGTCTCAGTTCTCCACGCCATGGATTAAAAGTGAGTAAACATTAAAACTTATGTAAGTGATGGCCCACAATCAGAGCCATATTCGATGTTGGAATGGTACAATTGTGAAGTGTTTAGGTATCGTTCTTGTAAAGTCTGGGATAGGTGTGTCGAAAAAATGAAAAATGAGCAGTGGTTACACCACAGAGCGTGCAGCCTAGAAAATAAGGCCAACACTGGGGTCTAACGCCCCCCCCCCCCCCCGTCAACGGCCGTGTCGAACACCATTCAGGTCATCCTAACACACTTAAATACGAGGGGGCTGTAAATGAAAACATCGAAAGTGAGATGGTAATTAGAAACACCGTGCTTTTTTATTGTCACTTTTTAATATGGTTGCTAGGGATGTTAAGAGTGTCCTGCACGGACCACCACGGTGAAATGAACAACATGACTTCATAACTACAGTTAAAAGATGGCTTCCCAACTACTGACATGCAGACCGAAGAGGATCAGCGTTCTGTTACCCTTTGTTTTTAGCAGCGGACGGGTGAACCTATAGAAATTCATCGGCGAATGAAGGTTCAGTGCGGTGATGCATACCTTTCATCCATCAAGTACATGAGTAGAGTAGGAAGTTCCAAAATGGCGTGAGTTCTGTGACAAGACTTTTCACGACTGAATCAAGCACACCGAGCAGTGACGCCCAGAGCCGATTGCAGCTGTTGGTCGCCTTCTAAAGGAAAATCGCAGATTAACTGTGAGTGAAAAGCATGCATCACCGTACTGAACCTTCATGCGCCGATGGACTTCTATAGGTTTCACCTCCTTCACTGCTTAAAAATAAGAATAACAGAATGCTACTCCTTTGTAGAGCATGCCAAACGTGGGGTGACCATCTTTTAACTTAAAATATGACGCCATGTTGTTCATCTGCATTGTGATGGACCATATATGCCAGTCTTACTATCCTTATCAACCATATTAACAAGTTACAATACAAAGGCATGGTTTTTAACATTTCTATCCCACTTTTCAGGCTGTCATATGAAGCCCCCTTGTATATAAGAGACACCCTCACTGTATTCAGAATGACTACACACCCCTACAAACCCCATATCGCTGGCTGTTTTTGACAAACTCTCGTGCATCGGAATCTTTTGTAAAACCAGCACTTCGAGTTCCCGAAGATAATAACACAGAAGGTGAGAAGAAAAAGAAAGGACCTAGTTCAAATACCGGATCGATATGTGATCATTCCACCGGAAGAGGGTTGGACTCAGCCCGGTTAGACACATGCCGAAGGGAAATCACTCCCACGTTGAACTAGCACAAGTGAAGCGTAATGCACCTATGATTTCCTAGGGCTACGGGAAAGGCGAGACGATGGAGACGAGATGAAGTCTATTGATCCCTTTGACGTGAAATTTCACACTTAACAATCATATGAAATCTGGGACTCATTTTCCCATCATGTGAAGCCTTGGATAAACTTGTCAGTCATGTGAAGTCGTGGATTAATTTATCAGTCATGTGAAGAATTGGATTAATTTAGCATTAATTGTGACGTCTTGGGCACATTTTCAGTCATGTGAAGTCTTGGATTAATTTAACAGTCATGTGAAGTCTTGGACTCATTTAGCAATTATATAAAGTCTTTGCACTCGTGTAACAGTAAGGTAAAGCACATGTGCTCATCAACAACCAATTGAAGTCTTGGATTGATTTAACAATCATGTGAATTCTTGGACTGATTTAACAATCATGTGAAGTTTTGGCCTGATTTAACAGTCATGTGAAGTCTTGGACTGATTTAACAATCATGTGAAGTTTTGGACTGATTTAACAATCATGTGAATTCTTGAACTGATTTAACAGTAATGTGAAACCTATACACTTATTTCACAGTGCCCAGAAACCCGTGGGCCAATGTATCACTATCATATACATGATATAGTTTCTAGATCGTCCTTTCAAATTCAGAAGATGACACATCAATCGGTAGACTTTCGCTCTTCATAAATGGCGTGTTGGTAAGAGCTGTCGAGGTTACAATAAAGAAGGATATCACCGGTAACGATCGCAAAGACTAGTATTCGAGCAATCCGGATTCGAACGCCAGTCTTCCAGGTTTTTGGGAACGCCTCGTTATAAGAACATTGCACGATTTGGAATTCAGCCTGCATACTACATCAAGAAATTGTACGAGTAAGTTGTGTTGTTGTATTTTTCTTCTTTCTGTTCTTGTTGTTCTAGCGATCGGATTGTTGTTGTTGTTGTTGAATGCCCACAATGAGTAGGATTACTCTTTTGTACACCCTAAAAAAGACGTTAACCCTTTACACCCTAAGCCTTAAAATAGGAAATACAAATTCATAAGCGCAGGGAGATACTTCTTTGCCTTATTAATATACCATTTGTTTGCTTATGCGATGTAAATGATATCCCAGCACAGAACAAGCAATGAACGGTTGTATTGAACATAATAGTAGTGTTTCTGGTTTCCAAAGAACATACAATGGGCAGGTTAGGGTGTAAAGGGTTAAGTGGCGGGTTCTCGTAGCTTTTCTCACATCGAGAGCGTGCTGATGAAGGTGGGCCGGGGTACTCCTGGCGGTTGTGCAATGCTTATCAGTTTGTCTGTATATGGTCAGGTAATGTCACGTTCAACCTTTGGTATTGACAACTTGTTGGGTATATTGACGTCATTGCCTTTTGCGAATTGCTACCGATAGCTATGCGCTCTTCTTTCAAATTGTGTTACAGAAATCTTTTCCAATCAGGGCACTTGTTTCAGTTCTTGTATTTTCTGATTTTCGTATCACTTACAAGACAAGGTGTGTGTTTGTGTGTGTGGGTGTATATTTTGTGTGTGCATTGGTGTCTGTGTGTGTGTGTTTGTGTGTGTGTGTATATATATATATTTCGCCGTGAACATTAATACAAAACATAGTCTTCTTCTTCTTCTTCTGCTCCATCTTCATCTGTTATCTATTTTTCGTCGTTGTCTTCTTGCTCCTCCTCCTCATCATCCTCATCTGTATCATCTATATATCTTTTTATTTATTCTTCCTTTTCTTCTTCTTCTTCTTTTTCTATTTCTTCTTATTATTCGTCTTCTTCTACTTCTTCTTCGTATGATTCTTCTTCTTCTTGTTCTTCTTGTCCTTCTTCTTCTGTTTCTTCTTTTTTTTTTCTTCTTCTTGTTCTTCTGCTTCTTCTTCTTCTTCATCGTTTGTTCTCAAACTCCCGCTACAAAGCACCGAAAAGGCTTTATAAGTAGCAGGAAGTTGTCCGGATAATGGAATGCCCTGTGTGCAAGTCCACAGATTGACTGCAATATTTGCCTATTTTGGTCTTCTTCTTCTTCGTACGCAGTCAGACAGTAACCATTTTTTTTCTCGAAAAAAGCGGCGGTCATCCTGAGACTGTCGACACTGCCATAGAGCTTGTCTTGCAGTTCCACTGGTGATGGCCACATCTGCTCTCTCTGATCCTCGTATGTCGGGCAGTTCTGCAGCAGATGTTCAGCGGTCATTTTACCGGTACCGCACGGGCATTCGTCGGTACCACCTATCTTCAATTTGTTGAATAGGTGGTACCTCAGTCTATTGTGGCCAGTGTGAAGTCTGAAGACAACGACCTGCTCTCTTCGGTTCAACTGGTAATAGGCATCGTTTTTGGTGTAACCGGTATGTTCGGTTTCCCATTTGGTCATGTATCTGGCTTTGATAAGCCGTTTTGACTCTTCGTACGTCATACTAGTATCCTATTTTGGTCTGACACATCCGACTTTAGCACGGAACGTTTTTGTAGTTTACCTTCCCTCTTCGATCCTTTTTTCTTTAGCCAGACTTCCAAGGTTCAGCCTGTTATCCAGAACCACACCTTACAACTCATGCACTGCTCAGTACCTTGATTCCACAGAGCCATACAATATAGCAAATCGTACATGAAAGTTGAAGACGTGTATTTTTGTGATGTGCTTCACTTCTAACATATGCTAGCCCAATGACATCCACTCTCTTCTTTTGTATTTTTGTATATCTCTCTGTTGTTGTTATTATTATTATCCTATAGCTCTTGGCAGCCCAATGCCATTCTTATTTAAATACAGGTCTTCTTCATTTGTTTCACTGATTTGTACACTATGTTGGCAGCTGTCGACAGTGCTTGTAAAAATCTTTTTCTCATGTCTGCAAGCGCCTTGCACTCAATGAGTAGGTGTGGAACTGTTTCATTAGGGTCAAGAGTATGTATGCACAAGGGCAACTGCTGGAGATGTATGCCGTTCAAGTGGCTATTGAATCTGATGTGTCCTGTTCGAAACTGAAAAATGAGACATTTATCTCTTTTATGTAGTTTATTTAAGTCATCATGACTTTTTGGCTGTGACATTTCGCTAAATACACTGTTAACCGTTGTTCTCTTCGCCTATCTTTTCATTCAGGTATCCCTTGGTATTATTCTGAATAATCCAGTTTACTGTGTGGTTACTGCAGGGGCTGTCCAATTTCTCTATCTGTACCTTCTATGTATTTTATATTGTCACAATGATAACTGAATGAATGCACTGCCTGTGGTATTGTCTCTCACAACACAATCTGACTGTCGCAAGACACTATATTTTTTAATCTTTGCCTTTTCTCTGTGTATCCTCGGTTTCTATTTTTATGATCAAGTATGCTTATTTCATTTTGTTTTTCCATAAATAAAAAGCCACATCATTATCAGCAAAGTTAGATCAGTAAGTTGTTTGTCAAATTCCAATGAATTCCATTTCAGTTTGTTGAAGCGTTTTTCATAATTTAGTAAATCTTCTGTGCCCCTAGAAAAATCGCCATTACCTCTCCGTGCTCATCTCTCCTTCGAACAACGCCTCTGACATTCTCACCCTCACAGACCGGCTCATCGTAGCACTGTCAGATACCGCCGTCACAAATATAGGAGGGGGAGATAAGTCTAGCGACTAACTTATGACTACCCTCGCTTAATGCCCGTTAAAATGGGAGAAAATCCTGATAAATTCTCCCTCATCTCCCCACGTTTTCCAGGATCTTCAACCCGTCACTGGCATTATCCTTAAAGTTTGTTAGCCCTCCCGTCGACAGGTTCTGGGTGATGGGGAGAGATCGCGTTTATGGATCGAGTTTGTTCCCATAATTCATCCAACAGGGTAAATAAGTCAGATATTTTCACAATTTTCAGAGGCCATTATGATAACCCCATATACAGCAGAAAACTCTCCAAGTCATGGGTTAGAACACCATGACATTTTCAGGAAGGCTAGAAACCAGGCATGTATTAGCCATATTGGGAGCAATATTTCAAATGTAGTGCTATGGAGCTCACTCGAACTGAGATCTCCAGTTATGTTTGTCTTCCCTAGTAGCAAGTTAAGGTGGTTCTTTTTAAATCGAGACATACTGAAGAAGGTGAAAATGGGAGACACACCATTACGGAAATCACAGCGTCAACCCCCGCCTTCTTTGCACATTGATGGAACACATCATGTTTCAAGGTGCATGGCAAAGACGTTGAACTGATTTAGAAATGCGGTGAGTTTCATTGCTGCACCTGGAGATATAGAGTCTTCTACCTTACTAAGTTACTCCTCTTCTACCCCAGGTGTAGAGTCGTCTACCTTACTGTCACTACTCTTTTACCTTTGAGGGTGTAAAGTCCTCTACCTTACTAAGTTACTCCTCTTCTACACCAGGTGTAGAGTCGTCTACCTTACTGTCACTACTCTTTTACCTTTGAGGGTGTAAAGTCCTCTACCTTACTAAGTTACTCCTCTTCTACCCCAGGTGTAGAGTCGTCTACCTTACTGTCACTACTCTTTTACCTTTGAGGGTGTAAAGTCCTCTACCTTACTAAGTTACTCCTCTTCTACCCCTACAGGTTTAAAGTCTTCTTCTTTACTGTCACTTTTCTTTAGCCCCATGAGATGTGCAGTCTTCTTCTGTATTACGTCAGTCTTCTTCTACCCCTGAAGGTGTAGACTCTTCTACTTAACTAAGTCACTCCTCTTTTATCCCTGAGGTCTTCTACTTAACTACGTCATTCTTCTTTTTTTCCTGAGGGTGTAGATCCTTCTACCTAACTAAGTCACTTTTCTTTAGCTCATGGGATGTGGAGTCTTCTACCTTACTACGTCAGTCTTCTTCTACCGCTACATATGTAGAGTCTTCTACCTAACTAAGTAATTAATCTTTTATCTCTGAGGGTGTAGAGTCTTCTACTTAACTAAGTATTTCCTTTTTTATCCCTAAAGGTGTAGCGTCTTCTACTTAACTAAGTCATTCCTTTTTTATCCCTAAAGGTGTAGCGTCTTCTACTTAACTAAGTATTTCCTTTTTTATCCCTAAAGGTGAAGCGTCTTCTACTTAACTAAGTCATTCCTTTTTTATCCCTAAAGGTGTAGCGTCTTCTACTTAACTAAGTCATTCCTCTTTTATCTCTGAGGGTGTAGAGTCTTCTACTTCACTAAGTCACTACTTTTTTTTTATCCCTGAGGGTGTAGAGCTGTCTACCTTGCTAAGTCACTCCACTTCAGCTCCTTGGGGTTTTCAGTCTTCTACCATACTTTATCACTCCCCTTCTACCTATCTTTGTACATACTTGAAATTAATAATGCAGGCAAATAGATGATTAGTCTGTTCTGTCTTTGCATGGTAGAGCTGTCTGCCCTTTTGTCCTCCATGCTGACCACTAGTGGCTAGGTCTTTGTTGCCTTCGGAATTTTTTCTCGGACAGCGAAAGACAGTGCTCAAAGATTCATAAACTGCCAATAGTTTATTTAGATCCACAGAGGCGCAGAGGGCAGGAAACTCATGAATCTTTCGAGATTCGAAAATACACAGTTTCTCGTTTTCATTGGTAGGCATCGTGAGAGACGAACGCATCACCTCTCGACTATAGCTAGCCCTACCCTAGTAGGTGCTACCTATGATATACTCAAATTAATTAAATAAAGGTCCAAGTTTGAAACTAGGAAAAATTTTTTTAGTCACAGAGTCGTGAATGCTTGGAATGCATTGCTACATGCAATAGTGAAGGAAAGGTCAATTAATGCATTCATTAATTAATTAGATGCGCATAGTTATTTTTAGATCATCAACATTAGCACTATCATCATCACCATCAGTTCCGTAACCTGAAAGGTCATTGGGGTACCAATACTGCAGATTGTTGGATCATTTCCCCCGCCGAACTCGGTTTTGTGCCAGGATATTGTTCTAGCTATTGACCTTCCCGTCCATTCTCTGAAGTTGTCTTCTCATCTCTTTTTTATTTGCCTTCCTCTCTTACGCTCCCAAGGCACAGTACCTTGCAGGATCGAATACAAACTCTGCAGTCTTTTAAGCCAGTGTAAAGAAGTTAAGTCAAGTTATTTATATTTCTCACATTCAAGACCACGGTGTTCTCGAGAAGGCTGTCTAAAAAACCCCGAGGGGGAAAAACAAGTGATAATATGTTTAAAAAAAGAATTTGTGATAAAAGTTAACTTGGAACCATTGCTTCCCATGAGAAACATAAATCTGATAGGGGGAAGTAAGGCAGTGCTAATATTTGCTTCTTCTAAAAAATAAAATGGGAAAATATGTTGTTTTTATGTAAGTTATTGTTTATTTAATTGCAAGGTAGATATAATGTGGAATTATTTTCATTAATTGCAATATGATATCATGTAACTTTATTTTTGAACATTGTAATTTGATATAATGTTCTATTCAGTTGAGTTTAAGTGCCATCACTGAATCGAAGGACTATTGTAATGGATCTCCAGTGTGCTCTATACCTTGCCATAATGGTGCAATCTGAGAGGATTTCCCCCCCCCCCCCCCCCCCCCCCAGTCTATCTCATGATGTTATCCACCCACTTATATCGTTCTCTTCCTCTTGGACGACTGCCTTCTACCCTACCCTCTTCTCGAGTATGGCTTACAGCAACAAAGTTGGCGCCGTAACTGCTGCTGGTCAATATTGCTCTACTGTTTTAGTTCATTATGGATACTGCCAGACCATGGATTTGCCTGGAATTCAAACTAATCGACGACTTACACTTGTGTTCACGGAAACGTGTTGTTGTTTTCCATTTGGACTAGTTAATTCGTTCGTTTTTTTTGGATTTTTTCCGTCCGATTATCCTGGTCTGCAAATCGGCTATATGAATAGTAATACTCGTAAACCTGTGTTATTTTTCACGGCCTAGTAGTTCACACGGCTGAACTTCACGAAATTGGCGTGTGAGAAATTTAGACACTACTATAATGAACACGCTGACTGATGTCCCAACGACCTCTTGTGGCTATGGAAAAGGCACGACAAACAACTTTAGATGTCACCCCTCCCCCTCCGCTGCCTTGCGGGATACCTGTTTACGGGAAAGGCTTCGGGAGCAAACCCTGAGAAAAAATCTGCATACTATGCAGTCGTCTCGACAATATCTTGCCACTGACCAAAGGTAGCTCAGGACTAGAGAGTGAGGTTGACAAAAGGCGCAGTTTCTTCCTCACTTTAATCCAAATCACCGCGCAAGTCACTCATTTTAGCGGACACAGCAAGAGAAAAGACTGTCCACACGGCTGAACACAGATAGTGGACTTCATCACTTGTGCTGAACGAACACCATGTCTTGTATTGCGAACATAACGTAACTGTCTAACCCTGATTTCAGTCATTATTTCTCTGTTCCCTCCCAATGTTTTTAATACCTCCACAGTTGCTTTCTTCTCTTTTCAAGAAATGTATCGTAAATAGAAAGATATAATGTCCTTTAAAAAAATGGCAATATGATATAATGTAGCATTCTTTTAAAAAATGGTAATTTGATGTAATGTAGCATCCTTTAAAAATATTGCAATTCGATATAATATAGCATTCTTTAAAAAAATTAGTTTGATATACTGTAGCAATCTTTTAAAAAATGACAATATGATATAATGTAGCATTCTTTAATAAAATGCATTTTGATATAAAGTAGCATTCTTTTTAAAAATGACAAGATTAAACAAGTGCATGTATTCAAGTAATTGGGCAGTGTTTTCACACAGGATGGAGGTTTAGATAGAGAGATTGAGATCAAGTACTTGGGCAGTGTTTTAACACAGGATGGAGGTTTAGAAAGAGACATTTATATCAGGGGTCAAAAAGCAAATGCAACTGCATACCAGCTGTCACCATTATTGAAACACCCCAAACATAAACATGTCATACCAGCTGTCACCATTATTGAAACACCCCAACATAAACGCGACCCTCAAAAGACGGTTGATCAATAGTACGTTCATGCTATCTCTATCTTACCAGGGCCAAACGTGGACTTTTAACAAAATCTCCAGAGATAAAGATCACGACATGTGAGATAAGATGCTTCCGTAAAACCATCTACTAGGAGAGACAGAACGCGCATTGAAGATGTGTGAAGCATAGATGAAGCAAGACCCTGCTCTGAATATATTGATGAGGAGAGAAACAAGTGGTTCGGCCACCCAATGAGAACACATCCTGACCAACTACCCCTGCACGCATACAGCGCAAGACGATCGGATTTTCGCAACAGTGGCAGATCGAGAAATGGATCAATATAAAATGTTAAGGATATTCTAAATTGTTATGGGATGAAGACTACTTCAGCGACGCGTCTTGCCTGGAGAAAAAATTTCGGCTCTCCTCACAGCACTAGTGAATTAGCCAAAACAAGACCATTCTTTTTTTAAGTGCAATTTGATATGATATACCGTTCTTTTTATGATCATTGTAGACTAGAACCATCTAACAAATATTTGGTTTGACTTGACTTCGTTTGTTCACAATCTACCGCTATTAAGCCCTGAAAAGCTCAAAGTAGGAGACTGTAGTCTAGCGAATAGAATGCGTTGTGTTGTAGTTTACAGCTTGACTGCGATATTTGCACCTTTCAGTCCGACACATCCGACTTCAATAGTCATTAATTCAGTACCAGGAAAGCCTTCCCTCTTTGATCCCTTCTCCATAGCCAGTCTGCTCTGCTGCAGCTTGTTATTCAGGGTCACCGCGTAGATGTGTAGAAGGGTCGTGGCAGCTCTGGTTCGCTGGCCCTGACGCAGGCAGCCAGCTCTGGTTCGCTGGACCTGACGCTAGCAGCCAGCTCTGGTTGGCTGGCCCTGACGCTAGCAGCCAGCTCTGGTTGGCTGGCCCTGACGCTAGCAGCCAGCTCTGGTTCGCTAGCCCTGACGCTAGCAGCCAGCTCTGGTTCGCTAGCCCTGACGCTAGCAGCCAGCTCTGGTTCGCTGGCCCTGACGCTAGCAGCCAGCTCTGATTGGCTGGCCCTGACGCTAGCAGCCAGCTCTGGTTCGCTAGCCCTGACGCTAGCAGCCAGCTCTGGTTCGCTGGACCTGACGCTAGCAGCCAGCTCTGGTTCGCTAGCCCTGACGCTAGCAGCCAGCTCTGGTTCGCTAGCCCTGACGCTAGCAGCCAGCTTTTGTTCGCTAGCCCTGACGCTAGCAGCCAGCTCTGTTTCGCTGGCCCTGACGCTGGCAGCCAGTTCTAGTTAGCTGGACCTGACGCTAGCAGCCAGCTCTGATTTGCTAGCCCTGACGCTAGCAGCCAGCTCTGATTTGCTAGCCCTGACGCTAGCAGCCAGCTCTGATTTGCTAGCCCTGACGCTAGCAGCCAGCTTTTGTTCGCTAGCCCTGACGTTAGCAGCCAGCTTTTGTTCGCTAGCCCTGACGCTAGCAGCCAGCTTTTGTTCCCTAGCCCTGACGCTAGCAGCCAGCTCTGGTTCGCTAGCCCTGACGCTAGCAGCCAGCTTTTGTTCGCTAGCCCTGACATTAGCAGCCAGCTTTTGTTCGCTAGCCCTGACGTTAGCAGCCAGCTATGGTTCGCTAGCCCTGACGCTAGCAGCCAGCTCTGATTTGCTAGCCATGACGCTACCAGCCAGCTTTTTGTTCCCTAGCCCTGACGCTAACAGCCAGCTCTGGTTCGCTAGCCCTGACGCTAGCAGCCAGCTCTGGTTCGCTAGCCCTGACGCTAGCAGCCAGCTCTGATTTGCTAGCCCTGACGCTAGCAGCCAGCTTTTGTTCCCTAGCCCTGACGCTAGCAGCCAGCTTTTGTTCGCTAGCCCTGACGCTAGCAGCCAGCTTTGATTTGCTAGCCCTGACGCTAGCCGCCAGCTTTTGTTCGCTAGCCCTGACGTTAGCAGCCAGCTTTGCGTCGCTGCAGCTCATGCTCCGCACAGCGACGGCATTGTTGGAGCTGCGGATAAATTCTTACACATGTTTCATTCCATGAAACTGGTAAGGGAATAGTATCCTCATGTGATGTATGTGTTCCGTTATAGGAGCAAATCGTACAAAATTCTTCGTTCTTGGCATGTTTTCTCTAACAGCAGGTGTTTGGTAGCTTTTGTTCCAACTCATTGCGGGCTGAAAAGGGTACAATGCATCATCCTCGCAGTAGTGTACTGCAAGGCTTTTCAGCAGGATCAGCAGTGCAGTGATAATAATGTTGATCCCCCCACTTGTTGGAAATGCTGTTGCAGCCCAGCATATTCAGAGGAGCACAACGTGGACATGATTTGATTTCTTGGTCAATTTGCTGTTTCTGGCGGTGATGTTAGTTGGAGATCTTGGTCAGCATGTTGTATCTGACCCTGATTTGAGTTGGAGATCTTGGTCAGCATGTTGTATCTGACCCTGATTTGAGTTGGAGATCTTGGTCAGCATGTTGTATCTGACCCTGATTTGAGTTGGAGATCTTGGTCAGCATGTTGTACCTGATCCTGATGTGAGTTAGAGGTCTTAGTCAGTACGTTGCACCTGACCCTGATGTGAGTTAGAGGTCTTGGTCAGTATGTTGTATCTGACCCTGATGTGAGTTAGAGGTCTTGGTCAGTATGTTGTACCTGACCCTGATGTGAGTTAGAGGTCTTGGTCAATATGTTGTACCTGACCCTGATGTGAGTTAGAGGTCTTGGTCAGTATATTGTACCTGACCCTGATGTGAGTTAGAGGTCTTGGTCAGTTTGTTATTTCTCACCCTGACTTGAGCTGGATGTCTTGATCAGTATGTTGTACCTGACCCTGATATATATTGCCTTGTCGGTTGCCTCCGGCACGTCGCACATATTGCATGTTTCCTGGATGCTAAGGCAGGTCATCCGGGGGGGGGGGGGGTCTGGGCTCTGTCACAGTCCCATTGGTCATCATCTGTGTATCCCCATCATTTTATATTCCTCTTGCACCCCGATACACCAGTTCGGCGTCTGTTCAGCAGCGACAGCCATGTCTTGTATGATAGATGATGTCCAGGGGCAGGTTCCTCCCGAAGTTCCACCTGTGAGGTCAGCGTAAATTCGTGCCATCTTTCTATGTGACGACTTTCATGGTTTGCCTGTATTGGCTGAGTTGTACTGATTGTGGATAGTTTTAGCTTCTCTTAATGAAGCTTCTTTTTCATATCTGTATATTTCCATTACACTGCCATCTGCTTTTGTGTGGAGGTTACTAAAAATAATAATAATAATAATAATGTTCGCTTAGGTGTCAAATGCCCGTTGCGACTCTTACTGTGCTGAGAATTCGGGGTTGTAAGAGGTATGGAATACCCTCCGATGAAAGAGGGGGGAGGGGGGGCAGGAGGAAGTCGGCTTCAGTCCAAGCAGGAAGGGCCTTAAGTAGTGAATTATGTGGTGCAGTCAAGCGGAATGTTCAACGTCATCTTGGAATGTTTTCTCACGATTTAAGCCAAGCACAGCCGCAGCAAAATACAGCATAACAACAGGAAAACGAAACAAAAGCACATGAATTGTACATAATAAAGTCCTTGATACCACCTGGTGAAGGAGTTGGGAATTATAATCCGAACAGGAACTAGCAAACAGCAGAAATCAACACAAACACCGGAGCGAGTCGAGAGCGCAGCCAGTGAGGCGCGGCCATCTTACTTTGAGGTTAATGACAGTCCTATAAAACGTTAACCAGTACACAGGTCACATGTTTACTGAATACTATGTAGCTTCAATATTTATTCCGAAACAGCGGTTGGATTCTCTTGTGCGAGTGATGTCTGAAATAATTTTATACACATATTATGTGCTGACTCCAATTTGGTTTCTTAGAGGTTGGACGGCCGTATTCTGAAATACAATAGAAATACGTTTAAGGTCAATGACTAGGGAAAAAGGCTCACAGAACAGACGTCATTGATCTCTGCCACCCTCACACCCCCCCCCCACCCCCACGTCCACTCCCATCTCTTCTCCCCCTTAAGTTCTGTCCCTTTCATTCTTGAAAGGGCAGGTGGGTGGGGGGCACGACCTCCTCGGATTAGGCGGCAGCTCCGAAGGGTACCAATTTAATGCTGGGTCGACTGGGATAAGTGGTCATGCAATGAAAAACGTTGCGACATTCCCGATCTGACAAACTTGACGTGATGAGATTTGAACCTGGCACATTCGGATTGTCAGCTAGGCTCACAGCCCCCTAGACCATAAGCTACAACAAATGAAAGGTCAACAATTAGGATTATCACATGGACTTTCTCGAGCAGCTGATCAACGTAGTTGTAGAGCGCATCATTTTCACGCCCAGGTCCTGCGTTCGAATCTCGTTACCTAATGCTCCCTATTTCACACATAGCAAGAGCGTTTTTGTACAGTACAGTTTGTCCCAGAGTCGGTATGCTACCGTATGGGAATGAAGTTAATAGAGACTTCACTATACTAAGTCAAGGTTTGTCCTATAGTAGCTACACTACTGGCGGGTACATGTATACTAAGTCACATGTATGAGGTAAGGTCGCCAGTTCCTATATTCGCTGCCGTGTATTTCCCTAGTCATATGCCAGGTACCCATTTACAGCTGGATCAACTAGATCGTGACGGTTGTGTACATTTGCCATACAAACTAGTGCTCTACCACTAATGAGGTGCTCTAAAAAACTAAAAATAGCAAAATAGGTTGCCGTTTGAAAGAGGCGACGTTCTCGAACTCACCAAAAGAGCAGCTGTAAATGAGTACGATGGAAGAAAAAACATATAGAAAGGGAACTAATCACTCAAACCTGTAAATGAGCAGTGTCCTAATACAATGAAACAACACTTTATCCCAGACAGCAGTGTCTATATGAGACTACCCTTAACTTTTGTTTTTATCTTGTCTTGAGACTCTCGTATCATCCACGTCTCAACCAATCCTAACACGAGACATAATTCTGAGTTTTATCAAACCGAGATAAAACTGTACAGCAGATAAACTTGCTGCTACCCAGACAACCCTCCTCAGCATGGATCCTGTAAACTGATCCCAGCCGTTGCAACTCTAATGCCACTCATATCTGTCATGGAACATTCTTAAAACGGTTATAACAGCGAAACATGAAAGGAAATCAGGAAGGAACTGAAAAGAACTGGTGTATCACGCATATCAAAAACAGAGAATCTGGCCGGGGGAGAAATAATCATAATGGAAGATTTTTCCAGATAAATCCTCTCTTCTTTTTGATAAATTTGCGCGTTGTTGTTTCAAGAAACGACTCGTACTGCGTTAATTTTAACTTTCACAACTTTTCTCTGACATCACTTTACAGTGGCTCTTCTTGTACCTCGAAGCGGAGGCCGAAGATACTGAATAGTTAATGAGCTGACAGCATCTAACTTCTTGAATGTGGGGAAATCAGCTAGAGTTGATGAAGATGCTATTTTGTCTCCAAGAGGTGGCCCTGGAAACAGGCTGCACTAGTGTAGTCCGGGTAAGAAAATGGGGATCACAGTGAGAAGGCAAACTGGTACCAAAGAACGCCAGCAGAATCTTAAAGGAACTAAAGGTACATATATCGCAGCCTTGCTGTAAACTACTACAGAACGTAACAACGTCTTTTTCAAGACGAACGCCGAAGAAGAAGATATCTCAAAACATAATGAAGACGGTAGACCTGTGTCCACCTGGCTATAGTGCAATGCTAGGATCTCAGTAGAAACGCCGCAATGGATACCACAGTGATAACCTCCCCCTCGTTGGTCAGACTGTTCGAAAAATAAACCAGTTGATTAAATTACAAGACAGTCTCTGGGAGTCAGTAGTTGAGGAAAACTGAACCCTTCACGAAGAATATAGCGCAAGACATGCATGAAAAGAATAGAAGTGGAAAGATAATCCAAGTGAAGATTACTTGGCATGTATTTGTTGAGGAATCCCGCTTCTTTTGCTACACGTTAAAAGCATGACTCTTTGCTATCCCGTATCATTTTTGTGGCTTTGCTTCCAGAGCCAAGTCTCATATCTAGAAGCGTCTTCAGGAGTCTGCAGATGCTGGCATGTGTGAATGAGGAGGATAGTGACCCATTTAAAGTTTGGGGCTCTTTTGTGATCTGATCACGTATCGACTTATTTCGAGTCCGGTTAATATGAACCGACGACTAAGTTTGCGGCTCTTTTGTGATCTGATCACGTATGGACTTGTTTTGAGTGCAGTTAATATGAACCAACGACTAATTTGGGGCTCTTTTGGGATCTGATCACGTATGCACTTATTTCGAGTGCGGTTAATATGAACCAACGACTAATTTGGGGCTCTTTTGTGATCTGATCACGTATGGACTTATTTCGAGTGCGATTAATATGTACCAACGACTAAGTTTGGGGCTCTTTTGTGATCTGATCGCTTATGGACTTATTTTGAGTGCGGTTAATATGAACCGAAGACTAACTAAGTTTGGGGCTCATTTGTGATCTGAGTGCGCGTGGGGTACGTTGTTGGGGGGATGTACGTTGTTTTATATATTGTCTGGTTGTTGGTTACGTGAGAGTGCTGGTGATGTGTTGTTGAGGCGATGTGTTGTTGTTGAGGGGAGATGTGATTGGTGCTTACGCGATAGTGCTAGTGATGTGTTGTTGAGGTGATGTGTTGTTGTTGAGGTGATGTGTGATTGGTGCTTATGCGAGAGTGCTGGTGTGTTGTAGAGGTGATGTGTGGTTGTTGATGCGATGTATGGTTGTTGGTATGAAGTGTGGTTGTTGGTGCGATGTGTGGTTGGTGGTGCGATGTGTGGTTGTTGAATTGATGTGTGCTTGTTGGGGTGATGTGTGGTTGTTGATGCGATGTGTGGTTGTTGATGCGATGTGTGGTTGTTGGTGCGATGTGTGGTTGTTGGTGCGATGTGTGGTTGTTGGGATGATGTGTGGTTGTTGGTGCGATGTGTGGTTGTTGGTGCGATGTGTGGTTTTTGGGATGATGTGTGGTTGTTGGTGCGATGTGTGGTTGTTGAATTGATGTGTGGTTGTTAAATTGATGTGTGATTGGTGGTTACGTGAGAGTGCTGATGATGTATGGCTGTTGGTGGGATGTGTGGTTGGTCGTTACGTGAGAGTGCTGGTGACTTGTTCCTGGGGTTGACTAGATACACTGAACGTGAATTACGTTGTGACGCATTTTAAACTTCTACTGCGATATCTGCTTCGTTCGGCCCGACACACTGGCTTTCTGCCCGGTACACCCACTTTCGGCCCGACCCACTGGCTTTCTGCCCGACACACTGGCTTTCTGCCCGACACACTGGCTTTCTACCCGACACACTGGCTTTCTGCCCGACACACTGGCTTTCTGCCCAACACACTGGCTTTCTGCCCGACACACTGGCTTTCTGCCCGGCACACTAACTTTCGGCCCGGCACATACGCTTTCAGCCCAGCACATACGCATTCGGGAAATCTCTTATTTTCGTTGGTGTAGTTTAGAGCTGCTATGGTTTCTTACTTTTTTTGTTAAATTTAAAAAAAAATTGCGTTCGCCTTATTTCTGTATTCCTCAAAGGCGGTGTGCTTTCCACTATGTTTTTTATTTTGCGCCTGTTGGCCTAGTGCATTCGACTTAGGCATGCATTTTATATAAGGGTCTGCTTCTTCATGCATTTTCTAAGTGTTTGCTTCCCTGGGGTAACGGCTGGTGATGTGATTGGGGAGCGAACACAGCACCTTCGGATTGTGAGCCTTGTCATTTAACCACCAGCTTAGGCCGTCACGGGAATCATATTGCAACCAATCAACGACCGTTTGTTGGATGAGGACATCGAAATAGATGAATCTGCAATCCACCTACAGCAAATTTTCGACATCAAACGTATATCTTTTATAATAACTTTCTTACAAAATAACTGATGCGATCACTGTATTTACATGTGGGCAACCAGCTGCAAAATTTGTGGCTGTGGTTAAGCCAATCTCATGCCTTCTTAAGCATTTTGTCTCTTTCTTGTCTTTGCTTTGTTGTGAAAAATCGCTGAAAATCCAATCTGGCAGAGACATGTGGAGGCAAATGGAAGTAAAACTAAAAAGATAAGCAAGGTGGCATTTGGATAGGACTTCTTTTTCGTCTTCGTCTTCTTCTTCTTCGTTCGTTCTCAATCTTCCCTGAACAAGGCTTTGCAAGTAGCAGGATGTAGTCCGGAGAACGGAATGCGTTGACTTGCTAGTTTACAGTTTGACTGCGATATTTGTACCATTCGGTCCGACACATCCGTCTTCAGCAGAATGGATATAACTGACACACATCAAACCAGAACTGGGTAAACAATTTGTCTTTAAACAAATTACTTGTCCAGGAATCTTTCCAAGAGTTCGTCCCTTACTTCTTCAGTACTTCTGGCTATATTCAGGGAAGCAGAGACTGGGCTTCGGACCAGTACATCTTTTTTTTGGGTATTTTCAAGGTCATTAGAGTACCGCTGAAATTCTTTTTAAGGGGACTAAAGGTAACCTTCTGTTTCTTCCTCGACCAAATGATTTTGATTTCTAGCCCGGTGAAGTTCATGTTGCAGGTGGGGAAATGCGAGATGGAGTTGCAGCAGTGGTGGGGCTTTTTGGGGACCTCTTGGCGGCTGTCAGGGGAGGCGGGCTTGATGATTCACATATCGAGATCAAATGGTCTTGCAAATACGATCCTGCACGGAAAGGTGCGGGGCAGACGGGGGGGAGGGCGGGCGTCCCAAAGAGAGGTGGGAGGACAACATAAGAGAATGGACCAATCTCCGACCAGAAGAGGCACAGGCAGCGGTCGCTGACAGAGAAGGGTGGCGGGGTGTTTTGAGGATGTCTTCATATGTGCCCTAAACGATCTCACGGGTTACGGGATGACCTGACCTGACCTGACCTGAAGTTCACTAATGAGAATGATTGCTTCAGATCTTCGCTGGTGCCTCACAGTTTTCGAGAAGGGTCGCTCCCCTAGAAAGACTGCCTATCTTTTGTCTTTATAAGTAGGGCAGTTCCGAAGGATATGTTCAGGTGTTTGCGTGTGTGCTCTGCAATCACATTTGGCATTGTCTCTCAGACCCATTCTGTGGAGGTGAACCTGGAATCTGCAATGGCCCGTTCTGAGTCTGATGATCTTTATCGGCCGATCTCTGCCAAGTTTGTTTCTGCTGTCATTTGCTGGCTGGGATCAAAATGCAACAGAGCAGACTGGCCAATGTGAAGGGATCGAAGAGGGAATGCTGACCCGGTACTAAAAAAATGCTTGCTGAAGTCGAATGTGTTGGACCGAAAGGTGAAAATATCGCAGTCAAGCTGTAAACTACGACACAATGTATTCCGTTCTCTGGACTACATTATGCTACTTAGGCCCGTGTCAGGGTTTGGTAGCGGGAGATTGAGAACGAACTAAGCCAAGCCAAGCCATTTGCTGGTTATTATCTTTGTGCTGGTCTCTCTATTCCGTCCTCAATGTGATTAATAATCTCGTCTTCCGATTTTTCGTCTCTTTAATCATCAGATTTTCGTCACTTTAATCTTTAGATTTCCGTCTCTTTAATCTTCAAATTCCGTCACGATATAGCAGAGCTGCTCAAACATGGAAATGTTTCCAAGATTTCTTTTCCAATGCCAGTTTAGCAGCTTCGGTACAAATGCCTAAGATTGACTTGAAATTAGATTTTATTTCCTTTTCTTGAAGCTTCAAGTTCAACATGTTTAGCAGGTCTAAAGTGTCTGCTAAGTAAGAAACTATAGCAGGTCTAAAGTGTCTGCTAAGTAAGAAACTATAGCAGGTCTAAAGTGTCTAAGTAAGAAACCATAGCAGGTCTAAAGTGTCTGCTAAGTAAGAAACCAAAGCAGGTCTAAAGTGTCTGCTAAGTAAAAAACCATCTTCTTCCAAACTTCATCAGTAAAGTACACCTCAATGTCAAGATCTTATTGAACTTCCAGGAATAACTTAATTTTAACTTTTATCTCAGAAACATGATTGACATCAATTACTTTAGACAGCCAGCGTACTTCAATGCTAAGGAGCACCTCGTGACCTCGTGATGAGAATTCATGTCTTTACGGAGATCTTTCAAAAAGCGGCTGTTGAGGACTCCCGATTTGTATTAATTCACAATTTTGATAAGATAAACACGCACTTCTTACATGGAAATTGGAAGAATATGACTGACACGATCATTTCGGTGAATCATGCAGCGAATACTCTTTGCTTGGGAAACAAGTTCTTTCACTTTTTATTTCAAAATCCTGACCTTGACCCTAGCAAAGCTGGTGCCTCATATGTACAAATTTAATCCTGACTTTGAACCTAGCAAAGCTGATGCCTCAACTGTACAAATATAATCCTGACTTTGACCCAAGCAAAGCTGGTGCCTCATCTGTACAAATATAATCCTGACTTTGACCCAAGCAAAGCTGATGCCACATCTGTACAAATATAATGCTGACTTTGACCCTAGCAAAGCTGATGCCTCATCTGTACAAATATAATCCTGACTTTGATTCTAGCAAAACTGATGCCTTATCTGTACAAATATCATAGACATGTTTCCACTGTAGTCGCCCAGTTAAAAAAAAAGATGTATTTATATTGTTCATAAAGTCTTCACATTTTGTAGCAGTTTTTAAGTGCATTACAGTACAGGAGCCTATATTTGATATCATTTGAATGAACATGTTTCACAAAATAGCAACCGATGCGATGAGTTTACGACTATAACAAGTTTTAAAAAAAATACAACCACCTACAAGAACAAGAGGGCATAGGTACAAATTAACTAAAGAAAGGTCCAGATAGAATATTATGAAATAGTTTTTTTGTCAGAGTGGTGAATGCTTGGGATGCATTGCTATACGAAGTAGTGGAGGCAAGGATAATTAATGCATTTAAGAATGTGTTGGATGCGCATACATAGCTTTTAGAGCAAGTAAGTGTAAATGAAACTGGTTGTATACAGACTCTGCAGAGTCTTCTAAGCCAGTATAAAGACGTTAAGGTAAGTCAAGTTAAGTTAAGTTGATTCGTCAACTTGAAAACAAAACAATCGACAAACTTTGACTTAATTCAAAATCTGCTCTTTCGTATCTATAGGCATATCTAAAACACACCTCTGAATAGTGTTACTGGACATAGATTTTTGTTGCATCTTTATATCGTTGGCATCCCCTTGAATTATCTTCACCGTCTTCAACATGCAGGCTTTGGTGAGCGTTTCTCCAATCGTGTAAAATTGGTTAATTTTTGGTTTGACAATTTCCAATGAAACTTCATACAGTGTTTTTGTTTGTGGAATCTCTAAAGCAAGGTTTTCACGAGTGAGACCAGTTTCAAGACATCAAAATAAACTTAAAATCCCTTTCAGAATGTTCTGTTTACTTGGTCTCTAAATGTAGTTTGAGTGTTGAAGATGTCATAACTTCAACTTCGATCAGGGTCAGCGAACCACAACTGACCAAGACTCTAATCAGCCCCCATATACCGGCCTTGTATACAGGCCGCACTAGTGTAGTCTGGTCAAGGGATAGGATTTCAGTGGGAAGTAAACCAAGTTCACACACAAATCCCAACTGAATTCGGATGTGTCGCACCGAAAGGTGCAGATATCGCCGCATCTCTGTAAACTACGACACAAGGTCACAATCATCTCATGACAAACGTCGAGGAAGAAGAAAAATAGATCCAGCAGTGAGAACAATATTAAATAAAACCTATCGTAGCTTGTCTACGCTCTTGATGATCTAGGTTATACAGCCAAACCTGAGATAGTGAGTGAATATTGAAGTTCATTTTCTCCATGGATGCGGACTAAAGTACATATAAAAGTAAGTCGCATGTCCTTTTACAGAACGTAGCTTCTTACAACCGCCACCTATTTGGCTGTTATAAGTTTCTTGGCAAGTGTGCAGTACGGTGGGTTGCCATTACTTTCCGTACGTGGAGGAGCATTAGCCCGAGAAAAAAACCCAGTGTCTGCAAACTGGACAAAAGTGGGAATCGAACCCGGAACGTTGGGATTGTGAAAACCGAGCGAGTTTCACCCCTAGGCCAGGCAGTCTCCTTTAAAGTACATATAACTAAAAATTAATCCTTTCTCGAGAACGCATTGTTCACCATGATATTATGGATCTTATACACTATCAGCCTACCGTGACTAATTCAAATCTCCCGCCTCGAATTGGACGTATGCACGTGTCTGAAGATTGCGTCTTAGGAATCGTATTAATATGTGAAATGCACCCGAGCTGTTGACAAAACAGTGTAACATCATCATCATCATCATCCTCAACATCATCATCATCATCATCTATCCACTTGTGTCGTTAGACGGCGTGGGGAGGTGTAGTTGTCTGTCACGTGCCATCTTTGTCGCCGATGTTGTTGTCATCCCACTGTTTCTTCAGTGTCTTACTGACACCATCTATCCATATTTTTCGTGGTCTGCCTCTTGCTCTGCAACCCAGATGTCTGGTGTTGTAGATACGAGCAGCTGGAGATTTTGGTTGCACTATTGCCAGGTGTCCGAACCATTTTATTCCCTGCCTTTCTATGTATTCCATGGATGGTATTGCACCCACCTTCTCTCTGATTTCTTCGTTTCGCACTCTGTCCAACATTGTGACCCCGACAGCCTTTCTCAAACACCTAATTTTGCATACCATCTTTTTTTCTTTATTGTGTCTTTGCGAAAGTCCATGTCCGAGATTGTGTAACGGATGTTTTGAAACTCAACGCAAATAACATATTTGTATAGCGTTCATTTGACAAGTGTTGAACAATTCATTGAGCAGGAAGCAAGGGATCAAAATGCTGAGCAGCGCATGAGCTGCAGTGGACATGTTCAGCTGAAGTGAGCAGACTCCCCAGAAAATTATTGTAGATAAAAAAATCAATGGGCCGGTAAAACTGTAGGAGGCCAAACGAGAAATGACTAAACCGTATTCTTCTTCTGCGTTCGTTCTCAAACTACAGCTTGCATCAAGATGCTGAGCAGGGCATGAGCTGCAGTGGTCAGCGACTCATAGCTGACTGCTAGTGTCAGGGCCAGCGAACCAAAGTTGCCAAGACCCTTCTACACCTCCAAGCGGTGATCCTGGATAAGAAGTTGCAGCAGGGCAGACTGGTTAAGGAGAAGGGAATGAAGAGGGAATGCTAACCAGGTAAAAAAAAATGCTTGCTGAAGTCGGATGTGTTGGACCGAAAGGTGCAATATCGCAGTCAAGCTGTAAACTACAACACAACGCATTCAGTTCTCTGGACTACATTCTGCTACTTAGCCCTTTCAGGGTTTGGTAGTGGGAGATTGAGAATGAACGAGCCAAGAAGGAAGTAATAAATACAGCAACGATTCGCTAAGAATAAAACATAAATGCTTGACAACAGAAGCTATTTAGCGTTTATCTCTTGGCTCACGCATTTCCCATCACATTATCATTGGCGTTAGTCTGCAGATGTGGCACATGAAAGGAAGCCAACAATATTCTGTATGATCCCCGATCTTTTGCAGTGCTGTACCAATGCAGGTCAAGATCTTTGGTTAGTCTATCTCGCCATCGCTAAGGTGGGCGACCAGGTGGACGTGCACTGGCATATGGCCACCAAAACGTTGTTCTATTTTTCCATCTGTGGTCAGGGATGCGTACCACATGTCCAGCCCAACGTTAGTCTGGTGTCGCTGTTTCTATGACATCCCGAAACAGTTTGATGTTCTTCGTCTATTCTGATCGTATCCCTCATGGACACGTTTAGTCAGCTCTGTCCCAAGCCTCTCTGTGGGACTCTGAGCTTCTCAGCATCTGTTGTCCGCAAGTTCCACACGTCATATCCGTAAATCATTGCTGGAATGACCACATAATTAAAAGTGTATGATCTTGCCGTGGTGTCTTTTATCTCTTGGAGTATGTATTTAATGGAGTTCAAGGAATGCCAAGCTGCTTTTCGTCGTCTAGAGATTTCGTTGTCGATTTTATAGTTGGCATTTATTTCTTGACCTAGGTAGATATAGGCATTGACATCCTCGATGGTTTCCTCTCCTATCTTGATGAGCTGCTTTGAGTAGTAAGGAGACTTGAGGCATTGTGTTTTACTTGTATTTATCTTCAAACCCGGCAAAAAAATCTGGCAAAGATGCCGCCATAACTGGCTGCGAGTCTACATTTCTCTACTGTTTTGGATCATTATGGATGCCTCCAGACCACGGATTTGCCTGGAATTCACACTAGTCGACGACTTACACTTGTGTTCACGGAAACGTGGTGTTGTTTTCCGTCGAGATTTGTTATTTCGTTCTTTTTTTGTGATTTCTTCCATCCGTTTATCCTGGTCTGGACGCCGGCTGAATCAGTGAATGGAACTACGCTTAAACCAGTTATACCTCTGTCGTGTTTCACGGGTTAGTTCTGCCGGTTCAACTTCACGAATTTGGCGTGTGGGAATTTTAGATGCTACTATGATGAGCTGAATACAACTAGGAAGAGATGCCAGACTCACTCACACGCTGAGTGTTGTCCATACGACCTCTTGTGGTTATCGAAAAGGCACGACAAACTGCGTTAGATGCCTTCCCATCTTTCTACCCTGCGGGTTACATGTTTACGGAAAGGCTTCGGTGGTAACCCTGAGACAAAATCTGCATCCTATGCTATCTCCAGTCGTCTCGATGAATGTCTTGCCACTGGCGAAAGGTAGCTTAGGCTCTGTGAGTGAGGTTGACAAAAGGCGCAGTTTCTTCCTCACTTTAATCCAAATCTCCGCGCAAGTCACCCATTTCAGCGGACACAGCAAGAGATACGACTGTCCACACGGCTGAACAAAGAGAGTGGTCTTCATCACTTGTGATGGACAACTCTTATCTTCAAACCAGCAACTCTGCTGACCATTCAAGGATTGGTGGACGTCCTCCATTGTGTGACGGATGATCACGATATCTTCTGTAAATCGTAAATGGGCGAGCCACTCGCCATCTACATTTACATCTCTTGGCTCACTATTATGTTAAAATAATACGTTAGTTAATGTCAATAACAAAATATTAATACAATTAATAAAACATTAAAACAAATGTCAAGTAAGTAGCATGTCCTTTGCAGAACGTCTTCTTACAACTACCAACCTATTAGTAAGAAGTCCCCTGGCTTGTTTGGTACTGTATGCTGTCATTACTTTCTGTACGTGGACATGCTATCATACTAAGAAGAACAAAAACCCGTATCCGCCAAATTGGACACGATAATAATCACTAGAATAATATTGCAGTGTAGCCACATTGTTGCAATCACTAGAATAATATTGCAGTGTAGCCACATTGTTGCAACCACTAGATGAATATTGTAGTGTAGCCACATTGTTGCAACCACTAGAACAAGAAGATTAAGTAGAACAGTAAAAATAACTAGAACAAGCAGAATAGGCAAAAGAATAAGAATAAGTAAAACAATAAGAATAATTAGAATAAGAGTAATATGTAGAACAAGAGTAATATGTAGAACAACATGAATAAGTAGAAGAAGAAGAATAAGCAGAAGAAGAATGAATAAAACAGGAGGAATAAGTAGAACGAAGAAGAAAAAACAAGAATCAGTAGAGAAATGAAAAGAAGAAGAACAAGAGAATAACAGGAACAAATAAAAGGAACAAGACTGGAAGACGAAAAAAGGAAATTTGAAGAAGCAAGAAAAGAAGGAAATGAAGAAGAAGAAAAGAGAAGGAGAGAATAAGTAAATGAGAAAACAGAAGAAGTAGAAACATAAAAAAGAAGAAACATATGAAGAAGAAAAATAAGACGGTGAAGTAGAAGACGAAGTAGAAGGGGAACAAGAACAAGAAAACGAAAAACAAAACAATTACAGCAAGAAGAAGATGAAGAAGTAAAAGTACAACCAAAAAAAATTAGAAGAAAAAGGAAATAACAGAAAAAGAAGATAAAAAGGAAGAAGATGAACATCTAGAAGAAGAACACGTAGACAAAGAATTGGAAAAAAAGGTAGATGAAGATGAACACGTAGTTGTAAAACACGAAGAAGGAGTGGACATACAAGAAGAGCTACTGCGTAACGGTTCAAACCCTGGACACAATTCACCGTGACTAGCCTATCTTGACAGGTCGGCCAGCTGGGAGATGCAGTAGTCCAGCAGCGATGTTTTCGCACAGATTCGAAGCATCTCCCAAGCAAAGGAAACGTGCCATTGTTGTGAAAACCAGCAAGCATTTCTCCTGGTCACTGAGCGCAGCGCACGCGCATCTCACGCACACTCAGACAGCCATGTTGTTATAAAGGCTCGGATGACAAAACAGAGGGCACGAGTAACCCACAGCACAATTTGGTCAGCAATTGGTCAGTAATTATCTGCTCCTTCAAAACCTGACTTTTTGTCTGGTGTTTATCCCCCTTGTCTTCATTAGGGCTCATTTAAAACAGCATCAGGGGGAGATAAGCAGAAAGCACAAAGAAACATTTAGTAGAAGGCACAGGTGGGTTTAAAAGAAAATATACAGAATTATCGTAGAGTTGATTGAAAGTTGGTAGAAGAAATATATAGATGCGTTGCAGGTTGGCAGGTGAGTTAACAAACCCCCTTCTGTAAGGTTTATTTTTCCTGAATGCGTTCAAAATGGCAAGACAAAAAATAAAGACCATAATTATGTTCTCACTAGCAACAACCCGTCAATAATGATGAAATTAAATTAAAAAAGGAGTCATATATTGTTTGTTTGTTTGTTTGCGTTCTCCTTATTTCTCTAATCCCCAAGGCGGTGTGCGATGCACTGTGGTTTTTATTTTGCGCATGTCGGCCCAGTGCATCTGACTTCAGCATGCATTTTATGTAAGGGTCTGCTTCCTCCTGCATTTTCTAAGGGTTTGCTTCCTCGGGGTAACGGCCGGTGCTGTGTTGGGGATCGAACCCAGCACCTTCTTGTTGTGAGCCGTGCCACTTAACCACTAGGTCACGCCGTCCCCTGGAGTCATATATGAAGACAATATTGAAACGCTTTATGATAACTACAATGGCAAAAAGTATATATATATATATATATATATATATTGCATTGTCATTCCATCAATGATTTACGAATACGAAGTGTGGAACTTGTGTAAAACAGATGCTGATAAACTCAGTCACACAATGGAAAGACTCGTACCGAAAAAGTTGATACGGGATAAGATCAGAAACGAAGAAATTCGACATTGAAATTTGTTTCGAGATGTTGTGGAAGCAGCCATAGCACGCAAATATCGTTCGGTTGGACATATGGTACGCGTGTCTGACAACCGAAGGACATGTAGAAAGTTTTTGAAAGTTTTTGGGGGCCATATACCTGTATTGTCCACGGTGTCACACAACTATGCGATTGAGAGATGGACTGACCAAAGACCTAGACCCGCATTGATAGTATTGCAAAAAATCGGGACACATGCCTAATATTGTTGGCTTGCCGGGCTGGCGCCGGGGATAATGTGATAATGTGATTGATTTCTTCATGTTTTTGTGAAATTGCGTGGTTATTTTCTAAACAATGTTTCTTGACAAAAAGTGTTAAAAAAACACTTTCGAGTTTTAATTATAATTGAAGGATTTTAGAGAAATGAATCTCAGAAAAAAAGTATTTATTTTATTGACATCAAACTTTTAAATACATTATTAGTAACCAAATTTCATAAATTTCTTTTAGCAAAAGTAAAAAAGCGTGTGTCTTCAGAAATGTATAGTATTAAGACTCAATTACTAGACTCACATATCGCCATCATTAACTTTGCGTTACACAAATCACCGACTGAAGAAAGAAAATGCGAAATAATATTTCTACCTAAAATAAAATTCAATGTAATAAATGTATGTATTGTCCTTTCATGTGCCACATCTGCAGACTAACGCCAATGATAATGTGATGGGAAATGCGTGAGCCAAGAGATAAACGCTAAATAGCTTCTGTTGTCAAGCATTTATGTTTTATTCTTAGCGAATCTTTGCTGTATTTATTACTTCCTTCTTGGCTCGTTCATTCTCAATCTCCCACTACCAAACCCTGAAGGGCTAAGTAGTAGAATGTAGTCCAGAGAACTGAATGCGTTGTGTTGTAGTTTACAGCTTGACTGCGATATTTGCACCTTTCGGTCCAGCACATCCGACTTCAGCAAGCATTTTTTTTTTACCTGGTTAGCATTCCCTCTTCGATCCCTTCTCCTTAACCAGTCTGCCCTGCTGCAGCCTGTTATCCAGGATCACCGCTTGGAGGTGTAGAAGGGTCTTGGCAACTTTGGTTCGCTGGCCCTGACACTAGCAGTCAGCTATGAGTGAGTCGCTGACCACTGCAGCTCATGCCCTGCTCAGCATCTTGATGCAAGCTGTAGTTTGAGAACGAACGCAGAAGAAGAATACGGTTTAGTCATTTCTCGTTTGGCCTCCTACAGTTTTACCGGCCCATTGATTTTTTTTATCTCCAATAATTTCCTGGGGAGTCTGCTCACTTCAGCTCAACATGTCCACTGCAGCTCATGCGCTGCTCAGCATTTTGATCCCTTGCTTCCTGCTCAATGAATTGTTCAACACTTGTCAAATGAACGCTATACAAATATGTTATTTGCGTTGAGTTTTAAAACATCCGTTACACAATCTCGGACATGGACTATCGCAAAGGCACAATAAAGAAAAAAAGATGGTATGCAAAATGAGGTGCTTGAGAAAGGCTGTCGGGGTCACAATGTTGGACAGAGTGCGAAACGAAGAAATCAGAGAGATGGTGGGTGCAATACCGTCCATGGAATACATAGAAAGGCAGGGCATAAAATGGTTTGGACACCTGGCAATAGTGCAACCAAAATTTCCAGCTGCTCGTATCTACAACACCAGACATCTGGGTTGCAGACCAAGAGGCAGACCACGAAAAAGATGGATAGATGGTGTCAGTGAGACACTGAAGAAACAGTGGGATGACAACAACATCGGCGACAAAGATGGCATGTGACAGACAACTACACCTCCCCACGCCGTCTAACGATACAAGTGGATAGATGATGATGATGATGATGATGTTGAGGATGATGATGATGATGATGATATTACACTGTTTTGTCAACAGCTCGGGTGCATTTCACATATTAATACTTTTTCTTCTTCTTCTTCGTACGCAGTCAGACAGTAACCATTGTTTTTTAGAAAAAAGCGGCGGTCATCCTGAGGCTGTCGCCACTGCCATAGAGCTTGTCTTGCAGTTCCACTGGTGATGGCCACATCTGCTCTCTCTGATCCTCGTATGTCGGGCAGTTCTGCAGCAGATGTTTAGCGGTCATTTTACCAGTACCGCACGGGCATTCGTCGGTACCACCTATCTTCAATTTGTTGAATAGGTGGTACCTCAGTCTATTGTGGCCAGTGCGAAGTCTGAAGACAACGACCTGCTCTCTTCGGTTCAACTGGTAATAGGCATCGTTTTTGGTGTAACCAGTATGTTCGGTTTCCCATTTGGTCATGTATCTGGCTTTGAGAAGCCGTTTTGACTCTTCGTACGTCATACTGGTATCTGTTAGTGGTAGTCTTGCCCCTTCTTTTGCCAGTCTGTCTGCCTCCTCGTTGCCTTGGATGTTGCAGTGTGATGGAACCCACTGTACCACTACCCTTTTTGGTGCAGACTGCTGGCACAGTTTGCAGAGTGCTGCTCTTAAGTCATTAAGCTCAGTGTTTTTCTGGCTTTTTAGCGCTGTGACTACGGCGAGAGCATCTATAAGCAGGACTATATGGCTTTCATTTTCATTGTGTGTCACCATTTCTTCCACTGCCGCCCTCAGTGCCTCTGCCTCCGCTCTGAAATTGCTTGTGTACTTAGTGTTATTTTTCTGCCGTTTGGTAGGTTCAGGAATGCTCCTGCCCCTCCGTTCTGTGTAGTGTTTGTTGCAGAACCGTCGGTGTATGCATGGTTCCAGTCCACGCTTGGGTAGCTTTTCGATATGAAGCTTAGGGTAGTGTCTCTCCTTTCTTTTTCAGTCTGGCAGTTTTTGTTTGCAATACCTGGTATATTTTCTACCATCTCTGGAAATATGTCCTGCCTCCAGGAAGGTTTTCGTACAGTAGTGATGGGTTTTGGTGTTGTTAGTGCGTTTATTGGATCTTCGTGCATCTTTGCTTTGGCTATTTCTGCAAAGTTTCTCCGCTTTAGTTTCCCATTTCCCAAATTGTTTAGTCTCTGGTGCATTGGATGGTCGGTCAGTCTTCGGAGTTTCTCTGACTGCAGCTGGGCTCTGCAGTCTCTTCTATCGGTCATGGGTTGCAGTTTTGTAATCTTTTCAAGTTCTACAATTGGCGTTGACTTCATGCCTCCTGTTATAATTCTCATGGCTTGGTTTTGAAGTTTGCTAACTTTATCGAAGTTCGCCTTCGCTGCTGTTGTCCATGCCTCAATGCCATACTCGAGAACTGGTCTCACTCTTCCAGTGTACAGTTTCTTTAGTATGCCTTCGTCTGCTCCCCAGCTTGTGCCAGCAAGTTTCCTCATGATTGCCATTCTTTCTCTGGCTCTCATTCGGTTTCTCTCAATCTGACTTTTCCCTGTCATGCGCCGATCAAATGTGACTCCCAGATAGTTTGGGTTGTCGTTTGGCTGCAGGAATTTGCCATTTAGACTTAATTTGGTATTTTGGGGTTTTAATGAAAGCGAGAATATTGTGCATGTGGTTTTCTCCTCGTTTATTTTGACCAGCCATGAGTTCGCCCACTCTTCCAGCGATGTTAGGGCCGTCTGCATCCGATTTCTTGCTATGGTGAGATTCTTTTCAGAGGTCCACATAGCCAGATCGTCTGCAAACATTGAGCTATGGACTCTTCTTGGTATATTCTTTGTAATATCGTTTATATATACCAGGAAGAGTGTGGGTGACAGTACTCCCCCTTGGGGTACTCCCTGCTCGAGTGTCACCTTTTTGCTCATCTGCCCTTGTACTTGGACTCTGGGTATTGTCATGAGTAATTGTCTGTACTTCTTCAATAATGATTTCCGAAATACAATACAAAAACTTACAGAATTTTTGTCTCACAACTTTGAAAACAGAAAAGTCCCGGAAGATACATTAGAATAATCTACCTACATATTTCTAAATTGTCTGCTACAGTCAATCGCTTTTTACCAATAGATAGTTGAAAAAATGGTAAACAACAGACTATTTTTTTGTGTGCAAAAACCTCCTTGATAGAAACCAGGCAGGGTTCAGGTGTGGACACCGAACGGATGATCCCCTCTTTAAGTTCATACAGCATGTGATGGATGTATTCCAAGATAGAAAAAGCACCCTAGCAGTGTTTATTGATCTACAGCAGGCATATGAGGAAGGGCCTTTTGATGAAAATGAGAAAAAAGTGAATAGAAGGAAAGATGTTCACAAGGATACAGGTCTTTCTAAGCAACAGAACCATAGATAGAAACTTTGCAGGTGCAACATAAAGTAAAAGAACGCTAGATGAAGGAATGTCACAGGGCTCTCCTCTAAGCTGCACCCTTTTCTTCATCTATATAAATGATCTCACTAGACATCAAAACGTTTTAAAAGTATTGTTTGTTGGTGATCTCGCCATTTGGACCACCGAGAGATATCCCAATTTGGCAAAAGCCAATATCGACAGAGCACTGCTTACAATTTCAGTATACTGCGAACTGTGGAAACTAAAGATAAATACACAGAAAACCATGTACACCATCTTCTCCCACAGTCATTAAGAAGAAAAGAGGTCCATTAACATCAAAATGAATGGGGAATTACTAGAAAAAGTATCTGCGAGTAACACTGGACAGACAGTTGAAATTTGGCAGCCACATCTGCATCGTCAGAAGTAAAGCAACCAAGCGTTTAGACCAAATTAAAAGACTTGTTAGTACAAATTGAGGAGTTGATAAACACGTTCTTCGGCAACTATACCTTGGTTATATAAGACTGGTGACGGGTGACGGACTACAGCCTGCCCACACAGACCACTGTGATTACAAATAACATCTGAACTATTAACCGGGAGCAGAATCTAGCTCTCAAACTAATTTGGGGTGGAAGGGGGGGGGGGGGGGGGTTATGAGGTCACAGCCAAAAAGTGACGATCACATAAACAAACTACACAGAAGAGATTAAAGTCTCACCTTGCAGTTCCAAACAGGACATACAAGAGTCAATAACCGCTTGAACCGCATCAATCCCCAGCACCTACCCTCGTGCAGACATTGCTCTCATCCTGATGTAACAGTTTGATATCTACTCATTGAGTTCAAGGCGCTTGCGGACATGACGAAAAGATTCTTACAAGCACTGCCGATAATTGCCATCACAATGTACGAAGTAGTAACAAAAAATGAAGAAGAACTATATCTATATAAGAATGCTATTGAGCTGCCAAGTGGCTTGGCTTGCTCAGCAGCTAAGTGATAAAAACAACAACAACAACAACAAACAGCTATCGCAGGTCATAAACATGCTTCTGAACGTGTTGTACTCGTTATAAAATATGTACTGTGAATTATGGGTATAACTATGAGTGCATGATGAGGATGACGTGGTAGTGTGACCGACGTACAATACGGGAGGCAAGAATTATGTTATGTTAATTACAAATTGCACCTGAATTAGTACTAATTATCTTACCGCCGTAGTCTACGTGGCCTAGGAATGAAACTCACTCGGTTTTCACAATCGCAACGCCCCGGATTCTTCTTCTTCTTTTTCTTCTTCGTACGCTGTCAGACGTCAACCTGTATTTGTTCGAAGAAAGCTGCTGTCATCCTGAGGCTGTCGACACTGCCATAGAGCTTGTCTAGTGTTGCCACTGGTGATGGCCACATGTGCTTTCTCTGGCCCTCGTATGTCGGCAGATTTGCAGCAGATGTTCAGCGGTCATTTTCCCTGTACCACAAGTGCATTCGTCAGTGCCACCTATCTTCAGTTTATTGAAGACCACGACCTGCTTTCAACTGGTAATAGGCATCATTTTTTGTGTTGCCAGTATGTTCTGTTTCCCATTTGGCCATGTATCTGGCCTAAGGCTTGTGGACTCTTCGTAGGTCACTCTAGAATCTGGTTGTGGTAGTCTTGCGCCTTCTTTTGCCAGTCTGTCTGCTTCCTCGTTGCCTTGGATGTTACAGTGGGATGGGACCCACTGTACCACTACTCTTTTTGGTGCGGACTGCCAGCATAGTTGACAGAGTACTGCTCTTAAATCATTAAGTTTAGTATTTTTCTGGCTTTTTAGTGCTGTAACTACGGCCAGGGCATCTGTAAACAGGACTATCTGGCTTTCATTGCTTTCGCCTGTTAGCATTGCTTCTACTGCAGCCTTTAGTGCCTCTGCCTCCGCTCTGAAATTGCTTGAGTATTTTCCAGTTGCCACTGACAGTGTTATTTTTCTACCATTTGGTAGGCTCAGGAATACCCCTATCCCTCCGTTCTGTGTTGTGTTTGTTACAGAACCGTCGGTGTATGCACGGATCCAGTCCATGCTTGGGTAGTTTTCCGTTATGTACCTCAGGGTTATGTCTCTTCTTTCTTTTTCGGACTGGCTGTTCTTGTTTCCAATACCTGGTATATTTTCTACCACCTTCGGAATGACATGCTGCTTCCATGTAGGTTTGCGTACAGTAGGGATGGGCTTTGGTGTTGTTACGGTATTCATAGGGTCTTCGCTCATCTTTGCTTTGCCAATTTCTGCAAAGTTTCTCCCCTTTAGTTTCCCATTTCCAAATCTATTTAATCTCTGATGCATTGGATGGTCTGTCAGTCTTCTGAGTTTCTCTGCTTGCTGTTGGCAACGCCCCGGATTCGATTCCCACCTTGTCCAGTTTGGCAGACATTGTTTTTTTTTCCTCGGGCGATTGCTCCTCAGTGTTCAGAAAGTAATGGCAAACAGTACTGCACACTTGCCAAGAGATGATGTACAACAGCCAAATATGTTGTGGATGTAAGAAGCGACGTTCTGTAGAGGAAATGCTACTTCTCATTTTATTTGACTACCTTTCCGTACGCTTGTGTGGTTAAGCGTCATGGGAAGCTGCAGCTGTCTTGATTCGGCTAAATGTATTGATCGGTCATAGTAAGACCGTTTTTTTGGTTCTTGCCGGGTATATGTTATGTCATCTGTCTATGCAAAGAACCTCAACAATTGCTCTTCAGTGGCCACCCTCCCACTGTGCAACCCCAATGAACAAGAGAGCTGATGACTTGTTCACAGAAGGTGGCAGGGTGGAGCAATTTGTCCCCACATTGTCTTAAAGAGATGCAAAAACCGCCACCCCCAGTCAGTACACTCAAAATGATAGAAAGACATAGACGGGAAGAATGAACTTGACCTTATTACCGGGCCCACGTACATAACAAACTGCCATCTTTCGTCAGAGAACAGACCATTGCAAACCATTGGGCTACCTCTACCGGCTGAAGTTATCACACACAAATGACAGGCCATGTGCAACTGTAGTTCAGATCCCCGAACACATCCTACATGTTTGCCGAGCATACAGAGACCTACCATGCCAGACCTAGCCAGATGAAGCAGGAGCTGTCGTAAGAGCTGTGGGGCCGTTACCTGGACTTGGACAAGGATGTAGACCTCACTCGAGCTACGGGACTGCTGATCTAACATGACTAGCAGGTCTGAACGCAGAAGAAGAAGATGTAGAAGAAGACGAAGAAGAAGAAGAAGAAGAAATGCCATCGATCTGAATGCGCAGATGCCTTTGCATTATTTGCACACTCATGCACACACACATACACACACACACACACATACATCACCCCCTCCAAGAGAAGACAGAACGAATGAGTGTGTCATCTTTAACTAGTTGGACTGAATACTAATATAAAACAGACAGAAGTCATGACATTGTCTATCTTCAATCGCATGTCAATTGAAATAGGAAATTAAGAATTTGCCATGACGATAGCAATCATATACATCGGAGGCACAGTTACACCAGAGAGAGCAGAGAGGAAGAGAGAGAAGAGGAAAAAGATAGAGGGTAGGTGTCAGAGACAGAAGGAGAATGAAATAGAAGTCAGAGCGATATATGTTTGGATGTGTATTTTTATATATATATATATATATATACATCAAGGTGTGTGTATGTATTGAATATACATATATATATATATATATATATATATATATATATATATATATAGAGAGAGAGAGAGAGAGAGAGAGGAGGGGGGGGGAGAGAGAGAAAGAGACACAAAAAAAGAGAAAGAATGAAAGCAGGCCGAGCGAAAAATGCATCTTACAGTTACATATAACTACAAGGATGGTTTATAATTTGAAAGCCATAAAGAGGAGATCAGGTTAGCCATTACTCGAGGGAACGTCTTAAGTGTCGGAGAGCTCGGCAGGTACCTGGCTCTCGTTCCCGTGACCATGCTGTTAAAGAGATCTTCAGCGCACCAGGCATCAATTGTGACAGGACCCACTCGTCACGGGCCATCCAGATTCAAGGCTGTCGCATTTGTGGAGAAGACGCAGAAACCAGACCAGCACAGGAGCAAATAGCAACGTCTTTCATGAATACAGCGACACGCAATGATGGGAAATCATGCTGACTCGTGGAAATTGGAGGTCGGTCTGCACAAAACAAGAGCATTTCATATGAGCTACAGTTCTGTTAAATGCATCCTTTTAAAAAAAATAAAATCACATATTTTTATGTCTCAAAGCTGACGTAGACGGATCTGAGCCCAGAAAGGCAGATGGCGTGTTTAAAGTGAATTATGTTCACCCGACACCCCCCCCCCCTTCCGCCCCAACCATCCACTCCCTCGCACCATCTCCGTTCTACCTTTCCTCTATGTTATGTATATTGTCTACGTTTGTATATTTTCATCAATGTTTTGTCACCAAACGACCTATAAAAAGAAGCTGCAGAGTTCTGACAAAACTTTTATTATAAAATACCAATCAATCAACCAATTAACCAATAAACCAATCTATAAAATAATTAAACATGTGATCATTAAACCAACTAATAATAATAATAGCTGTCCATCGTTGTCGATGAGGACCGCCGACATCATCCTTGTCACAGATTTCCCTGTTGGGTGTGGGTGCGCATGTGGCTGAACAGGCCAATGCGAGCACGAAAACATCTGCTACATATCGGGCACACGAGGTTTGTAGAAGGGGATGGTGTTCCCGCTGCTCGGGATTTCCGCGTCTCGCGTCTGCTCTGGGCTTTCACAACACGGTCGTCTTCACCGGCAGCTACACCCGATTTGATTGCGCTTCTCCAGTCAGATCTGTTTTGCGCAAAACATTCCCAGGTGTCGATGTCTATCTGGCAACTTTTTAGTGAGTCCTTCAGACCGTCTTTAAAACGTTTCTTTGGGCGCCCTCTCTCGCGCCATCCCTCTCTCAGCTCGCCGTAGAGAAGCTTCTTTGGGAGCCGCTCGTCTGACATACGGACGAGGTGTCCGGCTCATCCTAGTCGTGCTTTTTCTAGCAGTGCATGGATGCTGGGCATGTTAGCCCTCGAGAGAACCTCGATGTCTGTGACACGATCTTGCCATCGGATGTGGAATATTCGCCTCAGGCAACCTGTGTGGAAGTGGTTTAACCACCTTGCCTGTCCAGAGTATACAGTCCAGCTTTCGCAAGCGTATAGTAGGGTTGGAATGATAGTTGCACGGTAGACTCTGAGTTTGGTCTTGACGCTGATGCCACGACGTGCCCAGACCATCGAGCGCATTCTACCAAAGGCTGTGCTGGCCTTTGCTATTCTGCTTGCCACTTCATCGTCTAGGCTGACAGATCTCGACAGCGTGCTGCCCAGATATGTGAATTTGTCTGCGGCATTCAACGTCTGCCAGCTGACTGTAGTCTCTGGTTTTGTGTACGGTATGCCTGGTGCTGGTTGGTACATGACCTCTGTTTTTTTGGCATTTATGGTCAGGCCAAAATTGTTGCATGCGGCAGAGAACTGGTCCATTCCAACCTGCATGTTCAGTTCTGAGCTGCTCATTAGAGCGCAGTCGTCAGCAAATACAAGTTCCCTGATTATGTCGCCAGCAACTTTGGTTTTGGCCTTAATTCTTCTGGAATAGAGTAATTTGCCATCTGTGCGGTACTTTATGGATATTCCAAGCTCAAATGATCTGAAGGCGTCTGTCATCGTGGCTGCGAACATCATGCTGAACAAAGTCGGGGCGAGTACACATCCTATTTAACCAACTAGTAAATCAAATAATACTTAAACCATTTACATATAAGTTCATCAATTAACTAATCAATAAACCAAATAATCAATAAACCAATTCATTTAAGTTTATCAATCAACCAATCAAGAAACCAATTACATTTAAGGTCATCAATTAACTAATCAATAAACCAATTACATTTAATTCATCAATTAACTAATCAATAAACCAATTACATTTAAGTTAATCAATTAACCAATCAATAAACCAATTACATGTAAGTTCCTAAATTAACCAATCAATAAACCAATTACATTTAAGTTCATCAATTAACCAATCAATAAACCAATTACATGTAAGTTCATCAATTAACTAATCAATAAACCAATTACATTTAAGTTCATCAATTAACCAATCAATAAACCAATTACATTTAAGTTCATCAATTAACCAATCAATAAACCAATTACATTTAAGTTCATCAATTAACCATCCAAAAACAATATAAACTGTTACAATATCACTTCCTGGTTAATGATTTGCATAAATAACACACAAAACAATACGACATTGATATAGGTACATCAGTGTTATTGGGAGAATCTATATGTACGAGTATGTGGGAGCTATATGTCGCAATGCAGCGAGAACAAGCAGCAGTGTTTGGGAATTTGCATATTTCATGCGTGTAGCTCTGTCTATAAAGTTAGTATAGTACGTAAGATAGTTCAATACATGAAGATAACACGGTGGATGGAGGTAGCCAACAACCTAGATTATAGCACAGGGACATGAATATATCACAGTTTCTGAAGATAACACACTGCATGCAGATGGATTGTATCATAGAAATACCACGATGCATAGAGATATCACGGGGATTTAAAAAAGCAATGTCGTAGTATATGAAGATAGTGCAATGGATGAAGACAGTACAGTAGGTGATGTTATTATGGTACTTCAAGATAATACTAGTAGAAGGTAGTACAGAAGATGAAGATAGTAAGTAGATGAAGATAGTACAGTAGATGAAGGTAGCACAGTAGATGAAGGTTTTAAGTAAATGAAGGAAGCGCAGTAGATGAAGATAGTACAGTATGTGATGCCATAATGGTACTTTAAGATATTGCAGTAGATGAAGATAGTACAAAAGATAAAGATACCCCAGCAGATTAAGAGAAAGGAAATGTAAATGAAACTGGCTGTATATAAACTCTGTAGATTCTTCTAAGCCAGTATAGAAACTTTAAGTTAGTAAAACCAATTCATTATTTAATCAATTACATACACGTTCATCAATTAACCATTCAATAAACCAATTCATTATTTAACCAATTACATACAAGTTCATCAATTAACCATTCAATAAACCAATTCATTATTTAACCAATCACATACAAGTTCATCAATTAACCATTCAATAAACCAATTTGTCAATAAACCAATTACATACTAGTTCATCAATTAACCATTCAATAAACCAATTTGTCAATAAACCAATTACATACAAGTTCATCAATTAACCATTCAATAAACCAATTTGTCAATAAACCAATTACATACAAGTTCATCAATTAACCATTCAATAAACCAATTTGTCAATAAACCAATTACATACAAGTTCATCAATTAACCATTCAATAAACCAATTTGTCAATAAACTATTTACATATAAATTCATCATTTAACCAGTCGATCAATTATTCAAATAAACAATTGCAAAAAAGCATCACATTATTTTGTCCCGAGTAAAGTCTTTGGGCCAACATGGTACACCAGCTCGGTAAGAACGAAATGAGTTTAAACAGCATTTGGTAACACGCCATCAGACACTGGTTATGCTTTATAGTACTAGTATTACAGATTAAAGATTGCAGAACCATTTATTGTTCTGCGACGACGACGCAAAAATGAATAAGCTGTGTTTAGGTCTTGAAAAGGGTGGTAAGTAACGGGTTGAGTAGCTTTTCGTACATCTCGAACGTGCTGATGAAGATAAGACGGGGTCCTTTAGACGGTTGTCCGTGTACTATGCTTGGTTTCATTTGCGAGTCGCTCACTACTTCGGGGATCACGTGGATTGCCCATCTCGTTAGCCAGACTGCCATGAAACAACCTGTTTCCAGGAGGAATTGGGCTGAAGAGAGGCGGGAGTCTTGGTCAGAGTGTTCACCTGACCTGACTAACATAGTTTGACTAGTCTGTTTCACCTGACCCTAACTAAAATAGTCTGTATAGTATGTTTCACCTGACCCTGGCTAAAATAGTCTGACTAGTATGTTTCACCAGACCCTTACTAAAATAGTTTGACTAGTATGTTTCACCTACCCTGACTAACATAGTCTGACTAGTTTGTATCCCCTGACCCTGACTAATATAAATTGATCAGTATGTTTTGTCTGACCCTGACTAACATATTCTGATAAGTATGTTTTGTCTAAACCTGATTAACATATTCTGATAAGTATATTTTGCCTGACTCCGACTAACACTAACATATTCTGATCAGTACGTTTTGCCTGACCCTGACTAACATATTCTGATCAGTACGTTTTACCTGACCCTGACTAACATATTCTGATAAGTATGTTTTGCCTCACCCTGACTAACATATTCGGATAAGTATGTTTTGCCTGACCCTGAGTAACATATTCTGATAAGTATGTTTTGCCTCACCCTGACTAACATATTCTGATAAGTATGTTTTGCCTCACCCTGACTAACATATTCTGATAAGTATGTTTTGCCTCACCCTGACTAACATATTCTGATAAGTATGTTTTGCCTCACCCTGACTAACATATTCTGATAAGTATGTTTTGCCTCACCCTGACTAACATATTCTGATAAGTATGTTTTGCCTGACCCTGAGTAACATATTCTGATCAGTACGTTTTACCTGACCCTGACTAACATATTCTGATAAGTATGTTTTGCCTCACCCTGACTAACATATTCTGATAAGTATGTTTTGCCTGACCCTGAGTAACATATTCTGATCAGTATGTTTTGCCTGACCAGACGTTAGTCTCCTGACTGGGCCCTAGTATGGGCCTCATGCATGAGGAGTTTTACTGCTTCAGTTATTTCTGCTTTCCATTTCACCGTTCGTTGGCTGTGTATCTTTTTGCATTACTTTCTGAGGGATACTTTCTGGTGTTTGACGTGTTTCGTGGCCGAACCATTTTCTTTGCTGTCGCTTCATGAAGTCCAGCACCGGTGGTGTATCTACTTGTCTCCTAATATCTTCGTTTCTGATTCTATCCATTCTCGTTGCTCCACGCATTCTGCGCAGGCATTCCATCTCTGTTGTTACGATGTTTCTTTTATCTTTGTAAGTTAATGTCCAATTCTTGCACTGGTAACACAATGTGGATAGGAATATCGTATTTCATTTCCTTCTTTTTGTATCGATTGTCCAGTGTTTACATTGTAATATCGAAGACATTTGCACATTGATTTGACTTCTTTGATGACTTCTCTTTCCTCCAACCTCTAAATTTGTCATTCCAGTTGCTGTTATTAACTTGTTTTCCATAGGTCTTCTTTCCTCACAATATCCTGTTATTGTATACCATCTTAGACATCTACTAACGAAGGATTAGATTTTTTCTGCTTTTGTCGCCGTGCTATATTTATTCATATATTTTCATTTGTATTACCCTTTGCCTATGAGGAAGACATTTTGATTATAACGTGTTTTGTTGTTGTATTTATTCTTCTTCTTTTGTCGTCTCACTTTCTACCGGGTTGTAGCCCAGTATCGTGGTATGTATTTGTCTTTCGCTTCTCTTGCGGCCGAGCAACAATTTTTCGCATTTAACGGCCGGTCTCGTTTATCCACCTTTTCTTCGGTCTATCTCTAGCCTTTCTTCCTGTAGAAGGTTGCATGAACAATGTGGTTTGGTTGTATTCTCGCAATGTGGCCGAAGCAATTCATTCTCTGTTGCTTTATGTACTGTGGGCAGAGAATTGTTCCCGAATACTCAAATTTGTGATTCTGTCTCTTCTGGTGTTGTAAGTGACCGTTCGTAGGCACCCCATTTCACAGGTGGCAAGGTTTCGTTTCTGAGTCCTATTCCATGCCCAAGTCTGGCACTGGTTGCACAGGGTTGGGATGAAGATACTATTTATCATCTTCTTTTTTGCTTGGAGGGGAATCTTGGGGTGTCATAGTAATGGAGACAGCTGCTAAGTGACAGCGTTTGCCCTCTGCACTCTCGTCTCTATCTTTCTATCGAGTCTGCCGCTCTCAGTAAAAACAATTTCCAAATACCTAAATTTTTGTACCTAATTTTAGTTTCATTCACATGAATATCAAGTGCGATGTGCTTTCTACCTATATTCATTATGTCTGTTTTTGATGTGTTGATATTCATATCGTACTTTTGACAATTCAAGTAGCGGGAGTTAATATACACGTTGTAGGTTTTGTTTATTGGAGTGGATAAAACATTGGTCGTCTAAAAAGAGCAATTCGTTAGTATTTTCCTGTTGTGTGTTTGCCTCCTGTGTTATTAATATACGTGGTAAAAGCAATGGTGAGAGAACACAACACTGTCTGACGACGGATGAAACCGGTAACCCCTCCAACATACCTTCTGTTGCTCTTACTGCACTCTGGCTGTCCTGATACAGGGATGTCGTGGTACCAAGGAGAGGATCTTGCAGTCAATAATCTGTCAGGATCTCTCATAATTTACTTCTGTTGACTCTATCGAGCGCCTTTTCTTGATCTATGAATATTATGCTGATGCTTTTGTTGTTGTTGCTGCTGTTGTTGTTGTTGCTACTGTTGTTGCTACTGTTGTTGTTGCTGTTGTTGCTACTGTTGTTGCTACTGTTGTTGTTGTTGTTGTTGTTGCTACTGTTGTTGCTACTGTTGTTGTTGTTGTTGTTGTTGCTACTGTTGTTGCTACTGTTGTTGTTGCTGTTGTTGCTACTGTTGTTGCTACTGTTGTTGCTGTTGTTGCTACTGTTGTTGCTACTGTTGTTGTTGCTGTTGTTGCTACTGTTGTTGCTACTGTTGTTGTTGTTGCTACTGTTGTTGCTACTGTTGTTGTTGTTGCTACTGTTGTTGTTGTTGCTACTGTTGTTGTTGTTGTTGTTGCTACTGTTGTTGCTACTGTTGTTGTTGTTGTTGCTACTGTTGTTGCTACTGTTGTTGCTACTGTTGTTGCTACTGTTGTTGTTGTTGTTGCTACTGTTGTTGCTACTGTTGTTGCTACTGTTGTTGCTACTGTTGTTGCTACTGTTGTTGCTACTGTTGTTGTTGTTGCTACTGTTGTTGCTACTGTTGTTGTTGTTGCTACTGTTGTTGCTACTGTTGTTGTTGTTGCTACTGTTGTTGTTGTTGCTACTGTTGTTGCTACTGTTGTTGTTGTTGCTACTGTTGCTGTTGTTGCTACTGTTGTTGCTACTGTTGTTGTTGTTGCTACTGTTGTTGCTACTGTTGTTGTTGTTGCTACTGTTGTTGCTACTGTTGTTGTTGTTGCTACTGTTGTTGTTGTTGCTACTGTTGTTGTTGTTGTTGTTGTTGCTACTGTTGTTGCTACTGTTGTTGTTGTTGTTGTTGTTGCTACTGTTGTTGCTACTGTTGTTGCTACTGTTGTTGTTGCTGTTGTTGCTACTGTTGTTGCTACTGTTGTTGCTACTGTTGTTGTTGTTGCTACTGTTGTTGCTACTGTTGTTGTTGTTGCTACTGTTGTTGTTGTTGCTACTGTTGTTGCTACTGTTGTTGTTGTTGCTACTGTTGTTGCTACTGTTGTTGTTGTTGTTGTTGTTGCTACTGTTGTTGCTACTGTTGTTGCTACTGTTGTTGTTGTTGTTGTTGTTGCTACTGTTGTTGCTACTGTTGTTGCTACTGTTGTTGTTGTTGCTGTTGTTGCTACTGTTGTTGTTGTTGTTGTTGCTACTGTTGTTGCTACTGTTGTTGCTACTGTTGCTGTTGTTGCTACTGTTGTTGTTGTTGTTGTTGTTGCTACTGTTGTTGCTACTGTTGTTGTTGTTGTTGTTGTTGCTACTGTTGTTGCTACTGTTGTTGTTGCTGTTGTTGCTACTGTTGTTGTTGCTACTGTTGTTGCTACTGTTGTTGTTACTGTTGTTGCTACTGTTGTTGTTGCTGTTGTGGCTACTGTTGTTGCTACTGTTGTTGTTGCTGTTGTTGCTACTGTTGTTGCTACTGTTGTTGTTGCTGTTGTTGCTACTGTTGTTGCTACTGTTGTTGCTACTGTTGTTGTTGTTGCTACTGTTGTTGTTGTTGCTGTTGTTGCTACTGTTGTTGCTACTGTTGTTGTTGTTGCTACTGTTGTTGTTGTTGCTACTGTTGTTGCTACTGTTGCTGTTGCTGTTGTTGCTGTTGTTGCTACTGTTGTTGTTGCTGTTGTTGCTACTGTTGTTGCTACTGTTGTTGTTGCTACTGTTGTTGCTACTGTTGTTGTTACTGTTGTTGCTACTGTTGTTGTTGCTGTTGTTGCTACTGTTGTTGCTACTGTTGTTGTTGCTGTTGTTGCTACTGTTGTTGTTGCTGTTGTTGCTACTGTTGTTGCTACTGTTGTTGTTGTTGCTACTGTTGTTGCTACTGTTGTTGTTGTTGTTGTTGTTGCTACTGTTGTTGCTACTGTTGTTGTTGTTGTTGTTGTTGCTACTGTTGTTGCTACTGTTGTTGTTGTTGCTACTGTTGTTGTTGTTGCTGTTGTTGCTACTGTTGTTGTTGTTGTTGTTGTTGCTACTGTTGTTGCTACTGTTGTTGTTGTTGTTGTTGTTGCTACTGTTGTTGCTACTGTTGTTGTTGCTGTTGTTGCTACTGTTGTTGCTACTGTTGTTGTTGTTGCTGCTGTTGTTGCTACTGTTGTTGTTGCTGTTGTTGCTACTGTTGTTGTTGCTACTGTTGTTGCTACTGTTGTTGTTGTTGCTACTGTTGTTGCTACTGTTGTTGTTGCTGTTGTTGCTACTGTTGTTGTTGCTACTGTTGTTGCTACTGTTGTTGTTGTTGTTGTTGTTGCTACTGTTGTTGCTACTGTTGTTGTTGTTGTTGTTGTTGCTACTGTTGTTGCTACTGTTGTTGTTGCTGTTGTTGCTACTGTTGTTGTTGCTACTGTTGCTGTTGTTGCTACTGTTGTTGCTACTGTTGTTGCTACTGTTGTTGTTGTTGCTACTGTTGTTGCTACTGTTGTTGTTACTGTTGTTGCTACTGTTGTTGTTGCTGTTGTTGCTACTGTTGTTGCTACTGTTGTTGTTGCTGTTGTTGCTACTGTTGTTGTTGCTGTTGTTGCTACTGTTGTTGTTGCTACTGTTGCTGTTGTTGCTACTGTTGTTGCTACTGTTGTTGCTACTGTTGTTGTTGTTGCTACTGTTGTTGTTGTTGCTACTGTTGTTGCTACTGTTGTTGTTGCTGTTGTTGCTACTGTTGTTGTTACTGTTGTTGCTACTGTTGTTGTTGCTACTGTTGTTGTTGTTGCTACTGTTGTTGCTACTGTTGTTGTTGCTGTTGTTGCTACTGTTGTTGTTGCTACTGTTGTTGTTGTTGCTACTGTTGTTGCTACTGTTGTTGTTGCTGTTGTTGCTACTGTTGTTGTTGCTACTGTTGTTGCTACTGTTGTTGTTACTGTTGTTGCTACTGTTGTTGTTGCTACTGTTGTTGTTGTTGCTACTGTTGTTGCTACTGTTGTTGCTACTGTTGTTGTTGCTGTTGTTGCTACTGTTGTTGTTGCTACTGTTGTTGCTACTGTTATTGTTGCTGTTGTTGCTGTTGCTACTGTTGCTGTTGTTGCTACTGTTGTTGCTACTGTTGTTGTTGTTGCTACTGTTGTTGTTGCTGTTGTTGCTGTTGTTGCTACTGTTGTTGTTGCTGTTGTTGCTACTGTTGTTGCTACTGTTGTTGTTGTTGCTACTGTTGTTGTTGTTGCTACTGTTGTTGCTACTGTTGTTGTTGCTGTTGTTGCTACTGTTGTTGTTGCTACTGTTGTTGCTACTGTTGTTGTTACTGTTGTTGCTACTGTTGTTGTTGCTGTTGTTGCTACTGTTGTTGCTACTGTTGTTGTTGTTGTTGTTGCTGTTGTTGCTACTGTTGTTGTTGCTGTTGTTGCTACTGTTGTTGCTACTGTTGTTGTTGCTGTTGTTGCTACTGTTGTTGCTACTGTTGTTGTTGCTGTTGTTGTTGTTGTTGCTACTGTTGTTGTTGCTGTTGTTGCTACTGTTGTTGTTGCTACTGTTGCTGTTGTTGCTACTGTTGTTGCTACGGTTGTTGTTGTTGCTACTGTTGTTGTTGTTGCTGTTGTTGCTACTGTTGTTGCTACTGTTGTTGTTGTTGCTACTGTTGTTGTTGTTGCTGTTGTTGCTACTGTTGTTGTTGTTGCTACTGTTGTTGCTACTGTTGTTGTTGTTGCTACTGTTGTTGTTGTTGCTACTGTTGTTGCTACTGTTGTTGTTGTTGCTACTGTTGTTGTTGTTGCTACTGTTGTTGCTACTGTTGTTGCTACTGTTGTTGTTGTTGCTACTGTTGTTGTTGCTACTGTTGTTGTTGTTGCTACTGTTGTTGTTGTTGCTACTGTTGTTGCTACTGTTGTTGTTGCTGTTGTTGCTACTGTTGTTGCTACTGTTGTTGCTACTGTTGTTGTTGTTGCTACTGTTGTTGCTACTGTTGTTGTTGCTGTTGTTGCTACTGTTGTTGTTGCTGTTGTTGCTACTGTTGTTGTTGCTGTTGTTGCTACTGTTGTTGTTGCTGTTGTTGCTACTGTTGTTGCTACTGTTGTTGTTGCTGTTGTTGCTACTGTTGTTGCTACTGTTGTTGTTGCTACTGTTGTTGTTGTTGCTACTGTTGTTGCTACTGTTGTTGCTACTGTTGTTGCTACGGTTGTTGTTGTTGCTACTGTTGTTGTTGTTGCTGTTGTTGCTACTGTTATTGCTACTGTTGTTGCTACTGTTGTTGTTGTTGCTACTGTTGTTGTTGTTGCTGTTGTTGCTACTGTTGTTGTTGTTGCTACTGTTGTTTCTACTGTTGTTGTTGTTGCTACTGTTGTTGTTGTTGCTACTGTTGTTGCTACTGTTGTTGTTGTTGCTACTGTTGTTGTTGTTGCTACTGTTGTTGCTACTGTTGCTGTTGTTGCTACTGTTGTTGCTACTGTTGTTGTTGCTGTTGTTGCTACTGTTGTTGCTACTGTTGTTGTTGCTGTTGTTGCTACTGTTGTTGTTGCTGTTGTATTTATGCCCATGAAGTTACTATCACGTCCTTGTTTGTATAAATTTCTTCCTTTCATTTAACCTCTCTGCGAGACCGAACACGCAGTGAACGAACTGACATAAGTTATCAAATCCCTACTGAATGACGAGGCATAGCCAGCCAAATACTGCTATACAATAACCTATTCTGTGTTAAGTGGTGACCATTGAGCCAGGTTGGAGTGCATGAGCTGTAGCGGTCAGCGGCCAATAGTTGACTGCTAGAGTCAAGGACAGCGATCTAGACCCTTCTAAATCTCCACGCGATGATCTTGTATAACGGGCTGCAACAGTGCAGACTGACTAAGGAGAAGTGGTCGAAGAAGGAAGGCTAACACAATACTCAGAAAAGCTTGCTGAAGTCGGATGTGTCGTACCGGATGGTGCAAAAAAAACCGCAGTCAAGCTGTAAACTATTCCATTATCCAGACTACATCATTCTACTTGCAAATCCCTTTTCGTAGTTTGGTGTGGGAGATTGAAACGTTCAGGGCTTGGTAGCGGAAGATGGAGAACGTTCAGGGCTTGGTAGCGGGAGATAGAGAACGTTCAGGGCTTGGTAGCGGAAGATGGAGAAAGTTCAGGGCTTAATAACGGAAGATGGAGAACGTTCAGGGCTTGGTAGCGGAAGATGGAGAACGTTCAGGGCTTAGTAGCGGGATATGGAGAACGTTCAGTGCTTGGTAGCGGGAGATAGAGAACGTTCAGGGCTTGGTAGCGGGAGATAGAGAACGTTCAGGGCTTGGTAGCGGGAGATGGAGAACATTCAGGGCTTGGTAGCGGGATATAGAGAACGTTCAGGGCTTGGTAGCGGGAGATAGAGAACGTTCGGGGCTTGGTAGCGGGAGATGGAGAACGTTCAGGGCTTGGTAGCGGGAGATAGAGAACGTTCAGGGCTTGGTAGCGGGTGATAGAGAACGTTCAGGGCTTGGTAGCGGGAGATAGAGAACGTTCAGGGCTTGGTAGCGGGAGATAGAGAACGTTCAGGGCTTGGTAGCGGGAGATGGAGAACGTTCAGCGCTTGGTAGCGGGAGATGGAGAACGTTCAGGGCTTGGTAGCGGGAGATTGAGAACGTTCAGGGCTTGGTAGAGGGAGACTGAGATCGAGTGAAGAAGAAGACCGAGATTGTATCCGTACAGCCTGGATGAGATAACAGCTGAGGATTTGCGAATCTGGTGCCAAATATATGCCCTGCTGAAACCGAATTAGCGAGCCAACAATCGCATCTATTGAAGCCTCGCTGTAAACGAGAACATACCTTAAAGGAACGTTGGTGGTGGGTCATCGAAAAAGCCGAAGAAAACGATATCCCTTGTCAAGACATAGACATTATTGTCAAGACATAGACATTATTGTCAAGACATAGACACCATGGTATCGTAGCAAGAACCTGACGAGGTCCTGATTGAAAGTATCGATCCTGTCTGATTTATTTTTCACCGTATCTTGAATCAGTTTTTTTATAGTTGCTTGGTTTGATCTCGGTTATCGACACGCTCCAGTGGACACACATGTAAATTGGTACTCTGTTTACTGTAACAGAAGGAAAGACAGCGTGGAGTGAGCCGAACAACAGCTTCATTTAATAAGCAAGGGGAGCATTAGTATAATGGAGTCTTAGTATGTCATCCCCGACAGCAGTGTCTGCAACTATTTTCTATTTCAACTTCTAATAATGATCATCATCATCGGCATAATTCTCTTCATAACCACCGTCATCACCATCGCCACCAACACCACCATCAAAACCGTCACCACCATCACCACCGTCAACATCGTCACCACCATCACCACCATCACCACCATCAAAACCATCACCACCGTCAACACCGTCACCACCATCACCACCGTCAACACCATCAACACCATCACCACCGTCAAAACCATCACCACCGTCACCACCATCACCACAATCACCACCGTAACCATAATCACCACCATCACCACTGTCAACACCATCACCACCATCACCACAATCACCACCGTCACCATAATCACCACCGTCACCACCGTCAACACCGTCAGCACCATTACCACCGTCACCGCCGTCACCATCGTCAAAACCATCACTACCATCACCACCGTCACCACCATCACCACAATCACCACCGTAACCATAATCACCACCATCACCACTGTCAACACCATCACCACCATCACCACAATCACCACCGTCATCATAATCACCACCGTCACCACCGTCAACACCATCACCACCGTCAACACCACCGTCACCACCGTCACCCCCATCACCACCGTCACCACCATCACCACCGTGAACACCATCACCTCCGTCACCACCGTCACCACCGTCACCACCATCACCACCGTCACCAGCATCACCACCGTCACCAGCATCGAGACCGTTACCACCATCACCAGCATCACTACCGTAACCTTTCATCACCGCCATCACCATCACAACCATCACCATCATCAGGATCACCACCATCACCATCATCACCCCTGTCACCACCATCACCATCCCCACCTTGACCATCACACTTGTCAACATTTTCAACATCTTCACCCCTATCATCACCACCGACATCCCCGTCTTCATCACTGTCACGATCATCACCACCATCATCATCCCCACCTGCCCATCTTCCCTATAAACAACCATCATCATCACTACCCTATCCATCATCACCATCATCACCTTGCCCATAATCACCATCACCATCACAACAAACATCACCATCAATACCCTACCCATCATCACCACCACCATCACCACCCTGCCCATCATCAGCAACATCACCATCACGATCACCATCCTGTCCACCATCACCATCACCACCTTTACCATCTTCACCATTACCACCAAGGTCATCCTCATCATCATCACCATCATCACCAGTCCCAACATCTTCACGGCCAGCACCATCATAACTACTACCATAATCACCATCATCATTACAACCACCCCCATCATCAATATCATCTCTACGACCATCACCATAATCACCATCTTCACCATCATCACCCTTAAGACCGCCATCACCAGTCAAATCATCATCCTCAACAAATTAGCAGTCCCTGTGAAGCACACGTCTTCAACACCCATTATTTCTACCAAGAACCATCCGCTCCATCCATGTCCACTTTGTCCTTGTCTCCTCCTTGATGTTGATCTCGTGTTCCCACCTTCACACGCATAAAGCAGAAGGAATACGTTTTCTATCGCACACAATTCACCACAGAACCCACAACATTATGTTGTATTTCGTCTGCCACAACTTCTTATTGTCCTCCTGTTGGGAGCATGTTTAGTGCGTTATCTTGCCAGCGCAGAACCATCTCGGAAGCTTTGTTATCCGTTCCATTGACTCAACGATATTAACAATAACTATTCTGACTTGACAGAGAATGAGTTTGCGACCCACCGTGTTGAACGCACGCGCAGACACGCAGTTGGCGAGCACAAAAAAAATAAAAAAAAAATAAACATAATGGCGTGCAAGGTGTGTAATTTACGTACGCTCAGCGGGTAGAGGGCGTGTCTTTCAGGTAAATGTGTGCCAAAAGCAAGGGTAACTCCGCCTCTAAACACATCTCCTGCAGTGACAAGCGACTTGTCACGAGACTGAATCGAGAAAATCTGTCCGAGACGAGAATACACACCCGTAAAATGAACCTCAGACTAACCTTGAAATAACTGCAGATTTCAAATATGAGAAAAAAATTGAGATCTTTATATTTCGTTTTCAAAAGGTCTGTCCATGCACAAGAACTTGATTGTTCAACAGAGCGGGGCGGGAAGAACAGTGAATGCCTTCCTGCAAGGGAGCCCCTCCCAACAGAGTGTCGGATCTATACAACTCGCATAGGCTGTCCCTCAGCCCCCCATTGACGTCATGCAGAATAGCTGGCGCCGACCTGGGAATGAAGAGCGGGTGCAAGATATTTAGCTGTAGTAAATCCTTTAAGATTCAAGCTATATTTTACGTTGAGCGAGAACAACAATTGAAGAGGCACCAATAAAGCTTAGTTGGATAGTCTGTGCGGGTTGAAGAGAATCTTTATTCTGGACAAAGACTCCACGTTGAGCGAGCGGGCGTGCATCATTGTTAACTGGCTGTGTTTTATATTTTCATAACATGCGAGTTCACATAGTGAATAGAACCACCTGACAGAAGTCGGGGCCCGAAATGGAAGCAATGAAAAGCAATGCTGTAACCTGTAAGGCGTATCGCAACAGGCGATTAAGGGGGATTGAGTATTAAGTTGACTTTCACTTACAACTGAACGTCTTAAAACTAGTTTAGAGGACTCTACAGAGTCTGTATGCAACCAGTTTCTTGGAGGTTGGTTTTAACCGATGTGCGAGTCCATCTTAATATACTCAAACACAATAGAGCTAATTAGATCCGTAGCCAGTTAGACGCCACCTGAGGAAAGATACACATAACTTGGGTAGATTTTTAATTTGAATTTTTGATTTCCAACTGCCAAATACATTTTAACGTGCTCAACACTGAACACGAGAGTCCGATCTCACTACCCAGAGATCAGGGGTCCGATCTCACTACCCAGAGATCAGGGAAATTTTTACCAGAAGATCATCATGAGAAAAATCCCAGTGACCACCCTGGTTCGAATCTTCCGGCATCCGAGGCGGGCCCTTACCTCGAGACCACTGAGACCTCCCTACTTCCTGTTGAAGCCTTTCGCAAAACCGTCATGAAATTGTGATATATTTGTTGAAGTCATGTGCTCCACGGGTAACGGGAAAAATGAATATGATGGATAAACTGGATAGCATTAAATAAAGATAGACTACAGAAAAGAGTCTAACACAATAGATAAGGATGACTCTGATGATGGGTAGAAATAAAGTTGTTAACCATAAAAGGATTTGTTTCAGTAACTGATCCGGAGAGGAATACTAAAGTCTGGTCAGGCAAAACATACTGATCAGACATGTTAGTCAGGATCAGTCAAAACATACTGATTAGACATGTTAGCCAGGATCAGGCAAAACATACTGATCAGACATGTTAGTCAGGATCAGGCAAAACATACTGATCAGACATGTTAGTCAGGATCAGGCAAAACATACTGATCAGACATGTTAGTCAGGGTCAGGCAAAACATACTGATCAGACATGTTAGTCAGGGTCAATCACAATATACTGACCAAGACCCTCACCTTTGATTCCTAGTAGCCCTTCCTGGAAACGGGCTGTTTTCAAGACAGCCTGGCTTATGAGGTGAGGGATCGACGTGATCTCCGTAGTAGTGAGACAAACACAGATGAAGCACAGCATAACACAACCGTCTGGAATCTCCCCCCCCCTCCCCCCGCCCCGCGGTTCACCTTCATCAGCACGCACGGGATGTGATGAAAACTGCTGTAACCCACCACTTAACATCCTTTTCAGGGCGCACGAAAAAGTAATCCAACTCCATGTGGGCATTCACAACAACAACAGCAATAACAACAACAAGCAGGAACCAATTTCAGCGCAGAAAATCAGAAACAGATCTTGAAAGGAACATTAAACACATAAAGATACTTAGCAAGAGTCGTTAATTCTCTTCTTCCTCGGCGTTCGTCCTAAAAATGACGTATGACGATGTAGTTAGTTAGTTGGCCTTCGCATGCGAAGATGGCACAGCGTCAGACATGTGACTGCATGTGACTGTACAGTCCGATTTGAGCGTAACAAACTTTACCGCACGTGGGGCACACATGAACAGCATTTTTTGTTGGACAGTCTTGCATTCTTTCCTTTCGTGCAGCTCACTTTTCCTACGCTTCCGTGATGGTCCTCTGCTCAGCGGTGCGCCAGGCTGAGCGATTCGGAGCAAGCAGCTGCCAGTCAGCAATATCAATGAAGAAACTTTTCAAAGAAACTTTAATGTGTCTGTGTATCGTTTCTTTTGTTCCCTTCCCCTCCCAACCACCCTCCACCCCTGCGACCGTACAACAGTTCCAAGGGTTTGCTTCCGTGAGGTAACGACCGATGCTGTTATGGGGGATTGAACCCAGCACCTTCAGATTGTGAGCCGCGTCATTTAACCACTAGCCGCGCCGTCCCCACGCACTAGGTCTCACTTCTCTGTATCACTACGAGGCATTTGAAAATGAGAGAGAGAGAGAGAGAGAGAGAGAGAGACAGAGAGAGACAGAGAAAGACAGAGAAGGAGAAAGAGAATGAGAGAGAGAGAGAGAAAGAGAGAGCGAGAGAAAGAACATTGCAGCATTATGTAGAACCAGCACTGCTTTGTTGAATCGAGTCCTGGAAAAGGAATAAACAGATTAGCTCTAAATGCAGTCATACAGGAGTGGAAATAGGTTCGCTGTCTATTCCAATTAGATGTTCACAAAGCTGCGTGTCCTATATCTTCAAACAGTAAAGCCCAGCTCGTGGACATCTTGGTAAGCCTATTTAGACCAACATGAGATAGGGCCTTCGGGCAAGACTCTGATGCCTACATGTCAGACAGATGATTTGGTGTGTTCAGTCTGGTCAACCTGACTTTTATCATATGAATGGGGAGAAAACCACAATATGCCTTTGAGCTTTTTTTACGTAGTGTTTGAGGGCATTGGGAATTGTGTGAGGTAGCCGCCTGCTGCTATTTGGAGTAAACGCTTACGAACGCTCTACCATGTGTGTTCATGTATTAGCTGTACTTGACTGAGATTAACGGTGAACACCTCTTCCTGATGGTTAGCAAGGACTGGATAGTCTAGTAAGACATTCTTCCGAGGGGAGGCAACTCTGATCGCAAACAACTGCTGCCTTGCTGGTTGACTGGAGACACCCAAAGGCGATGGAAACCGTCCAGTTAAAAGATATGGCTACCTGAAACCGTTTACTGTCTGTGTACAGCGGGAAAGTTGGAGAAATCCTGCTTACGGGAATGTCCGACCCTATTAAACGAAGGTTAACACGGTGATAGAGATTGGTGTATTGTGACAATAATTGTCCTGAAGCAGAACAAGAAAATTGGTGGTACACTAGAGACGTATGAAGACACAAAAGAATATAGCGACTAACCGCCGCGGAGAAAGCCTTTGATAGAGTATCCCTTGAAAGATTGTTTCTGAAGTTAAAATCACATGGAATAGGTGTCAAAGGTGCCACATGGATCGACAATTTGCTAACGGGAAGAAGGCAGAGGGTGGGCATACATAAGGAGTTTTCTGAGGGGAATGAGGTAAAATGTGGAGTCTCACATGGCTCGACTTTGGGATCAATTTTGTTCCTGATATATACATTTTAACGATTTGTACAATGATATTGTCTATGATTGTTAAAGATGACACACAACTATGCAGAAGTGGGTATATTGAGGGTCGGAATTACATAAAATTCAAGAATGGTATTTTCTTCTTCTTCGTTCATCCTCAGATCAAGGTTTCGGTTTCTCTTACAAAGGACACCGTTGTCTGTAAGGCTGTTTCATCTCCATGCAGCTTTTGTCTCATATCTGTCTCGCGAGGCCAGCATTGTTCTCTCTTTTCCTGCGTGAGTGTGCAGCTTTGCAGGATTTGTTCCATGGTCATGATATGCTCCCCACATGGGCACCTGTCATCTGTCTCAATCCTCATTTTATTGTAAAGATGACCCTTGAGTATGTTATGCTCAGTTCTCAGTCTGAAGATAATGACTTGCTCTTCTCTAGTTAAGTTATAGTAGCTGTCTTCTTTTCGGAAGTCGGGGTGTTGATCAGCCCATTTTACCCTGACGTTGGCTTTGATGAGAGCTGGCAGGTAGACTTTAACGTAGATAAATATACAGTCATGCACGTGGGTAGATTCAATATTGAACATAATTACAGAATGGGAGAACTATTAAGAAAATATAAAAGGAAAGAGTTCCAGGGGTTATAATAGATCATACAGGTAAGGTAAGTGAGCAAGTCTAGATGGCAGTTAAAAATGCAAATGCACTGATAGGTATGGTAAAAAGAAATAACATATGAGCATAGAAGTGATAGTCAAACTGTATAAAGTGTTATTTAGACCTAGATTGTAGTATTATGTACAGGTGTGGAGACCTTATCGTAGAGGAGATATTAACATGCTGGAAAGGATACAAAGAAAAGCGACAAAACTAGTAGTGGGATTCCAGAATTATAATTATGAGAAAAAACTGAGTGTCTAGAAAAGAGAAGAATTCGAAATGATTTAATACAGGTTTACAAGATAATCAATGGAAAGGATCAATTAGACTATAGCAAGTTTTTCAAAGTACAGCCGGCTACAAGAACAAGAGGACACAGCTACAGCCGGCTACAAGAACGAGAGGACACAGCTACAAATTAATTAAAGAAAGGTCTAGATTAGATATTAGAAAATAATTGTTTACCCAGGAAGTGGTGAATGCTTGGAATGCGTTGCCACGGGAAGTAGTAGACGCAGGGTCAGTTAATGCATTCAAAAATAGATTTGATGCTCATATATATTTTTAGATCAAGTTGAGTAGAAGAATCTGGTTGTATACAGACTCTGCGGAGTTTGTTAAACCAATATAAAGAAGTTAAGGCAATGACCGCACCCTATACCCACTACTCCACAAGCATCGGAATCCAAACAAATTAATGCCGTGCAGATACTTCGCAGTTTTCTAATGGGGATAAATTGGTACGTCTTGTAAAGGTTAGAAGAGAAAACTTAGCTCCTCTAGTGAGTAAGAAAGTCTTCGCTTGCGATGGGACACTATATGTGTTTGTTTGTTTATTTGTTTCGAATGCCTACAATGAGTAGGTTTACTCTTTTGTGGGCCCTGAAAATGACGTTAAGTGGCGGTTTATAAGCTTTAATCTCATCCCGAGCGTGCCCATGAAGGTGGATTGGGGTCCTCTAGACGGTTGTGCTATGCTTGGCTTCATCTGCGTGTCGCTCACTACTACGGGGATCACGTCGATCCCTCACCTCGTTAGCCAGGCTGCCATGAAAACAGCTCGTTTCCAAGGATGGCTTCGAGAAAGCCGAGGTGAGAGTCTTGGCTAGTACATTTTTCCTGACCCTGACTACATGTCTGATCAGTACGTTGTGCCTGACTAGACGTTACTCCTCCTCCATGACACTATATATGATATCCCCTTTCAGTCATGACTGATTTACTATAGGTAACTCTTCTGAGTTTGTTCTTGATCTGCTGCTTGCGGAGTTGTCGTTTCACGCGGTGTTGCAATAACTTCTTTCTCCTCAGCATGAGACCACTATATATATATATAAATATAGAATCTCAACAATATGCAATGGCGCAAACAATCATGATTGTTCTTGCGCACACGGTGGTAGACGCTTCTCTGCTCGGATACGTCTTTCGAGTCCACTTTCGTTATCGTCAATGGACTGTAGTTACATCCCTTTTTTTTGAAAGCTCAACCTACTATAATCGTCTGAAAAGACAGACAGAGCCAATAATGACTAACTCAAAAACACATTGATGGAGAAGTGGACGTGTACTATCTTCCTCAAACTAATCAGATCTTTTGATGTTATAACAATGATGGTTGGTGTGCAGCTCCAAATATAAGGTGTCGGAATAGGAAAATGCAAGAAAATATAAACAAAATCTGAACTGTGGAAAAGAAACGACAGAGAATATAGATTGTTACACATTTAGGAAGGAAACCAACTCGCTACATGTAACACGTTTTCCAAGTACCAAGAAGATTATCCATGTGGAAAAACACATACAAAATACTTACACAGAAGATTGACTGTTTTATGGTAAAAGACAGATTCACAATTGGTATCACAATGGCACAAACGTATCCAGATGTAGACAAAAACTCCGATCACACATTTGTTGGGAATAAAATAACCATCATCATCATGTAGCTTGCTCTTTGCACAACGTCGCGCTCACAACAGCCGATCTGTAGGACTCTCGATCTCTGGCCAGAGCTCCCATCTCTGCCCATAACTCTTAGATCATTAAGGCGTTTGATGTGGCCAAAATATTTCAGTGTTCTTGTTCTTCTTCGTTCGATCTCAATCTCCCACTACCAAACCCTGAAAGGGTTAGTAGCAGAATGTAGTCCAGAGAATGGAAAGCGTTGTGTCGTAGTTTACAGCTTGGCTGCGATATTTGCACCTTTCGGTCCAACACTCCGACTTCAGCAACCATTTTTTAAGTACCGGGTTAGCATTCCCTCTTCGATCCCTTCTCCTTAGCCAGTCTGCCCTGCTGCAGCCTGTTATCCAGGATCACCACGTGGAGGTGTAGAAGGGTCTTGGCAGCTCTGGTTCGCTGGCCCTGACGCTAGCATTCAGCTATGGGTCGCTGACCACTGCAGCTCATGTGCTGCTCAGCATCTTGATCCCATTTCAGTGTTCAATATAGCATATTGTTTATTAGCCAATATCTATCAGTATCCAGTTCTTTTATCATATCTGCATTTTTCTTTTTCGCAATCCATGGTATATTGAGCACCTTTCTGTAGCATTTTTGTTGACAAGAATCAAGCTTTGTCTGTAGTGTCTGTGTGGTGGTCCCCGTTTGACATCCGTAAGTCGCCACTGGGAAGATGTATTGTCGCCAAATTATTATTTTCCTAATTTTATTAGAGTTCTGCCATAAGTTGCTTATTTTATTCAACATCTGTATTGTCATATCCATTTTCTTTTTAATTTCTTCAGGCAATCTCTATTGTTTATTATAATTCAGCATAGGCACTCAAAACTTGTGACTCATCTGACTGAAAAAAATATAGAAACAACAGTCACTCTGGATTCCCTCAAAAATATTTCTCATTAAAACATCATAACATTAAACGGAGATATCCTTTGGATATAAAACAAAGAAATATATTTCATTAAGGCAGCATAACATTAAACATATCTTTTAGCTGTAAAAAAATAAATATCATATCCTACTGTCAGATAGCATGGAACAAAATGAAAGTGATATCGCAGAAGAGAATGTAGGCACTAAGTAAAGTTGTCTAAAAAACAAGCATACAAGAAGCAGATAAAGCTGTACTGAGAACAAGAGATTAAAAACATAAAGTATGGATGATATCCGACATCTCATGTGAACTGAAAGAAATAAAAGTATCGAAAATCACATCAGAATGTAATGTATTGAACAATGAGATACGTACAATGTGCCAACATGCAAGAGAACAGTGGATATGATAAGCATTCAAAATACTGCTCTTGTTGTTATTGTTGTTGTTGTTATTGTTGTTGCTGCTATTATTGTATTTTATTGTTGTTGTTGTTATTGTTGTTGTTGTTGAATGTCCACAGTTTGTTAGTTTACTTATTTGTGCGCCCTGAAATGTCAGTTAAGTGACGGGTTGCAGTACATTTCCCCCATCCTCAGCGTGCTGATGGAGTTGGGCCAGTGCTCCAGGCAGTAGTTCTACTTTTGATTTCATCTGCGTGGCGCTTACTACTACGGGAATCACGTCGATCCAACCCTTGTCAGCCAGGCTGCCATGAAAACCGCTATTTCCAGGAAGAACTGCGAAATAAGGTGGGGTCGGGGGGTTGTGACCAATACATTATATCTAACTTTCAGTAACATGCTCGATCAGTATGTTTGGCCTGACCAGACGTTAGTCTCCCCCCCCCCCCCCTCTTTTCAATGTTCTAAAAGATATGGAAAAGAAACAGCGCTAGAGATGTGCATGGAGAAATAAAACACCTATCTGGCCCATAGATAATGATGTATTTAGTAAACCATCAACATTTAATATTGTGGGCCCCAGTAACCTCAAATCAGAAGTGGACAAAACAATACATAAAATGGACAAGGAGAGTGCAACAAGCATGTACACAATACATATATAAATGACTAAAGCTCTATAAGAATTCAGCATAGATAAAATCACTGATTTGTGCAACGACATATACAATACACGATATAGACAAGGATAGTGAAATACGCATAGACACAATAAATACAGTTTAGTTTGAGTTTAGTCGAATAATCAACGTCATTGCACTCGGTTGAACCTATAAGTGAATGTTTGAGAACCTCTGCACAATTTACCAATTTCATAGCACCGGCGAGTATCCCGTCATAGATTGGGTAGATTTTCAATATAATTTTGAATTTTTCACTGGCAGTGACCGTAATGCCTAATCTTTTCGATTTTCAACCGCCGAAGGATTTTTAACGTGCACGAGACTAAACACGGGCGTCCGATCTCTACTAAAGATTAGGAGAAATATCAGTATTTGTTCAGGATTTGAACACGCGGCTTCCAGCACCCGAAGCCGATGTTTTACCTGGATTAAGCCGATGTTTTACCTGGAGACCACTCCGTCCTCCACAAATAAATATATCAATGACTAATCCTCTAGCATAGATACAATCATTTATCTGTGTAACAGCATATGTCAGATAAGATCTATGCCACGTGACTTGGTTACATCAATCTTTACGACAGTATCGAGTAAATCACGCGCAGCTGAATGTTGAGATTTGAGAACAATTAGCCGGATGAGTGACATAATCAAAGTACTGCTTCAAACTATAGAGGGGGATCAAGATCCAGAGCAGCGCATGAGCTGCAGTGGTCAGCGACCCATAGCTGACTGCTAGCGTCAGGGCCAGCGAACCAGAGCTGCCATGACCCTTCTATACCTCCACGCGGTGATCCTAAATAACAGGCCGCAGCAGGGCAGACTGGCTAAGGAGAAGGGATCGAAGAGGGAATGCTAACCCGGTACTCAAAAAATGGTTGCTGAAGTTGGATGTGTTGGACCGAAAGGTGCAAATATCGCAGTCAAGCTGTAAACTACGACACAACGCATTCCGTTCTCTGGACTACATTCTGCTACATAAGCCCTTTCAGCGTTTGGTAGCGGGAGATTGAGAATGAACGAAGCCAAGCCAAGCCAAGCCAAGCTATAGAGGGATCAAGATGTCGAGCAGTGCATGAGGTGTAGCTGTCAGCCATTCAAAGCTGACTGCTAGCGTCAGAGGCAGTGACCCGGAACTGCCAAGACCCTTCCAGTCTCCACTTGATGATCCTGGATAGCAGACTGCAACATGGCACCCGGTAAAGTCGAGCCCGGTACACGTACATGCGATTCTAGAGTCGGATGTGTTAGACCGAAAGGTGCAAATATCGCAATCAAGCTGTTAACTATTTCCGTTCTCCGCACTACATCCTTATACTTTCTAAGCATTTTTTAGTGATTGATAGCAGGATATTGAGAATGAACAATCAAGAAGAAGAATAATAAAAAGGAGCGAATTGCAGGAGGCAATTAAACGTAGAATAGACAAAGAGTTTTTTTTCGATTAAGCAGTTTCGATTTCGGCAGAGCAGGGGAACAAGAGAAGAAATATTCTTGTAGTGAGACGAGCAAAACTAATATAAATAAATAAGTGCTAACACACACTTGTATATGTGTGATAGAGTACACACAAAAGTGACAGGGCACGAAAAACTAATTACATCTGGAAAACAAAGGTATGGGCGGAAAAGACACGAGTACTTGGTAACCTGTCCTTGGAGCAAACTGCCACTGAAAGATCTGAGAGTATTTACTCACCATGTATGGTCGTCAGAAGAGAGGGACGACAAATATGCGGAGTATTTACTCACCATGTATGGTCGTCAGAAGAGAGGGACGACAAATATGCGGTATGTCCCAATGTCTGTCTAACATTTACACAGAACACAATTTTAGACTGATGGTTTGTTGGTTAGTTGGTTATTAATTGAGGGTGACAAGGTTTGGATCGACGTGATTACCGTAGTAGTAATTGGGGGTCTCTGTGGCGAAGTGGTCAAGCCGTTTGCCTTGTGTTCAGACGGTCGGGGTTCGATTTCGAGCTGCGACGGTCTGTCCATCATGTCAATTTTTTCATCGCTGGAGCTACGGAGTTCGTGCTTTGTGCGATGCTCTTGACATATGGGGTCGAGAGAGAGACCGAGACTGTCGAGAGAGACCGAGCTAAAATGGGGGAAAAAAACCCGAGGCAATGAAGTCGAGTCCCCGCTTTAAGTTTAAAAAAAAAAAAGTTATTTATCCAACGGACTTAGTGTAAAGCGACTGCAACCGAACCGGCCATTAAACGTGCTTTTCAGGGCGCAAAAGAAAGTAAACGTACTGATTGTGAGCATTACACAACAACATATACATTGTGAGCATTACACAACAACATATACATTGTGAGCATTACATAACAACATATATATATCTACTTTCAATTACCATTTTCGGTTGTTCCACAGTTAGCTCAAGGTAATGATAAAATTACTACTTTCTACAATCGTCTTTTTCTACATTTCATTGCCTATTACGCTTTTCCAACAACCAGCTTGCGGAAAAGATGAAATTGCTACTTTCTGTAAACAAATCCTCCTACATTCCATTGCCATTACGGCTGTTCGACAACCAGCTTGAGGAAAAGATGAAATTACTACTTTCTATAAACGTGAGGAGCCGCGTAGCTCAGTGGTTAGCGTGCTGGCTTCGCATCTGAGGCGGTAATGTTTTTTTCAGACCGCAATGGCTCCCAGGTCGACCCAGTCTTAAATGGGTACGGGTTCAGTCCGGGAAGTAAAAGCGGCGAGGGAGAGGAGATAGCTACCGCTCTCATATAGTCGAGCCTTTGAAATGTGAGATCGCTAACACCTCACACCCCTACGGCAGTAATGCTATGGGATACTTTACTTTATAAACATCATCCCCAATATTTCATTCCCTATTACGGCTGTTCAATAACCAGCTTGAGGAAAAGATGAAATTACTCCTTTCTATAAACATATCCCCCTACATTCCTTTGTCTATCATGGTTGTTCTACAGCCAGTCTTAGGAAAAGATGAAATTACTACTTTCTATAAACATATCCCCTACATTCCATTGCCGATTATGGTTGATCAGCAGTCAGCTAGAGGTCCAGTAAAGCCGCTATTATAACCACCTATCTCACGCTACAGCAGCCTTGGAGACGCCTGTCTTGGCATTTCTCCGGGTACGGCCACGTTCAATGGAAGGTCGCCGGCCGAGAGACTACAGGAGTAAATAAACACCTTAAAAATATAGGGAGGAAAGCTACAAATTATTCACGCATCCCCGTTCTCTGCCGGCGCGTGACACTTCAGGCGAAGCTTAAATGAAAAGAGCAGGGTTTGGATTGAAAGAGGCTCAGAGTTTGGCATAAAAGAGGTTCATAGAAGCGCTATTGCAGCGGATATAATTGCGTCGTCGCCTCTCCAGAGAGTGCCACACTTGCTTATCTTCCGTGGTATTTCTTCGAGTCCATTTTCTTTATTCTGAGAGGGCAGGTTAAAATGACATTTTTGGAGAAGTGAATGCGTTATTAACGCCCGGTTATTTGAATCGCCCGCGATTCTGGACGGCTCCTTGGTCGTCTGCTGTATTCACTTGCTTGTGGAAGTGAAGTATTATCTAATCAGCTTTTTCGGGCTTTTTATAATCATGAGAAGGACTGAGAGCTGGGCGGTTGGAGTGCGTGGATCTCGTGGAAAGGGGTCGGGTTCAATCGTCAGTCTTGACACGATTCAATATCGTAAATAGATATTTGATGGTTTTGGTGGGTATAGCTGAAGGTTACCAGTTCATAAGTGACACCTCTCATGATAGTGATGTCGTAATATATACCGATGGATCGGTACTATCTTGGTCGACCTATACTTCTACCTGGGAGGTGCCTCTGTACAGGTTCCAGCTCTGACGTGAGCTGGATGTAGCCGGAAGGAGGATTTCCTGCTTAACGGGCAAGGTTCGAGCAGCTTATTATTCTGTTGCACTAGGACAGGTGCTGCAGTAGGTGGTTAACCGACGTGCAAGTCCATCTTAATAGACTAGACTCAAACACTAGAGCGAAGTAGACCCACAGCCTGTGAGGCACCATATATGCTGCTCTTAACACACCACCTAACCATGGCCGGTGTTATACCATGTCACATATTTAGTCACGTGTTACGAACTGCTCTATGTGGGACAGCGGTGCTGTTCTTGGTCGTGTCATACACAAAGGCCCCGGCAGACCACTGAAGTTGGATCGGTGCTACAGAGTGAAAAATCAGATCGACGCTTCTCTGCTACAGTGAGAGGTCAGCTTGATCACTGAACTGAGCGATTCTTATCAGCGAAAACATAAATACAAAGAAAACGGTCATTTTAAGAGACTCCAGGAGTGTACTCCAAGCCATCTTAAGCCACAAACAAGATAGACTGTCACATGAAATAAAATACAAAATAGGATTTCTGTCTCATGAAACAGATTTAGTCCTACAATGGATTCCGGCCTGGAAACGAGAAAGCAGATGAGCTCGCAAAAGCCGGAAGTGGCGGGAAGCAGATTCCCTATCCACAGAGCTATAAAGAAGCAAAGACACGCATCAAACGATCCATGAGGACATAATGGAGAAAACCGCACTAAGAATGCAAGCCAGAAAATGACAGCACAGACAAACTTGGCAGAGATAGGCAGACAAAGATCTTCAGACTCAGAACGGGACATTGCAGACTCAAGGCCCACCTCCACAGAATGGGTCTCAGAGACACTGCCATGTCCGATTGTGGAGCACCAAAGCAAACACTAGAACATATTCTGCTAGAATGCCCTACCTATTTTGACCAAAGAGAGGCAGTCTGGTCTGGGGGAGTGACCATGCTCGAAAAGCTGTGAGGGACTGGCGAAGACCTGAAACGCACAGTCTCCTTCCTGAACCTCACCAGACTAGAAGCATATCATCAGCTGATCTGGAACCTCACCGGGCTAGAAGCATAGCATCAGTTGATCGTGAACCTCACCAGACTAGAAGCATAGCATCAGTTGATCGTGAACCTCACCGGACTAGAAGCATAGCATCAGTTGAACGTGAACCTCACCGGACTAGAAGCACAGCATCAGTTGATCGTGAACCTCACTGGACTAGAAGCACAGCATCAGTTGATCGTGAACCTCACCGGACTAGAAGCACAGCATCAGTTGATCGTGAACCTCACCGGACTAGAAGCATAGCATCAGTTGATCGTGAGCCTCAACGGACTAGAAGCATAGCATCAGTTGATCGTGAGCCTCACCGGACTAGAAGCATAGCATCAGTTGATCGTGAACCTCACCGGACTAGAAGCATAGCATCATTTGATCGTAAACCTCACCGGACTAGAAGCATAGCATCAGTTGACCGTGAACCTCACCCGGCTAGAAGCCCAGCATCAGTTGACCGTGAACCTCACCGGGCTAGAAGCACAGCATCAGTTGATCGTGAACCTCACCGGACTAGAAGCAGAGCATCAGTTGATCGTGAACCTCACCGGACTAGAAGCATAGCATCATTTGATCGTGAACCTCACCGGACTAGAAGCGTAGCATCAGTTGACCGTGAACCTCACCGGGCTAGAAGCACAGCATCATTTGATCGTGAGCCTCACATGACTAGAAGCATAGCATCAGTTGATCGTGAACTTCACCGGGCTAGAAGCACAGCATCAGTTGATCGTGAACCTCACCGGACTAGAAGCATAGCCGCAGTTGATCGTGAACTTCACTGGACTAGAAGCATAGCATCAGTTGATCGTGAACCTCACCGGCTTAGAAGCATAGCATCAGTTGATTGTGAACCTCACCGGACTAGAAGCATAACATCAGTTGATCGTGAACTTCACCGGACTAGAAGCATAGCATCAGTTGATCGTGAACCTCACCGGACTAGAAGCATAGCATCAGTTGATCGTGAACCTCCCCGGACTAGAAGCATAGCATCAGTTGATCGTGAGCCTCACCGGACTAGAAGCATAGCATCAGTTGATCGTGAGCCTCACCGAACTAGAAGCATAGCATCAGTTGATTGTGAGCCTCACCGGACTAGAAGCATAGCATCAGTTGATCGTGAACCTCACCGGACTAGAATCATAGCATCAGTTGACCGTGAACCTCACCGGGCTAGAAGCACAGCATCAGTTGATCGTGAACCTCACCGGGCTAGAAGCACAGGATCAGTTGATCGTGAACCTCACCGGACTAGAAGCATAGCATCAGTTGATCGTGAACCTCACTGGACTAGAAGCACAGCATCAGTTGATCGTGAACCTCACCGGACTAGAAGCACAGCATCAGTTGATCGTGAACCTCACCGGACTAGAAGCACAGCATCAGTTGATCGTGAACCTCACCGGAATAGAAACATAGCATCAGTTGATCGTGAGCCTCACAGGACTAGAAGCATAGCATCAGTTGATCGTGAACCTCACTGGGCTAGAAGCATAGCATCAGTTGATCGTGAACCTCACCGGACTAGAAGCATAGCATCAGTTGATCGTGAACTTCACCGGACTAGAAGCATAGCATCAGTTGGTCGTGAACCTCACCGGACTAGAAGCATAGCAGCAGTTGGTCGTGAACCTCACCGGACTTGAAGCATAGCCGCAGTTGATCGTGAACCTCACTGGACTAGAAGCATAGCCGCAGTTGATCGTGAACCTCACTGGACTAGAAGCATAGCATCAGTTGATCGTGAACCTCACCGGACTAGAAGCATAGCATCAGTTGATCGTGAACCTCTCCGGACTAAAAGCATAGCATCAGTTGATCGTGAGCCTCACCGGACTAGAAGTAAAGCATCAGTTGATCGTGAGCCTCACCGGACTAGAAGCATAGCATCAGTTGATCGTGAGCCTCACCGGACTAGAAGCATATCATCAGTTGATCGTGAACCTCACCGGACTAGAAGCACAGCATCAGTTGATCGTGAACCTCACCGGACTAGAAGCATAGCATCAGTTGATCGTGAACCTAACCGGACTAGAAGCACAGCATCATTTGATCGTGAACCTAACCGGACTAGAAGCACAGCATCAGTTGATCGGTAAAGAAGAATTGAACTGAACAGGACGTTCAAGACAGCAACCTCCAGTACGTGAATTTAGATGAAGCTGTGACCTCAGCTCTGAGATGGATATCTGAGAGCTCTTTACCAGCGACAGTCGAAGTGTCTGACTCTCAATCAATATTTAGGTAGGTACAGGAGGCTTTGCTAAGGAATGAATGGATAGCGGACGGAGAAGAATCAAGCCTTCAGGGACTTGTGTTGATCTACTGCTCTGGTCTCACCTAGTTTTGGGGCCTGAAAAGAGTTGTCTTTGCTTCTTTTTGTACACACGTTGGGCGCACCAGATATCGATAAATGTACCATTTCTAATTATTTGAATTATCTATCAATATCTGATGATGATGATGTTCGTCTTTGACGTGTGATGACGACCACTTCTTTGTTCAGCCGTGGGGACAGTCTCTTGTCTTGCTGTGTCCGCTGAAATGGGTGACTTGCGCGGTGATTTAGATTAAAGTGAAAAAGAAACTGCGCGTTTTGTCTACCTCACTCTATGGTTCTGAGCTACCTTTGGCCAATGGCAAAACTTTATCGAGACAACTGGAGATAGCCTTTCCCGTAAACAGGTATTCCGCAAGGCAGTGGAGGGGAATGACATGTATCGTTGTGTGTCGTGCCTTTCCCATAACCACAAGAGGTCGTAGGGCATCACTCAACGTGTGAGTGAAGCATTGGACATCTCTCCCGGGCCGTGTTCTAGACCATTATAGTCGTGTCTAAATTTCACATTCACATCAAAGCAGATGCTGTCTGCAGCTAGGGAGAGGGGCACCAATCTCATGAAGTTCAGCCATGTGAACTAGACGGTGAAAATACAATACAGGTTTAAGTATAGTGCTATTTCATTTAGCCGATTTCCAAGCCAGGATAATTGGAGGGAAGAAAACACAAACAACGAACGAATTAACCAGTCCAAATGGAAAAAAAACCAACACGTTTCCGTGAGGACAAGTGTAAATTCCAGGGAATTCTGTGACTTGGTGGCATCTATAATGTACTAAAACACCAGAGCAATGTAAACCCGCAGCAAGTACGGCGCCGGCCTTGCCGCTCTTTCAATAACTACTCGTTTGAAGACATCGCTATAAATAAATCAACAATTCAATTCGCATACTGCAGAGCTTGAAATAATCCTGTTCGTCATCTTACTCTTCTTCATTTCCTTTTTCTTCTTCTTCTTCTTTTCCTTCTTCTTCTTCTTCCTCTTCTTCTTTTTCTTCTCGTTTGCTACTTTTTTTTCCTATTATTTCGTCTACACGTGAATACTAGTTGTCTGGATAAATTTTGCTGTGATAGAAAGCTCTTGGGTTTCCAAACAGCCTTATGTAAAGCTGCGTCTTCGTGGGCCAGTGCTCAGTACGCAATTGGTCAAGCATTTAAGTCTTATAGGATATGTTCGGCTGTCTGTGCTGCCTGCCCACACACACACATACGTGATGGGGGTCAAAGTGATCTTTTGAAAGCGGCAATTCAACCCGATATGTCCCGTTCATATATGGAACAGAATCACTTGCTACGTTCGATCAATGCTGTGATAGTTGTCTCTTGTTTGGTCGACTTACCTTTTAGCTTGGATAAGGGTATTCTTGTCTTGGAAGATGATTGTTTATTCTTTTTTTTCTCGTGTTGCTTCCTCCTTTTTTTCAATCCGTCTGCCTTCTCATTTCCTGGTATTCCGCAATGTGATGGTATCAGTTGTAGCTTTGAAATTAATCCAAAACGATTTGCGTGGAATTCAAGATGAGGTGCTAGGCCAGTATATTTTACCTGACTCTGACTTATGGGACGTGCTGTCTGATCAATATGTTTTGTCTGGCACTGAGTAACATGTAAGATCAGTATGTTTTGCCAGATCCTGACTAACATGTAAGATCAGTATGTTTTGTCTGGCACTGACTAACATGCAAGATCAGTATATTTTGCCAGATCCTGACTAACATGTAAGATCAGTATGTTTTGTCTGGCACTGACTAACTTGTAAGATCCGTATGTTTTGCCAGATCCTGACTAACATGTAAGATCAGTGTGTATTGCCTGGCACTGACTAACTTGTAAGATCAGTATGTTTTGCCAGATCCTGACTAACATGTAAGATCAGTATGTTTTGCCAGATCCTGACTAAAATGTAAGATTAGTATGTTCTGCCAGATCCTGACTAACATGCCCGATTAGTATGTTTTGCCTGACTCTGACTAACATGTCCGACCAGTATATCTTCCCTGATCCTGATTAACATGTCCGACCAGTATGGTTTTGCCTGACCCTGATTAACATGTCCGACCAGTATGTTTTGCTTGACTCTGACTAACATGTCCGATGAGTATGTTTTACCTCAACAGACGCTAGCCTCCTGTCCAGAACAACACAATTGCATGGCAGCAAGTAAGGAATTGTTTCATCAACTAGTTTAATGTATGTTTTTGTTTTGTCCTAGTTTGTTTGTATACGATCTTCAATCACAGAGTCCTTTTGGTGTTAGGAGGGGGTATTTTCCATATTGATAGTGTGGTAGTCGGCAGGCCTGACCTGACAAGGGCGGAATTACTGTGTACTAATGTGTTCTTGTCAGAAAATTCCAAATAAATGTTGTTCATAGAAGACAAAGTTTTGAAGACTTTACTCGATCAGACCACAATATGTTTATTAGGTTTAGTGGTCAGTTCCCTTCCTTGCAGCCTTTTCTTACCTAAGAGCAAGCCATATACACATTGACAACTATGTTGACTGGAGCGTATCAGTAACGAGACTTGAACCTCGTACCCGTACTGTCACAATCGAGTGCGCTTCAGCAATGATAATCAGACACTGGTTTAGAGTATTTACATTGTTTTTAAATAAATTATTATAATATATTTGACATTATTTAGAAAAAGAAAACATGTTTAAGAGAATCACCATAGAACGAAAATGCGGAACGATTGGGTTTCGAATTCTATAATCTTCAAACGTCTCCTGGTCTTATAGGAGGTGAGACTAACGTCATGTCATATTGGAGATTGACGAAAACACGGGGATCCCATGTTCGTGCTGTGCATGTAAAAACAACAGTTGGCAGTTGAAAATCGATACACGTGGGCTGCTAGCTACTTTCTGTGCAAATTTCGAAAAAATAGTGTATTCCGACCCAAAATGCAGCCTTTTACCAGGCTTAGTGAGCTGCAGGTAGTAAATATTGCAAACTAATTAACGTACTTCGGATAACCTTCGGCTGTCTGGCAGTAGAAACAACATACCTATCTGAATCCCAGGATTAAAAGTCTTTCAAGTATATGTAAACCTACTCTGCCGAGCTAGCAGAGCTTGCGCGGCATAAAGATTCTTGGAGCTAATCTGACGGAAGTACTACTTCTGGCATGGTCGCCCAAGCTGGACAGGTCCTGGGAGTGGGGTCGGACTATAAGAGCAGGTGGAGTCATATTGGTGTAACTGCAAAAGTGAGTGGTATGTGTTGTGTACTGCTCCAATCCACCGCCACTTCATGTCTTAATTAATCTTCTTCTTCTTCATCGATCAACTGATGCTATGCTTCTAGTCCGGTGAGGTTCACGATCAACTGATGCTGTGCTTCTAGTCCGGTGAGTTCACGAAGGAGACTGTGCGTTTCAGGTCTTCGCTGGTCCCCGACAGCTTTTCGAGCATGGTTGCTCCCCAGGCCAGACTGCCTCTCTTTGGTCTGCATAGGTAGGGCATTCTTGCAGAATATGTTCTGGTGTTTGCTTGGGTGCTCCACCCGTCGCAGTGTCTCTTAAACCCATTCTGTGGAGGTTGGCCTTGAGTCTACAATGTTCCCTTCTGAGTCTGAAGATCTTTGTCTGCCCATCTCTGCCAAGTTTGTCTATGCTGTCATTTTCTGGCTTGTATTCGTTGTGCTGTTCTCTCCATTCTGTCTTCATGGGTCGTTTGATGAGTGTCTTTGCTTCTTTATAGCTATCTGAATAGGGAATCTGATTGCCTCTACTTCCAGCTTTTGCGAGCTCATCTGCTTTCTCGTGTCCAGGGATCCCACAGTGGACATGAATCCATTGTAGAACTAAATCTGTTTTTTGTGTGGAAAAAAGCAATCCTGTGTTGTATTTTAATTCATGTGCGAGTCTAACTTGTTTGTCGTTTGAGATGGCTTGTAGTACACTTCTGAAGTCTGTTAGAATGACCGTTTTCATTGTATTTATGTTTTGACTGATAAGAATCTGAATTGCTCCACGAACAGCTCTTGCTAGAACAGCTCTGAAATTGGTACGTCTCTCCTGCTGGTATGGAGTGATTTTCTATGTCGCTATTGTAGTGTTCAATGTAGATTCCTCTGCCTCCCCTTTTATCGCTCACTGAGGCAGATAAACTGTGTACACGTGTGTCCAAGAGTTACCAGAGTACTGTCTCTTGAGCTCCTGTAGAACGTGGAGTATTTGCTCTGTTGACGACTGCTCACTTTTCTACCTTAACCAAGTCTCAATCAATGAAGCTGTAGAATATCAAAGTCCGGAAGTGCATCACCCACAATGGCATTCAAGCATGATGTATGATGGTGCGAAGACGATATTTAAATCTAACGTCTGAGGAATATCTGCCGATCAACATAGTCACTTCTGAAAAGACGATAACTGCTTTGATTTGACTAGAGAAGAGCAAGTCGTCATATTCAACCTGAGAGTTGGTATTAACAACGAGAACATACTCTAATAACTTCGATCTAGAAACAGAGGCACTGAAGCCGCAGCTGGCTTGGCTTGGCTTAGTTCGTTCTAAATCCCCTCTCTTCCAAGCCATGAAAATGGATTTGAAAGTAGCAGAAAGTAGTCCAGAGAACGGAATGCGTCGTGGTGCAGTTTGCAGCTTGACTCCGATATTTGCACCTTTCGGTCCGACACATCAGACTTCAGCAGGCCTTTACTTAATGCCGGGTTAGTCTGCCCTGTTGCTGCATGTTAATTAGGACTACCGCCAATGAGGTGTAGAAGGGTCTTGATAGCTCTGGTTCGATGGCCCTGACACTAGCAGTCAGCTAGGAGTTGGTAGGAAGATAAAGATAGTATCCTTGAATGATGCCTCGTCGGTATTGGCAGCACTAAAACAACACAACGATGAAGATCTCGAGCAATGTATGTTATCCCTGACACAGCTCTCAGCAGAACACCCAAGGTTGGTCATAAAGTGGATCCCATCCCACTGCAATATTGAAGGCAATGAAACTGCAGACAAACAAGCAAGGTGTGGAGGAGTATCACCCCAAACAGACCTAAGTATCACATATAATGAGGCCAAGACTATAATTAAAGCCAACTTCAGGGTAAAATGGGCTTCCGAAAAAGACAGCTACTTTAATTTAACTAGAGACGAGCAATTTATTCTCTTCAGACGGAGAACTGGGCATAACAGACTCAAGGGTCATCTTTTTTACACAATGATTATTGGGACAAATGACAAGTGTCTGTCTATGTGGGAAGCATATCATACCGTGGGACACATCCTACAAAGCTGCATGCTCACGCATGAAGAACAAGAGAGTGAGAGAGAGAGAGTGAGAGAGAGAGTGAGAGAGAGAGTGAGAGAGAGAGAGTGAGAGAGAGAGTGAGAGAGAGAGAAAGAGAGAGAGAGAGAGATCAATACTGACCTCGAGATACAGACCATAACAAATGTCGCAAGAAAATAACAAAGCGTTACAAACGAATGGTTGCGTTTTGTAAGAGAACAAGGACCATGATCTTGACATGAACGTTGATATAGAAAACGAAGAAGAAGAAGATGAAGAAGAAGATGAAGAAGAAGAACAAGAAGAAGAAGAAGAAGAAGAAGAAAAACACTTCGGAACGTTGGAATAATGCTGATAAAATAATTAAAATAAAAAATGGAAATATCTTAAATACTCATATAATTGACAAAAATCAAAGTTATCCAATGACAGCGTTCTGTTTTTTTTGGGACCCAGCTGAACACATAATACACACTCCTGATACCTTCAGCAATGAAGTCTTTAACACTTAATCATTTTAGACATTGTCATTTAAGAGACTACATCCCCTCCACCACCCCCAGCCTCGTAAAACCGCGAGGTCTCCTGGAATGATTGGAATGCAGTCACAATGTTGTTGGTTTTTTGAAGTAATGGTTGGGACACAAAGGTACTGTGGCCAAGGCCGGTATACGCCCCTGCTGTCTGTCATCATTTTAGATCGAGGTGTCTCAACTTGTGCCATTGTACCTTTCTGTCTCGTGAAAAGTCCTGAGTTCCGCGAGAAATGTTGATGCACAAAAATATTAAAATTACGGCTTGTTAGATTGACAGTTTTCCCCAATAGTTGTATTTTGGCTGATAAGAATCTGAGTTGCTGCATGTAGAACTGTTTCTTCAGTTCCAGAAGTTACATAAATAAATAAATTAGCTTGTAGCTGTAGGCAGCAACCAAGCTATCGTGTATGCCAGTGCTGAAATCAACCATTTAATCATTCAATCAATCAATCAATGAATCAATACATCGATCAATTTGTCCAATTGCTTGTGGAGCACATATCTTCAAACAAATTCATGTGGCATATCTTGTTTTGTGCCATCTCTTCTACATCTGTCCACATCGCCTCGTTTCCTTGAAATTTGCAATTATTTCTTGCTGTTTTAACCGGTGGTGTTTAGTTACTTAACTCTTCAAGATTACCAAGAAATGCATTGTTGTTCACAGAGTTACACACAAATAAATTCAAGGGTTAGATCCAATTAATAATTCAAATTTTAACTTTTTTTTTCTCTTCTGATTGGTGGATACGAGATTCCAGAGTTACGATACGCAGAGAACACAGTGATACTATCAAGAAGTGCAGAAGGGCTAGAGCAGCTACTTTCAGCCGTTAATGGACATAATAAAGATCAAAATATGTTCATAAACATAAATAAAACAAAGATAATGACCACCGACAAAACACAATGTCAGCATAAATTTACAGTGGGTGGTGAGAAAATAGATCAGGTGACACATTTTGAATATCTGGGCTCAAGAATTAACAAAAATGGGGACTGCTCGCAAGAAATCAGAAAAAGACTAGCCATGGCAATGCAGAAACTGAACAGACTGAAGAAATTATGGCAGAGCACCAACAAAATGATAAAAGAAAAAGTCTTGAGAGCGTGAGCTTGAGATGCTCAGAATACACTGGACAGAGAAAAAAGCAAATGTAGACATTTGGCAAGAGTTGAGCATAGAGGTGAACTGGTTTATCAATTCCATTTTGGCTAGAAAATGCAAATACTTTGGTCACATCAAGAGACTCAACGGTCTCGAGAGAACAGTGATGGAAGGTGTGGCGCCAGGCAAAAGAGGAAGGGGTAGACCAAGAAGACGATGGCACCAAGATATCCAGGAATGCCTGAGTATGACTGTGGCGGAGGCTGGAGTTTTTGGCAAGGGAACGACTTTCTTTCAGACAGACTGTTATGAGAGAGACGTTCTATAAAGAACATGCTACTTGATGATTATAAAGTTAATCCCCAACGGTGCTCCCCACATCAGTCCTTGCGCTATATCTCTCTCAGCAGTAGAGTATGGGGCACCAGTATGGATTACGTCTACACACACGAAGCAGGTCGATGTGGTATTTAATAAGACACGCCGAATTGTGACAGGATGCCTTGAACCCACACGAACGGAAAAGGTCTATGCAGTTGTTGGTATCTCACCTCCGGACATTAGATGGCATGTCACATCTGAAGTTGAATTACAAAGTCGTCCCGTGACCAGACACACCCTCTTTTTGGACTTAAATTAGGAAAAATACGACCGAAATCAAGGAATAGTTTTCTGCGGACTGTACAGCCCTCAGAGCAGAGCCCTGAGAGAAACATTGGTGGTGCCATAAAAATGGTGAATGAAGATTAAGGAAAAACTTACACCAGGACATGGTTTGCCATATATTAAATTGAACAGGTTAAGAACAGGTGTGTCCAGGTGTTGGTCTCATCTGAAAAAGTGCGGATATACAGACGATGAATATTAAGGATGTGAGGCCGTCCAGGACCCGGAACACCTGATTAAATGTCACAGTATGCAGGAACCCTGTTTGTGGGGGCACGTGAAGGTGGTAAATGAAGGAGCACTAACAGTGGCTGATTTTTGGGCGAAGACTGTGTGAGGTTGCCTGACTCGGAAAGTAAGTAACAAGTTAATATATTTATTCTATTGTTATATATTTATATATTAATATATCTTTTGTTTTATTTATGTTTATGAACAGGTTTTGATCTTTACTATGTCCATTAACGGCTGAAAGTAGCTGCTCTGACCCTTCCGCACTTCTTGGTAGTTTCTCTGTGTCATCCGTGTATCGTAACTCTGGAATCTCGTAAATGGGTCGAAACTTTCAAACTTTCAATGTTCTCGAACATTTCTCATTATACATTTCGCATATATGTTGTACAGATAAGGTGAGAGGATACATCCCTGTCGGACTCCCTTTTATACTGCAAACCAATCAGATGTTTGCCCAGATACTCGGACAGCGGCTTGTTGATCTTGGTATAATGTTTCAATGAGATGGACTATATGCAAAGGAAACCCCATTTCCTTCATGATTCTCCACAGATTTTGATGTTTTACCGTGTCGAAGGCCTTTATATAATCAATGAAACATATATATATATATATATATATATATATATATATATATATATATATATATATATATATATATACTCTTCGGTGATGAAGTCAAGGTTTGTCCCATAGTAGTTACAGTAATCTAGGTGGATGGCGTTGTCAGAGACTTCAGTATTCTAAGCCACGGCGTGTATAAGGTAGGGAGGCCAGTTCCTTTCATAGCCGCCTTTTATTTACCAAGTCGTACACCAGGTACTCATTTACAACTTAGTCAACTGGATCGTACCGATAGCCGAGTTCGTACTCCGTACTTTGGCAATGAAAAGTGAATGCCTTCCTGACAGTTGAGTAAAGAAAAAAAAAATCTGTCAGGCGTGCTGTAGGAGGTGACCTAGGAGCAAGGAAAGGGTGGGAGGGAGGGGGAAGGGGGAAAGGGGGGTAGGCATGGGACTGGATACGCCATCTTTTAGAAACTTTGAGCCACAAAAACTTCAATAGAGACAGACAAATCAATATACACTGCCATGGTGTGTATTTATTTTACACTATGCTCCGTAGGGAGCTGATACAGTTTAAATTGATATGGTTGTTTCGTTTACTAGACGCGTGGTGGTATCTGCAAGTGTCTGTGAGCTGTTGATTAGTTCCGAACAGAGTGTTTCATTTGTTTGGCTTCGGAGGACACTCACAAACATGGTGCTCAACAGTTTCATTGGGATGTAAGCACAGCCGGCATTCCGTGGAGTATGTTCTGGTTGGATTATTTGGGTTATGTTTTGGTTGTATTATGTTCTGCTTGGAGTATGTTCTGGTTGGATTATTTGGGTTATGTTTTGTTTGTATTATGTTCTGCTTGGATTATGTTCTGGTTGGATTATTTGGGTTATGTTTTGGTTGTATTATGTTCTGCTTGGATTATGTTCTGGTTGGATTATTTGGGTTATGTTTTGTTTGTATTATGTTCTGCTTGGAGTATGTTCTGGTTGGATTATTTGGGTTATGTTTTGGTTGTATTATGTTCTGCTTGGAGTATGTTCTGGTTGGATTATTTGGGTTATGTTTTGTTTGTATTATGTTCTGCTTGGAGTATGTTCTGGTTGGATTATTTGGGTTATGTTTTGTTTGTATTATGTTCTGCTTGGAGTATGTTCTGGTTGGATTATTTGGGTTATGTTTTGGTTGTATTATGTTCTGCTTGGAGTATGTTCTGGTTGGATTATTTGGGTTATGTTTTGTTTGTATTATGTTCTGCTTGGAGTATGTTCTGGTTGGATTATTTGGGTTATGTTTTGGTTGTATTATGTTCTGCTTGGAGTATGTTCTGGTTGGATTATTTGGGTTATGTTTTGTTTGTATTATGTTCTGGTTGGATTATTTGGGTTATGTTTTGTTTGTATTATGTTCTGGTTGGATTATGTTCTGGTTTTATTATGTTCTGGTTGGAGTATGCTCTGGTTGGATTATTTGAGTTATGTTTTGGTTGGAGTATGTTCTGGTTGGAGTATGTTTTGGTTGTATTATGTTTTGGTTGGAGTATGTTCTGGTTGGAGTATGTTCTGGTTGGATTATGTTCTGGTTGAATTATTTGGTTTATATTTTGGTTGTATTATGTTCTGGTTGGAGTATGTTCTGGTTGGATTATGTTCTGCTTAGATTATGTTCTGGTTGGATTATTTGGATTATGTTCTGGTTGTATTATGTTCTGGTTGGATTATTTTGTGGTTGGATTATGTTCTGGTTGGATTATGTTCAAGTGACTGTTGTTGTAGTTTTGGACTGCCTACTATGCAGGTCACTCATTTGTGCATCCTGAAAATGACGTTAAGTGACTCGTTACAGTAGCTTTCCTCACATCCCAAGCGTGCCGATGACGCTGGACCGGGGCCCTCCACGTGGTTGTGCTATGCTTGGCTTCATCTGCGTGTCACTCACTACTACGGGGATTACGGTCGATTCCTCACCTAGTTAGCCAGGTGCCATGGAAACATCCTGTTTCAAGGAAACACTACGAGGAAGCTACGCTGAGGGTCGTGTCCAGTATGTTTGGCCTGTCCCTGACTAACATGTCTGATCAGTATATTTTGTCTGACCCTGACTAACATGTTTATCAGTATATTTTGCCTGACCCCGACTAACATGTCTGATCAGTATATTTTGCCTGACCCTGACTAACATGTCTGATCAGTATATTTTGCCTGACCCTGACTAACATGTCTGATCAGTATATTTTGCCTGACCCTGACTAACATGTCTGATCAGTATATTTTGCCTGACCCTGACTAACATTTCTGATCAGTATATTTTGCCTGACCCTGACTAACATGTCTGATCAGTATATTTTGCCTGACCCTGACTAACATTTCTGATCAGTATATTTTGCCTGACCCTGACAAACATGTCTGATCAGTATATTTTGCCTGACCCTGACTAACATGTCTGATCAGTATATTTTGCCTGACCCTGACTAACATGTCTGATCAGTATATTTTGCCTGACCCTGACTAACATTTCTGATCAGTATATTTTGCCTGACCCTGACTAACATGTCTGATCAGTATATTTTGCCTGACCCTGACTAACATTTCTGATCAGTATATTTTTCTTGACCCTGACTAACATGTCTGATCAGTATATTTTGCCTGACCCTGACTAACATTTCTGATCAGTATATTTTGCTTGACCCTGACTAACATGTCTGATCAGTATATTTTGCTTGACCCTGACTAACATGTCTGATCAGTATATTTTGCCTGACCCTGACTAACATTTCTGATCAGTATATTTTGCTTGACCCTGACTAACATGTCTGATCAGTATATTTTGCTTGACCAGACGACAGTCTTCGTCCCAAGTGACTGTTAAGTTGTATGTGTTGAGTGAGAACCCGCAAAAGGGTGGCTTGATCGCTCTCACTCCTTTTCAGGAGATTGGTGTGGTATTTGGGATTTAGGATGCCATATGTTTGTAGTGCTTCCGAGAAGTCCGACGGGATCTTTGTGTATGACAAGGACAAAAATAGCCCCACTGCCCTACAGTGTGCTGGTCGTAAGAGAGGACTAACTCTGTGACATGGCATAACACCGGTCATGGTTACGTGTTTTGTTAAGAGCAACACAACAGGCTGAATGTCGAATTTACTCTAGTGTTTGAGTCTGTTAAGATGGACTCGCAAATCAGTTAACCACCCTCCGCGGCACTTGTCCCAACGCAGTGGTGAAACAAGCTGCCCGAGCCTAGCCCGCTAAGCAGGAAATCTTCCTCTCGTCTACATCCAGTTCATACCAGACCTCGGAAATGCAGAGAGACATTCGTTCCTGTAGAAGTACAGGTCGACTAAGATTTTTTGTAGAACAGTATTACTCACACGTTCAGCCAAGGTTTTGTGTTCGCAGTTTTCAGTAGTCATTTCCCCGTTTTCGCAGGCTATTGGTGTGTTGTCGCCTAATTCAGGACTGAAACTGTGCAGAGAAACAACAAATATTATGAGAATAAATACAATGAACAAAAATAAAACTGCCCTGCAAGATACACGTCTAAAAGACGTAGAATCATTCATATATCGTGATAGCAATATAGACAAAGTTGAATGCACAGGTAAAGTTACAAAATAAAAATACGAAAAGCGAGAATTATTTCAATGTTTCTTCAAGGATTTAAATGTTGAGAATCCATGGTCGAGATTGTTCCAGAAATCATGTCCTAGAAATGATGTTCTGTTATCCTGGGTAATGCTCCGTGCACAGCCATGTTGTTCCAACGTCTCAGATAGCATCTGACAATGATCGAATCACTAATTTTAACAGAAAAGGGGAGGTGCGCGAAATGTGTTCGTATCCTGTATCCGGTCACAGATTTTAGTCGAGATGTGAAGTTGAAAAGGAGTTCATGAAAACTTAAATATTAACTAATGGCTGGGCATATTACAAATTGTGTTGTTGTGGTGAATGCTCATAATGAGTAGGTTATGTGGGCTCTGAAGTCGAGGTGATGGTCTGGTCCAACATATTTTGACGGACCCTAATTAACATATCCGGAGGGGATTCCTTGGCGAAGTGGTTAAACCGTCGGCCTCGTGATCAGGTGGTGTGGGTTCGACCCCGGACTCCGCCGTCTTTTTCACGGGTGCTTGATGCGGAGTCCCCTCCATCTCGTAGTCGCCCCCTAGTCGTCTTGTCCTTGACTTGCCACTAAAGACGGGCGGCACGAGACGAGAGAGTGAGGATAAAAAGTAGCGCAGTTAAGGCTTACTAAAAATAGCGCTAGCAAAATTAATTACGCCATCACCGTCTACGATGGACGGCGGCCTTTACCCTTTTTTGAACTAACTTATCTGATCAACATGTAGTGCACACCAGACGTTAGTCTTCCTGTCCATAAATTTTTTCACTTTCTAAGCTTTAGGTCCGTCCGAGTGCTACCAGTACAAAAAGAGAAACAAAGAATAGTAACACCGTAACTTGCCAGGCTTGTTGTAAGAGGCGGCTAAGGAGAGTTGACCTTTTTGGTGGCTACTGCAACCTGTAGAAACTTCAAGCCACAAAAACTTCAACTGCTATGAGCAGGTCAACATTTGATGATCTGGCATGTATTTGGTGAAGACAAATCCTCCAAAGGGAACTGAACGGGCTTTGGTTGATTGATTGATTAATTCATTGAAACTGTACGTCCTGAGGAATGTAAAATTAAAATAAGGCAAGGCTGCAGAGGTTCTGTGGATGTGTATAATGGGAAAAAAACATGAAAAAAAACTAGTAAAAGTTGATTAAGGTTGAGCTTAATCAAAATTTAAAAATGGGTATAGTCAGATACCGCACTGAGACGAGAACACAAACAAAACCTACGTTACGACCAATAGGCCTTCATCAGGGACAACAACACTGAACTAACAAATCAACATATAAGAAAAAAAGGGTCAACTCATCTGTTTCAGGTAGGAGACGCTTTCTGTCTAAGCGACCGGTTGTGCCGAGTACTCGATAGAAACTGAAATGGGAGGGGTCAAACAAAAAGTGGCGGAATATGCCTGATAAGCCAAGCGTGGCCAAATAGTGGTCCAGATAGGAGAACAATGAGAAGGCAATATAAGCCGGGAGGGCGTGATATTGATAAGAGAGGGGGGAAGAGAACTAATGGAAGAATGGGGGAGGCGGGGGGGGGGGGAGGAAGACAAATAGAAGGAAACCAGTGTGAGGGTTTAAGAAAAAGTATGGAAGATATTAATACCATGTGGTTGGAGACAGCCCATACTCGAGATAAGTCTGTTCTCAAGGGCGAATCGATGACGATCGTCAGAGAAGCACGAAACTAGACCAGTGACACTGACGTCAGCCATACCCCGGTGCTCAGGACCATTGAAGTGGCTGGCAATTGGGGAACCAGTGCGGTTGCGGATGTCGTTGAGGTGTTGGCGGAAACGCTCTCGTAGTTCCATACCAGTTTCCCCAATGTAAGTCATACCACACTGGCGGCAGATGATGGAATAGATGAGGTTACGAGATTTGCATGTGAACCCCTCTTTGATGAAGAATTCAGCCTTAGGAAAGGTAATGGAGCGAGAAAGGATGACATGAGGGCAGGTAACACAGCCACGTGAATTTTTGCACGGCCTGGTGCCTGGGAGGCTATGAGGGCTGGTGTGTAGGCGACTACTGACCAGCAAGTCCCTCAGGTTCCTGTCACGCTTGTAGGCGACAAGGCGAGGATCGGGAAAAACTTTGCGAGTGGCAGGATCAGAGTGAAGGATAGGGAGATGGCGGAATAGGATATCCCGGACAGAGACGCTGTGAGGGTGATAGGTGAGGACGAGTTTCACACGGTCAGAGAGAGGACGGCGGGTGGGAGTGAGGGAGTCTTGTCGGGAGATAAGTAGAACCCGCTGAAGGGCGGAGGAGAGAGTGGTCTCAGGGTAGAGTCGCTTGCGGAAGAAGTCAAGTATCTCGTGGGCCCTGAGAAGGAAGCCGTCGTCATCCTGACATAGGCGTCGGAGGCGGAGGAGTTGGGAGAAAGGAAGCGAATCGCGACAGGAAAGGGGATGGGAGGAAGTGTAGAGGAGGTAGTTGTGGGCGTCAGTGGGTTTGTAGTAGACAGTGGTGGAGAGGCCTGAGGGGGAAGATAGAGACAGTGATGTCCAGAAAGTGGACAGACGTGAGGGAAATGTCAGACGTTCCTGAGGAATATTACTGAATACAATATGGAACATAGTTTTTATTTAGTCAGCAAGTAGGTGAATGCTTGGAATGCATTGCCACATGAAATAGTGTGGGCAGGGCCAGTTAATATATTCAAGAACAGATTGCATATACATAGTTATTTTTAGATCAAGTTGAGTAGAAGCAACTGGTTGTATACAAAATATGCAGTCTTCTAAGCCAGAACAAATAAGTTAAGATAGTGTAAAAATGTTAGAAATAACCTAGTGTATTGACATTCCCCAACTGGCTCATTACACTGTGCTAGTTATTTAGAACAATAAATGTACTTCTACCCAGCCTTCCACGTCATGTGATGACGCTCGCGTCGAGAGTATTGCATGATGTAGGTCACTGTGATTTCGTCAACTATGCTCACCTAGCCGACAGATGCGCTAGAAATGTGTATATCAAGCCCGTTTTCATGGAGATGTCATGCAGAGTGTCCTGTTCATGTTTTCTCATTAGTGCAGTTTCTAAATTTGCCCAAGTAAACATGATCTTGAGTCTGCAATTCCCGTTCTGAGTTCAAAGATCTCTGCTTGTCCATCTCTGCGCATTTTTTCTAGTTTGACCAGTTCTTATGAAGGCCTGATTCTAGTCATTTGTTAAAGCATAGGTCTAACGCTATATTTGACTTACTCTAAATAACTCTTAGAAGAGCCCGATCCAAGTCATATGAGTGGTTTCATCGCGATAGTTTAACATAATGATTTTGCCAGCCCCATGCAGAACCTCTTTAATAATTATTTCAACATGCAATAAATACATATATCGCAGCAGCACCGGTACTGAATGCTAAAAATCGATAAAAACCGATTTAGGTAATGGCTTAGGAACCACGCGATTTCAGAAAAAGATGACACCTACGTTACGGATACAAGACCTTCGTCAGGGACAAAGAACGTAAGACAACTAACAAATCACCATAAGAAAGCAAAATAAGATATAAAACAAGCGGTAATAGCTCACTGCGGATTTTTAACCCAATTCCCTAAGTATGGAGTCCTTCCTTCAACCAGTGTGGCCACCCACCCCTAGCTTAAGACAGTATACCGTATCTCCTGGTCTGGGTATCACCTTTGACCTACCATATGCCACTCCAGTACCTTGGTTACTGGTATCCGGACCCATGTTTATGTCAGCGATGCACAAGATAAACTCTACCGACGCGAAATTATTTGTCTAATCCAGTTGGGAGTCAGGGACGCACACATTTGCCAAGGAAAATAGTACACATCATTTGCCTTCCTTTGTGGATAACGGGAAAAGTGGATATCTAGCATCCACTGCTGACCGATGAAGTGTAGGAGATTACATGAACTGCATCTTCGCATTTTCTGATATGTGGCGACACGTTCCCTTTATCGCCTTTACTAACAGTAAAACAGGTACCAATTTGCTGCAAGGTAGACCGAGACAACTTGTCCTACTGTTCTTTTTCTTCTTCCTTGTTATTGTTGATCTTCTTTTTCTTCTTTTGTTTTTCTTATTATTATTCTTCATCTTCTTCTTCATCTTCTTCATCTTCTTCTTCTTCTTTTTCCTTTTTCTTCTTCTTCCTTCTTCTTCTTCTTGTTTTTGTTTTTCTTCCTTCTTCTTTCTACTTCTTGCTCTTCTTCCTTTCTTCTTCCACTTCTTCTTTTCTTCTTATTTCCTCTTCTTCTTCTTCTTCTTCTACTTCTTCTTCTTCTTTTGTTTCTTCTTATTTTTCTTTTCCTACTTCTTCTCCTTCTTCTTTTCTTCTTACTTTTCTTCTGCTTTTTTTTCTTCTTCTGTTTTTGTCTTCCTTTCATCTTGTTCTTCTTTTGCTTCTTCTTCTTCTACTTCTTCTTCAGCTTCTGCGTCTTCTTTTTTTCCCTTTAATTCACCTTTTTTTAAATATTTTTTTCGTTTTCCTACTTCTTCTTCTTCCTCTTCCTTTCTTGTTCTTTTTTTTCTTCTCCCTTTTCTTCTTCTTCTTCTTCTTCCTCTTCTTCTTCAACTGATTCTACTATTTCTTCCTTTTTTTTCTTCTTGTTTTTTGTTTTTCTTCTTCTTCTTCTTTTAATATCTTCTTCCTCTTCTTACTCATCTGCTTCATCTTCTTTGGTGTTAGTCCTGAAAAGGACGTTGTGACAGTTTACAACGAGGCTGCGGTAAATGCCTCTTTCGGCACAACACAACCGAATTCAACAAGGACAATTTTGTAATCGCATATGCGACCCCTATTTTTTCATCCAGACTGCTCGAGTGCAGCTCGTTTCCAGGACCCCCACTTTCAGATTGGATGTGGTCTTTGTCAGGTATAGTTTCTGAACCTTGCTGTTTGTGTTTCTGAGTATTTCCAAGCCGAATTGCACTGACCCTTCATCAGGTATACGTATTTTATTTTTCATCTGTTTATGGTACAGAAGAAGAGTCGCTGGCTGCTGTCAGCTCATTCCGTGTGCTCCATCTTCGACCCCAGAGACGTACACTCAACTCACGCTTCTTCTAGGGGGGGGGGGGGGGCCCATTGGCTATATTGCGTGAATTAATCCTTCGTCTTCACCATGTCGTTTAGCATCTTCTGCCATTCATTGTGTGGTGAGACGATGAGGCTAACGTTTGGCCAGGAAGAACACAATGATCAGACAATGTTAGCCAGGGTCAGGCAAAACTTGATCAGAGAATGTTAGCCATGGTCAGGCAAAACTTGATCAGAGAATGCTAGCCAGGGCCAGAAAGAACTCCCTGATCAGACAAGGTTAGCCAGGGTCAGGCAAAACACACTGATCAGACAATGTTAGCCAGGGTCAGGAAGAACTCCCAGATCAGACAATGTTAGCCAGTGTCAGGAAAAATATACTAGGCCAAGACCCTCACCTGATCTCCTCGTTGGTCGTCTCGGAAACGGGCTGTTGTTGAAGACAACAGTTTGGCTAACAAGGTGAGGTTCGACCTGATCTCCGTAGTAGTGAGCGACACGCAGATGAGGCCAATCATAGCACAACCGCCTGGAGAACCACGGTCCACCTTCACCAGCACGCTCGAGATGTGAGGAAAGCTACTGAAACCCGTCACTTCACGCCCTTTTCAGGGCGCACATAAGAGTAACCTACTCATTGTGGGCATTCGCAAACATCAACACCAACAACAACTTGGTGGGCTCATTGGCTAATTTTGCGTCAATTAGTCCTTCATCTTCACCATGTCGTATAGCATCTTCTACCATTCATTGTAGATATCTTCTTTGCTCTTATTTGTGGCGTGCGGTTTCTATTGAATTGTCCATGTCAATCTTATCTTTAGTTGCATTTGATTTAGTCAATTGTCTTCATCATGGGGTGTAGAGTCTACTACCATAAGCTGTAGTCGTTCACCAAGTGGTGTAGCGCCTTCAACCATGTAGCGTGGAGTCACCTAACACTTACTGCAATCTTCTATTGTGGAGTTTTTTCGTAAGGGAACCGTTTAGCGCAGTGGTTAGCGAGCTGGCTTTGCATCTGAGTGGTCCTGGTTCCCCAGTTGAGACGAAATTTTTTTTCAGACCGCAACAGATCCCGGTTGGACACCGCCTTAAATGGGTAGCTAACACCTCGCACCCATACGGTAGAAATGATATGGCTCACTTTCATTTTTACATGGTGTGTACAGTATTCTACTATTGGGGGTATATTTTTTATACCGCCTTCATGGAGGCCTACATTTTCTACAAAATGTGTAGCCAGTCCCACGTACAAGCTTCCTTAGTCGCCTCTTAAGACAAGCTTGTCTGGTTGCGGTGTTACTATTCGCTGACTTCCCATACGAGTTACAGAGTCACCTGGGCGTGGTGGATTACACAAAAGCAGAAAATCCCAGGCATTCATCTATGCTAACTGCACCACCCCAGCGAGAATATTAACTAACTAATGTCCAACCAGCAACTCCTGGCTACTGGAAATATATTCCGTGCCAAAGTCAAACACAGAAGAGAAACCCTTTGAACAAAATTAATGAACACTCCCCTGCCCCCTACCATCCCAAAAAATGAATTGACTTGGAGACAGAATTAGTCTAGTTTCTTGAGAACATGCCCGCCTTGGCCATGTCACTTTTATAGTCGACCCGCCCATCACAACTCGCAGCTTCTAATAGCTGTTCCAAATTATCATTTCTCCTCAAGGCTCTCTTCGATTGGTGACCACTCGTCCTCTTGTATTCCAAATCCCACAGTTTATGAAGGTTTGTGTAAATAACTTCTTATTCCTGCAAAATAGCCACATATATTTCTCTCATAAACTTGGCGTTCATCTCAGATTTCTCTCATCACCGCACAGCTTATAAATATCTATTTCTCTCATAAACTTGGCGCTGGTCTAGATTTCTCTCATCACCGTACAGTTTATCCACATATATTTCTCTCATCACCGTATAGCTTATCCATTAATATTTCTCTCATCACTAAACAACTTATCCACATATATTTCTCTCATAAACTTGGCGCTGGTCTAGATTTCTCTCATCACCGTACAGTTTATCCACACATATTTCTCTCATCACCGTATAGCTTATCCATTAATATTTCTCTCATAAACTTGGCCTTCGTCTCAGATTTCTCTCATCATTGTAAAACTTATCCAAATATATTTCTCTCATAAACTTGACGCTTGTCTAGATTTCTCTCGTCACTATGCAGCTTACCCATCAAATTACCATGTTTACATAATTTATAAATTTGGTGGTCTGACTTGTTCATCCTCATCATCATTAAATCCCGTCTCCGAATTGATGGTTGACGATAAAAGTACTCCATCTGCCTCCACTCAGCCGAACTGTGTCCCTACCACATCTTGATATTGTCTGTTCACCTGTACCCCTGCCGCCGTCTGAGTCTCTTGCCCTCCACGCTTTCGTCCCTTATACCTTTTAGCAAACTGTCGTGTCGCTTGAAATGACCCAAAATATTTAATTTTTCTGCTTTTTCATTTCCTTCAAAAGTAATTTCTCCACCTTGGTTTGATCCAGAACTTCACTCTTGGCTTTCCTATCTTTCCAAGAAACTCGTCGAAGTCTTCTGAATATCCAGATTTCAAAGACATCAACACTTTTATCCGTTTTCTTGGTCGGGGTCCAGATTACCATACAGTTTATCAATCAAATGATCAGATTTGTTTCCCTCATAAACTTGACCGTGTGTTTCAGGTTTCTCTCATCGCCGTACAATTTATCCCTCAAATGACCACATCTATTCCGTTCAGCATTTGACTCACTGTCCTACCTTCCCTGACAGTAATCAATGTATCCATTTACAGCTCTGTCTACTGGAGTGGGCCAATATAAAAAATCGAAACTTATATTAACTGTTAAAAGAAAGTGCTCTGCCTCTGTGCTTCTTAAACGTACATCGAGCACGGACCGAAAACAGCGGATGGTAGATGTTTAAGAAAGAAACGAAAACTATCTCTGTAGATCGTGTGATGTATAGTGCAGAGGAATATCTACCACTTGTCCATGCAGCCGCCGCACAATGTGCAGATACGCCACCAATAGAAAGGTATCGAAGAGTTACATCAGGGGGAAGTGAAACTTATTGATCAAGATTCTACCTCAGACCACGATGGGCTTCCTGAAAACAGGATGTGTCACAACCATCAGACTAACGATCCACAAAGCGGATTACTAAATTACACTACAGCCAGGAGGAACCCATGAAGTACACATCTGGATGCAAGAAGAGCCACTGTAAAGAACCAGCAAAGAAACGTCGGAAAGAGTTGCATTAAGTCAGTACAAGTGACTTCAACAACCCCCACACACCCCGTACCCCCACCCCCGAATACCGCTTTGCTTCACCCAAGTTTTTGAGCCCGTTTCGTCTCGGTTAACAACCTGCATACAAACTAAATGTGTACTGACACCCGCTTCTATGAAACTTGATGACCGCCATTTTGTTCCCCCATCTTCCACGACCTCGCGATGGCTGCCGTGATCTGACATAAGAATCCGTCAAGAGATAACTCTTTATATAAACAAAACTATCCCCTTCAGATGAAAAACGAGAAAGCACATTGAAAATATTTTCTTTCCCGTTTCAAACATCTGAATGAGATATCACAAACATTGAGACCACGTTATTTAACAGAACCAGCCGATGACTGGAGATAGCAACACGTATTTATGCTTCTTCGTCTGTCATCGGTTCGCTTTCTGTTTACACAGACGAACACGTTTGTTTTGTTAATCTGAGTTAACAATGGCGCTTATCTGGTACAAGCCACACCCCTACGTGATCAGAAAACAGTTTATGAAGTCAAGTTCTTGATGGCGCGCTTATTCCCTTTATTAAAGAATACACAGGCTCGTACTATTACGATAAGAGGAAGACATCGCTATAACTGGGAAGACAACATATAATCGACTGACAACAGTCATTGTAGTCACATCTATTTCCCCCATATTCTTGGTGGTCCATCTTTCTCTCAAACAATCACATCTATTTCCACCATATTCTTGGTGGTCCATCTTTCTCTCAAACAATCACATCTATTTCCCCCATATTCTTGGTGGTCCATCTTTCTCTCAAACGATCACATCTATTTCCACCATAAACATGGATGTCTGTCTGATTCTCTCAAATAATCGCATCTATTTATTTCATAAACTTTGTGGTCAGTCTAATTCTCTCAAATACTCGCGTCTATTTCCTTCATAAACTTAGTGGTCAATCTACTTCTCTTAAATAATCCCATCTATTTCCGCCATAAACATAATGGTCTGTCTCACGTTTTTTTCAAATAATCACATCTATTTCCACCATAAACTTGGTGGTGTATCCTAGGTCTATCCTAACTCTCTACAGATAATCCTATAATTGGGTTAAGAAGTACTATGTTGTCACTTTACTTTTCTCGTGGAGCTGGCAGACCTTGAGAACATCCCCCCCCCCCCCACCCCACCCCCTTAGTTTGTTCTCCCCACATTGCTGCATTACTATTTGCCCCGTTCGTTTATACTTATTGAAAGAAGAAGAAGAAGAAGAAAAAGAAGAAGAAGAATAACATTTGTATGTAACAAATTAATGCAATCCAACATAACGGATTAACCGTAAGAAAAATCGACAATTTCTACAACAAAAGAGTTCTTTGACCAAACTCTGTACCCTCTGCTATGACTGCCCGTTGGTTTCTATGGCTACCCATTGGTTTAATATCAGATTTCACATTTTCTATTAGCCAGACAATAAGTTTATTAATAATCCATACAGTATCCCGCTGTCAATTACAACCAGGAGGCCTTGACAACATCCAATCAAATGTGGAGGTTATTAAGGCCGATATAAAATATTGGCCAACGTGGCAAGTGGAGAACGAAACCAGCGTCTCGCCCTTCGTGTTTCATTTGTTTGTATTTAGAGAGAATGTAGAGGCCCTTTAGGGGAGAGGAAAGAAAAGAACCACTGCGCATTAATGTCGGTCGTAAAAGAAGACTTAACGTATTTGCGCGTAGGGATAGCAAACTCGTCGGGAAAAGGAAATTGCTTAAGAAACGACCGCAAAATCACGCAAAGTGTAGGTTTTCTTAAAAGAGCTGGACTGGTACTTCGGTGGGAGTTGAAAAAGGAGACGGTATGATGTGTGGATGCATTCTGATGTGTAGTTCAGTTCTGCGTGAACAAGGTGTTGAGCAGCACAGAGCTGTTGTTGGTCAGCGAACCAGAGCTGACTGCTAGCGTCAGGGTCAGTGACCCAAAATCTGACTGCTAGCGTCAGGGTCAGTGACCCAGAGCTCAACTTAACTCTTAACTTAACGTTTTTATACTTGTTTAGACGACCCTGCAGAGTCTGTAGGCAACCAGTTACATTTGCATTACCCTGCTCTAAATGCTATGCGCATCCAATCTATTCTTAAATGCATTAACTGTCTCTGCCTCCCCTACCTCATGGGGCAATGGATTCCAAGAATTCACCACTCCCTGACTAAAAAACATATTTCCTAATATCCAATCTGGATCTTTCTTTAGCTAATTTGTATCTGTGCCGTCTTGTTCTCGTTGGTGGTTGTATTTCGAAGAAAAAAAAACTTGTTATAATCTAATTTAACCTTTCCTGTAATTATATTATAAACCTATATTAAGTCACCTCGAATTCTTCTCTATTTTCTAGACACTGATGGCCGGTTTTTCTGAGTCTTTCCTCGTAACTGTAATTCTGGAATCCCACTATCAGCTTTGTCGCTCTTCTTTGTATCCTTTCCAGCATATTTATATCTCCTCTACGACAAGGACTCCACCCGTGTACACAGTACTCCAATATAGATTACTATTATTTATACAGTTTGACTATCACCTTCTTATTACTATGTTTTATTTTTCTTTGTTTTCATTCCTAACATTGCATTTGCATTATTCACTGCTACCTGGACTTGCTCACTCACTTTACCTATATGCTCTATTATAACACCTAAGTACCTTTCATTATCTATCATTCTAATATTGTTCTCGTCCATTCTGTAATTATTTTCCATATTGGATCTACCCATGTGGATGACTGTACATTTATCTATATTAAACTCTATTTGCCATCTCACATACCAGTCTCGAATCTTATCTATTTCCGACATCAATATATCCACCTCTGCTATAGATGAGACACTCCTGCATAGTTTTGTGCCGTCCCCAAATTATTAAATCATGGATTCTATATCAATGTCCAGACCATTCTCCACCTCCATTTGGGGATCCTGGATGACAAGCTGCAACAGGACAGCCTGGTTAAGGAGAAGGGATCAAAGAGGAAGGCTAACGCGGTACCCACAAATGCCATGCTGAAGTCGGATGTGTCGGACCGAAAGGCGCAAATATTGTAGTCACGTTGTAAACCACGACACAAAATATTCCATTGTCTAGTCTACAACCTGGTTACGTGTAAAGCCCTTGTCAAGACAGTAGAGAGAGTTTGAGAACAAACGACAAAGAAGAAGAAGTTCAGTTCTGTTAAGAATCAACACCACTGCGCTCTTGGCAGACTAAAAGGGGCTGAGCATCTTTTGGCAAATGTAGAAAGATGTAGATTCTGTTCAGTGTTGTAATCGGATTTGTCGGACCAAATGGTGCAGATATCGCGGCCTCGCTTTAAACTACGACACAACGTAACAATATGTCTTTTTCAAAATAAACGAAGTGTAAGAAAATCGATTGCAGTATTCCCACCCAAAAAGGCTGGCGGTGATCAATTTAAAATGTCCCGCATATACATTACTAATGACGCCATTATGATTGCTTTCCAGATCAGAATGGCATCTCTTTCATTGCTGTAAACCTTTGCATGGTCAAGACAATATAATTGTGAGTTTATGAGGGAGACCAGACAATGGTATCGGACAAGCGAAACCCGACTGTCTAATTAAAACAAGACATTGCTGTTACCCGGGGCTGGCCCAATGTCAATTCTGCTCAAAGTTTTGGAAGCCCAAGTGACGAAACTCAACCAATCGCAGGTAAACATGGGGAGTAGCTTTGACTATGTTAAGGTGGCCAATTGCCACGTTGTCTAATTAGTGACGCGCATTAACTCTTTCCGAACCCATAGCCACTAGAGAGACTCTTTAACCAAACCCTACAGAACATTTAACCACTATAGTGGACAACACGTTTCTTTGTTTCGCAAAACGGCGAATCAGTTTTATATAAAACTGGATACTTTACTGCTAAGACTCGAACAGTTCTCTTAACGAAACTTGACTAAAACGACCGTGGTAGGTGTCACAAACGCCTTGTTTATTTTAATTAAAGTGTGTGCGCTGCTTCTACTTCCATACATTTGTCATATTGATTCTGGAGTCATTCAGACAAATGTACATGTTTAATACTTATGGACATAAATGCATCAAATAAACAGCGTTTTGAAGAACTTTTAATTCTTGTGTATAAAATTGCCAGAGAAATGAATCACAACAATCCAAGTTGGAATATTGTGACGTCTAAATTATCTGCGTCTGAAATTTTTGTTGTTTTTACAACCTATTAATTTTTCAAAATAATCAAACATAAACAATTTACTGATATTTTGAGTATTTATTGATATTTTCTGTAAATATTTCCCTTCCCAGTGATATATAATATTAATGTGTTTATCTTTATTATGGTGCCAAGTAGTAACATACAAAATGATGCAGTGATTTTTTTTCAAAACTAATTTGGTCCAAATCTATTAATAATCAGGTTCTGACAAAGATGGATGTATCCTGGGCCGCTATCGCCTGGCGGAGTCTATCTTCTCTCCAACACCTATACCACATGTTCATTGACTTTGAAAATACGTTTGACGGAGTCGAGCGAGATGCTTTATGGATAACATTGAAGATATTTAACAGCAATAGAAACATTGTGAAAGTTATCAGCAATCTGTATGATAAGGCAATACGTGCAGTCTATGTGGATGAAAAAAATAAATCGGGGAGGCAGAGTCAATGAATGCATTCAAGAATAGATTGTGCAGATAAATGTTTAGATCAAGTGAATGTAAAGGAAACTGGTTGTAAACAGACTCTACAAAGTCTTCTAGCCCAGTATAAAGGGATTAAGTTAAGTTTGGAGGAGGTGGAAGAGAAAGAAGAAGAAGAAGAAGAAGAAGACGAAGTGCAGAAGAAAGACAAGAAGAAGAAGAATAAGCGTATGAATAAAAATAACAATATTAAGAAGAAGATGGACGGCATGGGCTAGTGGTTAAGTGACATGGCTGACAACCGAAGGTGCTGGGTTCGATCCCCATTACAACACCTGCCGTTACCCCAGGGAAGCAAACCCTTAGAAAATGTAGGAGGAAGCAGACCCTTACATAAATGCATGCTGAAGTCGGATGCATTGGGCCGACAGGCGCAAAATAGAAATCACAGTGCAACGCACACTGCCTTGGGGAATAGATAAATAAGGCGAATGCAGAAATTTTTATAAAAATAAAAAAATTAGATAATAATAAGAAGAAGACGGAGAAGAAGAAAAAGAAATGAAAGAAGGTGATGTAAAGTGCGAAGTTATATGATATAAAAGTGCTTTATAAATATTGTGCTAAAATTTAAAAAATGTCAGTTCCACTCCAATCTATGACACCATTTAATGACCACATGAAGAAATAACAATTACCAAACATACAACTAAATGATGAAGCTATGGTAAAGTATATTGTGCAAACATACATACTAAAACAAACAGCAATTACTTGAAACGTTTCAGAGTTTCCCGGCACATCCGTTGGTTTCTGTGGACACATAGAAGATCACTGAACTGAAACATTTAATTGCATCGCTAACGAGGCAGTTGACCCGGATAATGTTTCGACACTGAATGTCCGAAAGAAAGCGTAAAGGGCGACAGGCACATTGATATACCGTTAGCGAGAACCATAATACAACCCGTTGGTACGTATCTGTTACAAATAAATAGTTTAAACTGTTCAATCTCCAGGCTTGTTTCATGGGGAGGACACAGAGGCGGATTTCGAAACTGGTTAAATAGGAGAAAGGAATGTGGACGTTTCCTTGACAGGCATTGTAACGAACTGTCCAACAATTTGAACGCTTGTTCATTTGTTTAAATCATGGTTGAAATCGGCAGTCATGTTGAGCGGAAGTGAGCAGACTGGCCAGGAAATTATTGTAGGTCAAAAAATCAATGGGCCGGTTAAACTGTAGGAGGCCAAACGAGAAATGACTAAACCTCATTCTTCTTCTGCGTTCTTTCTCAAACTACAGCTTGGATCAAGATGCTGAGCAGCGCATGAGCTGCAGTGGTCAGCGACCAATTATTGACTGCTAGCGTCAGGGCCAGCGAACGAAAGCTGCCAAGACCCTTCTACACCTCCACGCGGTGATCCTGGATAACAGGCTGCAGCAAGGAGACTGGCTAAGAAGAAGGGATCGAAAAGGGAATGCTAACCCGGTACTAAAAAAATGCTTGCTGAAGTCGGATGTGTTGGACCGAAAGGTGCAAATATCGCAGTCAAGCTGTAAACTACTACACAATGCAATCCGTTCTCTTGACTCCATTCTGCTACTTAAGCCCTTTCAGGGCTTAGTAGTGAGAGATTGAGAACAAACGAAGCCAATCCAAGCCAAACTCCAGCTAACAAGCTCTAAACAGGGCTTTGCAAGTAGCAGGATGTAGTCTGGAGAACGGAATGCGTTGTGTCGCTAGTTTACAGATTGACTGCGATATTTGACCCTTTCGGTCCGACACATTCGTCTTTGGCAGAATGACTAAACCGATTCCAAGTTAGGTACCTTATGTGCTTATCCTATGTTCCATGGTTTGTTAACCCTTCTTATGTGTATTGTGCTTTGTCTCTGATGAAGACACATAGGTAGCGAAGTAGGCTTTCTTCTTGTTCTTGTTCCATAGACATCTGTACGGTACTTGCCCATTTTAAACTATAATTTAACACTCAGGACCGCCGCAGCCTCGCCTTATTATTATTGTTATTATTGGATGATACTCCTACTTGATGAATTGATCTCTTGCTGACGCAACTTTGGTCGAGAGTTGCAGCGGCTCCTCTTACATCTCGAGGCTAACTTAAGAAGACCCTTTAAACCCATCAGGGCGGTATTGCAATGCTAGACTCCTCATTAAGCTTATCGCGGTGGGTATTACTGTGCCAGTCTTCACCTCGTTTATCAGACCAGTGTGGCACAACCTTATTTTTAGGAGTTTGATGCTGATTAGAGGTGGGAGCTTTGATCTGCATGTTTCCCTTGACACTGATGTTAAACTCGTCCTTTCTTGTGGTACATTCATATTTATATTCAAATAAGTTTCAGCAAATGCAATTGAAAAACGCGACAAATCTACCCATCATTTCCCTTTCTTTACCTATCTGCCGGGGTCGAAGATGCAGCAGTCTTTCACTTCTTCATTCGTTTTCAAATTCCCCCTATGGGGCGATGAGTCTAACGTCTGGTCAGGCAAAACACACTTGTCAGAGAATGTTAGCCAGAGTCAGGAGTCAGGAGAAATATAATGGCCAAGACCCTCACCTGACCTCCTCGTTGGTCGTCCTGAAAACGGGCTGTTGTCGAAGACAACAGTCTGGCTAACATGGTGAGGTTCGACGTGGTCTTCGTAGTAGTCAGCGACATGGAGAGGAAGCCAAGCATAGCACAGTCGCCTGGAGGACCCCGGTCCACCTTCATCAGCACGCTCGAAATGTAAGGAAAGCTACTGCAACCCGTCACATAACGCCCTTTTCAGGGCGCACATAAGAGTAACCTACTCATTGCGGGCATTCGAAGCAACACATTTTCCTAAAAAGCGCTGATAATGTTTAACAAGTAACAGGATGTAGTCCTGAGAGCGGAAGGTATTGTGTCGTAGGTTACAGCTTGACTCCGATTTTTGCCTATTTCGGTCCAACACATCCAACTTTAGCATGGTATTTTTAAGTAGCCGGTTAGCCTTCCCTCTTTAATCCCTTCTCCTTAGCCAGGCTGCAACATGGATCACCACGTGAGGATGGAGAAGAGTCTTGGCAGATCTGGGTCGCTGGTCCTAACACTAGCAGTCAGCTCTGGGTCGCTGGTCCTGACGCTAGCAGTTAGCTCTGGGTCGCTGGTCCTGACACTAGCAGTCAGCTCTGGGTCGTTGGTCCTGACACTAGAAGTCAGCTTTGGGTCGCTGGTCCTGACACTAGCAGTCAGCTCTGGGTCGCTGGTCCTGACACTAGCAGTCAGTTCTGGGTCGCTGGTCCTGACACTAGCAGTCAGCTCTGGGCCGTTGGTCCTGACACTTGCAGTCAGCTTTGGGTCGCTGGTCCTAACACTTGCATTCGGCTTTGGGTCGCTGACAACTTCAGCTCATGCACAGCTCAGTAGCTTGATCCCGTATGCCGCAGTGAATAAACTGAAACATCAAACAACGACTCATAGCTTGCTGCTTCCATCAAGGCAAGAGATCCATAGCTGACCAAGATTGTATTCAGTTTCCAAGTGGTGACCCTGAAATAAGAACTGTCCATCGCAAGCGATGATGACAATAGCAGTCAGACATTTTGTCTTGCACCTCACGAGTGAGTTCGGAGCTGGCTGTATAGTCCAATTCTGGCACGGAAAATCCTTCCATATACGTAGCATTTAATGTCAGAATTGGACATGTGAATGTTAGTTGCTTTGTCTTTACGCAAACTGCGTTTTTTCTGTGCTTTGGAGGTACGGGGCTGCTCAGCAATGGAGATGCCTCTGATGGTTGTTCTACGCCATACCTTGCGGTCCTGTGCGAGACATTCCCATGCGTTTGCATCGATGCTGAAGCGTGTCAGTGATACTTTGAGGGAGTCTTTGAAGCGCTACTTTGGGCCACCGGCTTGACTCAGGCCATCTTTCAGCTCACCATACATTAGTTGTTTTGGGATGCGGTTGTTTAGCATGCGCAGGACGTGGCCGACCCATCTGATGTGGGTCTTCTGCAACAGGGTGTGGATGCTTGGCATTTTTCCCTATATGAGGAGCTCGGTGTCTGGTGCCATATTCTGCCACTTTATGTTGAACAATCTGCGGATGCACCTTGTATAGAAGTGGTTCATTTTCCTAGCATGCCTGCGGTACACAAATAAACCCTGGAAATAGCCTGCAACCGTGCAGACTGGCTAAGAGATTAGTGATCGAAGAGAAAAGACAAACCCGGTCCTAAAAATGTCCTGCTGAATCCGAATGTGTCGTTCCGAAAGGATCATATATCGCAGCCTCGCTGTAAACTACGTCAATACATCATGAACAGTGGAGACGGCCTGGCCTAGTGGTTAAGTGACACGGCTCACGGCGTTACCCCGGAGAAGTAAACCCTTAGAAAATGAAGGAGGAAGCAGACCCTTACATAAAATAAATGCAGAAGTCGGATACACTAGGCCGAAAGGCGCAAAATAAAATAAAAGGGTAGTGCAATGTCTACCGCCTTGGAGAATTGAGAAATAGGGCGAACGCTACAAATACAAAAAAAAAAAAAAAGAAAACACTTAATGAACGACACTTTCAGTACGGGCTAAGTATTGGAAGGAGAAAAACACATATCTATTCGCCTTGATCGACACGCTCCAGTCGACCAAGATATTCCCGGGCACCTGGCTTACCGTTTTTGCAAGTAGCATGTCCTTTGCAGAAAGTCGCTTCTTACAACACCATCATATTTAACTGTTATAAGTTTCTTGGCTGGTGTGGAATGCGGTTTGCGATAATTCCCCATTACCGAAGGAGCGATCTGTTATGGAAGGAAAAGCGACGCCTCAAAGTCCCTCCCCAGTAGATACGCCAACGGATGGACGGTAGAGAAGGACATTTGAACATGTTAATTTTCTCAAAAGTAAAAGGGTCATTTGTCGCACGCAGGCAGTATTCGATCCATTGGAAAGTAAATGATGGCGCAATGCTAGCTCGGAAACCAGGGACTGAAGCGGAGAGACCTGGCGGGGGCAGGTTGAGTTATTGATTACCCGACTCCGCGATCACTGAACCGTCGCATGTTTCTGTTCGGATCGATCAACTGCCTTCGTTTAATTGGATAACCCGCCTGCGCGAGATCCCAGCCCACTTTAATAAATTAAGCCGGTCACCGGCCCGACTCCACGGCGATCGAGGTACTATACAATGGCGTAGATTGTTCAAAGCTGATTCGGATGGCGAAATCAGAAAATTCTCCAGTATATATTTTAAGGCATCCATCATCTATTTAATTAATTGCTGGTAAAAATAGAATATGGCCTGAGTGTTACCGGGGTCAGAATGGGGAGCATGTACTACTAACATTATAGTCTTTTAGGCATGTAGGGTAACTGTTGCCGTTGGGGATGACGATAACTCTTCATGTTCTAAGTCGAAGTCTATGTGAGGTGGGGGTGACCATTTCCCTTTCTTGCTGTTTTTGCATTCCCCAACTCATACGACAATCACCCATTCACAGCTGGGTTGACTGGTGGAGTGGTCGTATCAGACACGGGTCCACGACATTGATTTTTGTTTCTGTCCAATCCGTGAAATCGAACCCTGGCACTCTGTAGTAACTAGTATTAACCAGTGCTTGGATGCGTGCGTGTCTCTGTATGTATATATGATAGTTAGGGCGATCTCGAAGATCAACCACTTTAAGTACCATGCCGGACCAACGTTTTCTCGAAGGCCATCTCTCCATCTCACGGTGAACGTTCTGGGTGACGATTAAAGGTATAGGGCCACCGTGGCGTTACTTTACGTGTCCATCTATTGGCAGGCATGCATACCACGTGGCTTGCCAACCTGTACTTTCTTATCACCGCCGTATCTGCGAGGTCATTGAACCAGGTTTGCCTCATGATGGCGGTGTTGCGGATGTGGTCTCGTAGTGAAAATGACAGTGTTATACGCTCCAGCACTCGTTAAGTAGCTTGAAGCCGCGCCATGTCCCTATTTCTTAGGTTCTACACCTCTCAGCCATATAACATGGGTGGTATGACCAGGCTGTGTGAGCTCTCGCCACACTATGGATATAATGACCAGGCTGTGTGATCTCTCGCCACACTATGGATATAATGACCAGGCTGTGTGATCTCTCGCCACACCATGGATGGAATGACCAGGCTGTGTGAGCTCTCACCACACTATGGATGGAATGACCAGGCTGTGTGAGCTCTCGCCACACTATGGATGGAATGACCAGGCTGTGTGAGCTCTCGCCACACCATGGATGGAATGACCAGGCTGTGTGACCTCTCGCCACACCATGGATATAATGACCAGGCTGTGTGAGCTCTCGCCACACTATGGATGGAATGACCAGGCTGTGTGAGCTCTCGCCACACCATGGATGGAATGACCAGGCTGTGTGAGCTCTCGCCACACCATGGATGGAATGACCAGGCTGTGTGACCTCTCGCCACACTATGGATGGAATGACCAGGCTGTGTGAGCTCTCGCCACACCATGGATGGAATGACCAGGCTGTGTGAGCTCTCGCCACACCATGGATGGAATGACCAGGCTGTGTGACCTCTCGCCACACTATGGATGGAATGACCAGGCTGTGTGAGCTCTCGCCACACCATGGATGGAATGACCAGGCTGTGTGAGCTCTCGCCACACCATGGATGGAATGACCAGGCTGTGTGACCTCTCGCCACACTATGGATGGAATGACCAGGCTGTGTGAGCTCTCGCCACACCATGGATGGAATGACCAGGCTGTGTGAGCTCTCGCCACACCATGGATGGAATGACCAGGCTGTGTGACCTCTCGCCACACCATGGATGGAATGACCAGGCTGTGTGAGCTCTCGCCACACCATGGATGGAATGACCAGGCTGTGTGACCTCTCGCCACACTATGGATGGAATGACCAGGCTGTTGAATGTATGAGCTCTCCCTTTGTTGCTGTTCATCTCTTGAAGGGCTGTCTTGATGCGGTAGAATCTGAACAACCCTTCATCCAACCATCGAGAGATCTCTTTACGTTTGTCATTGGATTATTAACTATTATTATGTAACTGTTATTTATGTGACAAGGAAAACAATATATTCACAGCCAATGACAGACAGTGAACGCTAGTAGAATCCATTTACATAAACTCGTTTCTTACTGTGAACATTGTTTCATATCTGACATTTATTTATGTTCGTTGGTTGGTTAATTGATTTTTTTTATTCGCTATTGTAAAAGAAGTAAAGTAACCAATAGCATTGCTGCCGTAGAAGTGTGAGTTGTTAGCGATCTCACATTTCAAGGGCTCGGTTATATATAGACGGTAGCCATCTCCTCTCCCTCGCTTCTTTTACTTCCCGTACTGAACCGGTACCCATTTAAGGCTGGGTCGACCCGGGTCCGTTGCGTTTTGGGGAATGAACCCAGGGCCACTCAGATGCAAAGCCAGCTCGCTAACCACTGCGCTACGCGGCTCCCCAATTAAGTTCAGCGCCCCGTTATTGTATTGATCGCCAAAGGTAATAGGTTTATCGATGAAATGAAGGTTTGATAGTTCGATAGATAAGTTAATCTGTTAATCGACTACCTTATTAGCTTACAAGATTAACGACTTAATTGAATGAAAACATAATTTATCGATTGATCGATGAATGAATTCATAAATTTATTCGCGTATTGTGCTCATCATCATCAAGTGTCTTTGAGCATCGATTTCATCCATAACCATCTACATATTAAGCATCTCAACCCTGTCGAAGCTCATTGTTTTCCCAGCTATTGGTCAAGCCACCACCCCACCCCCCCCCCCCCCCCATATTTGTCCGTCTTCCACTGACTCTCGTCCGTGAGCTTCCTACTGTTATACCATTTTTGATACGTTTCTTCTGGGTTTGTGTGTAAAAAGCTTAGCATTATTTCTTAGAATTTTAGCTAACAGTGTCCTTGATGGTTTTGTATGTGTCTTCATTTGATTTCATTGCTGTCAAAAGTAAATATATTTAAAAATTCTTTTCATATTTACTTAATTAATCAATACTCGTCTACTCTGGTGTGTAGATGTTTGACGCTACTCTGGTGTAGATGTTTGTCGCTTCTCTGGTGTGTAGATGTTTGTTGCTTTTTTGGTGTGTATATGTTTTACGCTACTCTGATGTAGATGTTTGATGCTATTCTGGTGTGTAGATGTTCGACGCTCCTCTGGTGAGTAGATATTTTGTCAGGAAGATCGCCAGACTAATTTGCCCGCTGACTACATCTTGTCCTGATTCCACTCTTGTCCTGCCTCTTATCAATCAATCTTTCATTCAATCAAATCAATCAATCAAATCAACCACCAAATCAATCAATCAAATCAACCAAATCAATCAAATCAACCAAATCAATCAAATGAATAAATCAAATCAATCAATCAAACCAACCAAATCAATCAAATCAAACTAAATCAAATCAACGAATCAATCAAATCAATCAATCAAACCAATCAATCAATAAAATCAATCAATAAAATCAATCGACCAAATCAATCAATCAAATCAATCAATAGTAGACGAAGATGCAGCAGAGAAGGAGCTGACATCAGCCGACTGTATCAAGGTCAGGGACTGACCAAGACCATATTCCGCCTACATGTGGCAACTCTGGAAATAGATTACAATATGCAACCTGGCTAAGATATTAGGGCTCGGAGAGGAAAGGTAAACCAGGTCCCAAATACGATGTATTGCAACGGTGAGTCATGCTCAAAAGGCGCATTTATCGTCCTTCTCAGAACGAACGCTGAAGAAGAAGAACAAGCAATGAAAGACCTTGAACTCCTTGTAGAGCATAGGTCCTTAACAACTAATCTCAATCAGCCTCGATCAGCGGCCAGCGGTTCCAACTCTATCCTCGACCAGCCAGCGCTCTTTTTATTTGCCTCTACTTCTAGTCTCTAGATATGTCGAAGCTTGCCTCTTCTTCTCTTTTCCAGCGCGTGTCAGTGCAAACACTGTCAAGTAATGCTAATACTATACCTCTTCAAGGTGTGCCTTATCTATTCTCATCGTCTTCTCTTCATCTCTTCGCCAAAGACATTTGGTTGGACCTGCGCCACAGGTCAACACTTGTAACCTTATCACGCAACTTCAAACCAAAATTATGCGAACTGTGTATCTTCATTCCACTTGTATCGTTAGACGTTGTCTGGAGATGTGGCCTATTTTATTTCATAAATTTCAACAATCAAAAATTCTCTGGTAACTTGCCAGGTCAATCCTAGTATATGTTTATCAACAGTTAGGTTGGTAAAGTAAAGTATCCCATAGCATTACTGCCGTAGGGGTGTGAGGTGTTAGCGATCTCGCATTTCAAAGGCTCGGCTATATGAGGGCGGTAGCCATCTCCTCTCCCTCGCCGCTTTTACTTCCCAGACTGAGCCGGTACCCATTTAAGGCTGGGTCGACCCGGGAGCCATTGCGGTCTGAAAAAAACATTACCGCCTCAACTGGGGAATGAACCCAGGACCACTCAGATGCGAAGCCAGCGCGCTAACCACTGGTAGCCTATGAAATATACGATCGCCTATTTTTGGGGATTGGTGGTGGTGGAAACGTAAGTTAGAGTGAGTTAGACCTGCAATCTATCAGGCGCCATCTATACCATAACCTCGAACACCTGTCTAAAATATATCGCCACCTTACCAATAGAACTGCAGGCCCCCTGTGACGCGGCCATCTGACGTGGTCATAACTTAACGTCTTTAGATGGCTTAGATGACTCTGCTGAGTCTGTATACAACCAGTTTAATTTATATCACCTTGCTCTAAAAGCTATGCGCATCCAATTTATTCTTAAATGCATTTACTGTCCCTGCCTCCACTACCTCCCGTGGCAATGCATTCCATGCATTCACCACTCTCTGACTAAAAATATATTTCCTAATATCTAATAAGGACCTCTTTTTAGTTAATTTGTAGCTATGCGCTCTTGTTCTTGTAGGTGGATGCATTTTAAACAAAAACCTGTTATAGTCTAATGTATCCATTCCTCTGATCATCTTACAAACCTGTATTGTCACCTCGAATTCTTCTCTCTTCTAGACACTGTAGGCCGGTTTTTCTGAGTCTTTCCTCATAACTGTAATTCTGGAATCCCACAATCATCTTTGTCGCTCTTTTTTGTATTCTTTCCAGCATGTTTATATCCCCTCTATGATAAGGACTCCACACCTGTACACAGTACCCCAATCTCATGGGCATGGTCATTCGACGCCACTGGCCCTGCTCGCCTAAGTGTACTATTGTATTGGTATCTCGAACCTCGGCGCCTTGCTTTCCCTGACAGCCATGGAAACCAGTCCATCTTTTTCACAAACCACATTTCTACTGCCCACTTATTTCTCTGGTTGCTTATTTCTTGTCTGGAAATCACAACCATTTTGTACTATAATAATTATATTGAAGATTCAAAATTAAGTCTTGCAAATAGAAAACGGAACAGGTTTTCCTTCTCGCTGCTTCAAATAAAAGGCCTTGTTATTGTATTCATAATCGGGCCCTAACAATGCGGACGCCTTGAACAACATGCGTAGGCGAGAGACAACAAACAATTTGGCGCTTAAGTTGCACACACGAAACTCGAAGGCGCCTTGAAATTTTGTCTGCAAACAAGTGACAAAGGAAAGGCATTGTTATCTTGTTTGTGTGTGAATTTTTTAATGACGTATTTATGAATTAAATTCAGAATGATTTTAACGACCTGTTTAAACAAGAAATAGTTTCTGAGTGGCTGAGTTATATGCCACTCGCTTCTAATAGTAAAGATACTGAGTTCGATCCCGGTTATCGGCACGCTCTAGTCGACACCGCTGAAAATAGTTACTTGGATTACTGTTAGGGACAGAGAAACGCACAGCCTCCATCGTGAACCTCACTGGGTTTGAAGCATAGCATCAGTTGGTCGAGGAAGAAGAAAGAAGAAGACAGAAGAAAAAAATGGGAATTTCACGTCACAGAACGTTTATGGGCCTAGTTCAACGAGTTATCTAGCACTTCATCTTTTTCAGCAGCGTCTACTATTGGACAACCTTTTAACCCTTTACACCCTTAACATAATAGCTGTCCATCGTTGTCGATGAGGACCGCCGACAACATCTTTAACACAGAGGCAGTAAGTGCAATGATTCCTTCTTTACAAATTCCGGGTGCTCTAACAAAACTATAGGGAGCGAAGAGTTAATCAGGGTCAGGTAAAACATATTGATCAAGACTAAACCACACGTTCGTGATCCTGAAAACAGGCTGTGTCACAGTGGTCAAGCCAACAAGGTAGGGATCGAGACTGTAATCCCCAAAGTGATGAATATACTGCGTAGCCTCACATTGCACTACAGCCGGTAATACACCTGTCCACCTTCTCAAGTACCCCCAGGATGTAAGAAGAGCCACTGAAACTCACCATAAAAAAACTGTTGTCACGATTTGACTTAGCTCAACACGAGTAGCTTTGAACAACAATATTCGAAGATGCTAGAGTGCATGAGCTGTCAGGAGCCAGCGACTCATAGCTGATTGATTACATCAAGGTCAGTGAGCCATAGTTGGCTGCTTGCATCAGGGCCAGCAAACCATAGCTGGCTGCTTGAATCAGGGTAAGCGAACCATAGCTGACTGCTTGCATCAGGGCCAGCGAACCATAGCTGACTGCTTGTATCAGGTCCAGCGAACCATAGCTGACTGCTTGCATCAGGGTAAGCGAACAATAGCTGACAGATTGAATCAGGGCCAGCGAACCATAGCTGACTGCTTGCATCAGGGTAAGCGAACCATAGCTGACAGATTGAATCAGGGCCAGCGAACCATAGCTGACTGCTTGCATCAGGGCCAGCGAACCATAGCTGACTGCTTGCATCAGGGCCAGCGAACCATAGCTGACTGCTTGAATCAGGGTCAACGACTCAAACCTGGCTGTTTGCATCAGGGTCAGCAAACCAAATCTCATCAAGACCCTAATCCACCTCCAGGTGTCGGTCCAGGAAACAGGCTGCAGTAGTCACTAGTGTAGTCTGCCCAAGGAAAAATGATCGCAATGGGAAGACAAAGCTGTACCAAAAAAAAAAAACCCTGCTAAAGACGTATGTGTGAGGCCGAAATAGCTCAGATATCGCAGTCTCGCCGTAAACTACTCAACGACGTCCTTTTCAGGACCAACGCCAAAGAAGAAGATGAACAACATCAACAAAAACAACACCAAGCTTTGTCCTTCTTAGTCACTCCCCTTCTACCCGTGGCCCGTGGATGTCCTTTTGAATATAATTGGCAAAAGAAGGTGCAAAACTACCACAACCAGATACTAGTATGACATACGAAGAGTCAAAACGGCTTATTAGAGCTAGATACATGACCAAATGGGAAACCGAACATACTGGTTACACCAAAAACGATGCCTATTACCAGTTGAACCGAAGAGAGCAGGTCGTTGTCTTCAGACTTCGCACTGGCCACAACAGACTGAGGTACCACCTATTCAACAAATTGAAGATAGGGTGTACCGACGAATGCCCGTGCGGTACTGGTAAAATGACCGCTGAACATCTGCTGCAGAACTGCCCGACATACGAGGATCAGAAAGAGCAGATGTGGCCATTACCAGTGGAACTGCAAGACAAGCTCTATGGCAGTGTCGACAGCCTCAGGATGACCGCTGCTTTTTTCGAAAAAATAATGGTTGCTGTCTGACTGCGTACGATGAAGAAGAAGAAGAAATCGATTTGGCAGACAAACAACTAATCTGTCTGGTATATCTCTGCCTGATGAAAGGGTCGGCCTCTTTTGTCCTTCATTAAGGCTTCTATTGGAGTATATATTAGTTACATTGACAATTGTTGTCCAGACAGCCGTTCAACAATGGTTCAAGGGTTCTTTTACATGTCGCACACACAGGTCCTCCGAGTTTATCTTCCTTCTCCTATATGACTAGGCGTTGATATCACCACCGTAGAGAACTGAGGACCATTGAAACGTGCGAGATTCGAGCACTCTTGGTATCGTGCTTTCCTTCGTTCGTTTCTTGAGAGAGCAGCGTTTTGTCAAAGAAATTTCAAGCTGCGCTTGGTCTCAATGAAGGTAAGACCAGCGTACCTACCTGCATTCTGAGTTACCTACAGTCGCTTCGACTGATCGTCTTGCCACTGGTCCAATGTACCTCGGGACAAGAGAGGGATGTTGATGACCAGCGCAGTTCTTACTCACTATTACTCAAATACAGCGCAACTTACATCATCAAGACTAACACCATTTGTTGATGTCGCCACTATCGGTTGCGATGGGCAACGAACTGTAGCGACCCACTGTTATAACTGCTATCTATACATTTTATTAAGCTCACTAGCGTTATACAAATAATGTGGAATTTAAAAATAAAGACCACGCAGATCGAACTTGATAACGCTAGATTTAAAAAACAAAAAATCGACAAAGCAAAACGACATACGGCGAAGTTAAACCATCATTATGGTTGGAAGCTATGCCAAATACGTCATAAAAACAATCTGAAGTAGGTTGTAATTGGAACTAGCTACACCAAGATGATAAGAAGTTGCTAAAGACAGTTACCCATACCCCATCCTCCTCCCCCCTCCCCTTCCCCCCAAAAAACATTCATAACAACGATTACTACAGATTACTGCTTACCTTCATTACAGACCCGTTTTCAGGAAAGATACGAGGTATTCCAAGAACGTTTTACAAGTCATCTGTAGATAATTTGCAAGAAGGTCTAGCTGCAGCAAGATGAAGAATCGCTACAGATCATACTTTACCTCCCCCACCTCCTAACTTCACAATAACCTTAAAAAAACCACACAAAAAACCCATCAAACTAACAAAACAGATCAAAACAAAGCAACAATATTACAATTTGTACTCTCTCTGCCGGTGCTGATCGAGACGATTTGTAATTTGTAGGTAGATAGGTCGGTTGACAATTTGATACGGTTGGTAGTTTGATAAATAGGTATATACGCAGGTAGATATGTTGGTAGGTAGATAAGTTGGTAGTTTGGTAGGTTGTGGTACGTAAGTAGGTTAGTCGGTTGGTAGGTAGGTAGGTTGGTAGTTTGATAGGTAGGTAGGTATGTCGGTTGGTAGTTTGATAGGTATGTATATACTTAGGTAGGTAGGTTGGTAGATAGGTTGGTTGGTAGTTTGGTAGGTTGTGGTACGTAGGTCGGTTGGTAGTTTGGTTGTTTCGTAGGTAGGCAGGTTGGTAGTTTGGTAGGTACGTAGGTAAGTAGGCAGGTTGGTAGTTTGGTGGTTGAGAGGCTGGTATGTTGGTAGCTTGGGGTACGTAGGTCGGGTGGTAGTTTGGTAGGTTCATAGGTAGGCATGTTGGTAGTTTGGTAGGTACGTAGGTAAGTAGGCAGGTTGGTAGTTTTGTGGTTGAGAGGCTGGTTTGTTGGTAGGATGTCCACTTAGACGGCAAGTGTCCGTCAAGTACACCGTCAATGAACACAGCGAGTGGCTGAGTCCCAGGCTGCATCCAGCGACGATGATTTCTTTCCGTTTTGACCTAACCAGATGGTAAGTGTACTGTCGCGAGGGTGTGGCCAAGACGAAGAGGACCGCTTCCTTTCCTTGATGTCCATAACCTGCTATAAGAATTGGTGGGTATGGACATCTTTGGCGTGGTATTCCACATTCTCAAATAGGGCTAAATAGCTACCATCAGGTGAAATGGCCGTTAGATACCCGGTATACAAGTGAAGGGTAAGAATGCACTTCTGGTCGACATGCAGAGCAGTCAAGATTTTAGAATCGCACAGCCCGATAGGTAAGACACAGATTATGGGAATGGTTACACAGATTATGTAAAAGGTTACACAGATTATGTAAAAGGTTACACAGATTATATAAATGGTTACACAGATTATGTAAACGGTTACGCAGAATATGTAAATGGTTACACAGATTATGTAAATGGCTAAACATATCATGTAAATGGTTACACAGATTATGTAAATGATTATACAGATCATATAAATGGTTTCACAGATCATATAAATGATCACACAGATTATGTAAATGGTTACATATATCATGTCAATGGTTACACAGATCATGTAAATGGTTACACCGATTATGTAAATGGTCACACATATTATGTAAATGGTTACACAGATTATGTAAATGGTTACACAGATCATGTAAATGCTTACACATATTTGGTAATGGTTACACAGATCATGTAAAGGGTTACACAGATAATGTGTATTATTACACAGATCATGTAAATTAGTATCTTGGTTTTCAGTGAAGGCTTCTGCTGGTTCAAGATTCGATGAAGGTCGCTCATCGAGGTCGCAGTCATACAGACTCTTCCAATGATGCCCGGGTGACTTTATGCGTCTCAGCATTGTTTACTTACTTATCAAAATACTGAAATCCTGGAGTTCAATTAGGCAAGGTAGCCATAGGCTACTCGAATCGTTGTCTGTCCCTCGCTTGGAGTACCATGGCATCCACAGACGTCGTGCAGGTCCTCTCTCCATGTCGAGGACGGCGTGGGCTAGTGGTTAAGTGACATGGCTCACAACACATGGTGCTGGGTTCGATCTCCATCAGAGCCCCGGCCGTTACTCCGGGGAAGCAAACCCTTAGAAAATGCAGGAGGAAGCAGACCCTTACATAAAATGAATGCCGAGGTCGGGTGTACTGCACCGACAGGCGCAAAATAAAAACCGCAGTGTAACGCACACCGTCTCGGGGAATAGAGAAATAAGGTGAACGCCAATTCTTTTTTTTAAGAAATCTCTCATTCTCATTGGGTAAGAGAGGGGGGGGGGGGCACCAGATGTTGCAATTGCTTGGCCACCAGAAAGTCAACCTCCTCCTCCACCTGTCGTCAGTCTTGCGGACCACATGGCCGGCCCATCTGTACTTTCGTACTGATGCCCAGTCGACGAGATCCTGTGACTGAGTTTGGTCGCGGGTGTCGGTTTTCCGGACGTGTTTTTCTACGCTCCATTGCTCTTTCGGTAATTCTGAGCTCCTCCTCGTCCGGTTTGCGTAAACTCCAAACCTCACACCCGTACACTGCTGCTGGAATAACCATGCAATTGAACCCTGGTCTTGACGCCCGTTATCTGATGAAGTATCAGTTTAATGCGGTTGAAGCTGAGCCAACCCTCGGCTCTTCTGCGTGAGATCTCCTTTTCAATGTTGTGACTGTTGTTGATTTCCTGGCCTACGTTGACACACGCTTTGACATTTTCGATGATCTCATCTCCCAATTGCAATTCCCTCGTAGGTCGAAAGTGTTCAATATAAATGGAATCTTGTTTCTATTGATGGTCAGGCAGGCAGGTAGTTTGGTAGGTTGTGGCACGTAGGTCGGTTGGTAGTTTGGTAGGTTCGTAGGTAAGTAAGCAAGTTTGCAATTTGGTAGGAATTTAGGTTGGTAGCTTGGTAGGTTGTGGCACGCAGGTCGGTTGGTAGTTTTGTAGGTTGTGGCACGTAGGTCGGTTGGTAGTTTGGTAGGTTCGTAGATAGATAGGTAGGTGTCTACCTATGCTTTACCAGCTCGTTTAATTCAGCTCGGTCAGGCTTTGTTCGGCTTCTGCAATGCCGAGGCTGAAGATCACAATATCGTCCGTAAAAGGTAGGTGTGAGAGCATCTCGCCATCCATGTTAACACCCAGAAAAGCACCTCCAGCTTATAGAGAAGATGAACGAGGACTGCACAAGTACGATCACTATTTTCCTCAAGCCACTCTCCAATACATATACACTGTGGAGTACGACTTGTAGATACCATCTCTCCAAAATTGTTCACAGTTGCCCTTAATGTTTTTAGGCATCTAAACTGCCAGGGTCGAGATATTGTTTACTGCCAAAGAAAATTAAATCATTCGCGTAATTGACATATAATTGCTTACGATAATAATTCTCTCTGCTGTGGTGTTGCATCAACGGTTCTCTATCTTGATTTTTGCCTATGAGATGAACAGGCCTAGTCTAGATGCATTGTCTTCTATAATTTCCAGTTTTACTATCAGTGTCTGAGGGAGGGCGCCTCATATTAATGCACCATTTCGAAGGCTGTGGAATAAAGGCTGTTTTGCCTTAAGTCACCTCACACTGTACACATTAGTATTTTATTGGACCTACGATTAACGCAAGAAACGTATGTCCTTCTCAGGATCTTAACGCTTGTCATCGAGGTCAGACGAGACACAATTAACCACTATAGACAACATAAACTACAATGATGCACAATTTGTGATCGTCCTCATAATTATCTACATGCCTCTTCTTCTTTGTGTTTACATTTTTCCTCTTCATCTTTATTTTGTTGCTGCTGTTCCTTTTCTTCATCATTATCAGCATCATCATCATCTTCTTCTTCTTTAATTTCTTGAACATATTCTTCCTTCTTTTTTCTGCTTCTTCTCCTTGTTCTTCTTCTTCGTTATCGTCATCTTCTCCTTAATCATCATCATCTTCTTCTTCATCTTCTTCGTGTTCATCTTCTTCTTTTCGATATTCTGTTTCTTCCACATCTTCTTCTTTATCTTCTTGAACATATTCTTCTTGCTTTGCTATGCTTCTTCTCTACCCTTGTCTTAATATTGGGTAAAAAAAAACATCCATCATATACCCATGCAGCCTTAACACCATCCATCATATATCCATATTGTATCAAATCCACGGAGCCTATTATCCAAACTACCTAAAAATCGTCCAGCCTGCCTTACGAGCGACCCTTGAGTCACTTTCCAGTTCGTCACACGGCACTGAATACGATTTGGGTCTGAAAGCCCCCGTCTCTACGTAAATACAGCCACCAACTCAATAAAAACCACTATACTGCCAGTGACGCCAGAGCATGTCCCAATTCATCTTTACCAACAATCAAACTTCGAAGGTAAGCGACACCGTTCACACACACTTCTAGGCTCAAACTATCAATTTCCGCGTCTGAACAAAGCTCTTCAACCTACAACCCACTTCCAAGACTCTAATCAACAGCCTGAATCCCTACCTTGGCGCGGGAACTTCTTCGCATTTCTTACCTGGATGATTTCAGTAAGTGGTTGATTTGTTCAAACGCGAAAGGAGAACAGGCAGCGAACCTTTATACACCTGACTATGTCTAAAAGAGACACAATTACCTTAATATACTGCACATACCTCGCCTCCCTTTGCCAGAAAGGAAAAGAGGACCGAAGTTAAAGCAGTTCCGTTTCTTACAGGAACGTCCTGAACTCAGTGCGTCACTTAACTAAATAGTTGTTGGACGGTATCAATGGATATGCTTCTCCACTTACGCAGGACCCTCTTTGGAATCTCAGATGCATCTTTACACTGGAACATGTTATTTTAGCGCAGTTTAAAAGAGCTATTCATAGCTTTTGTTGAGTCTCCTGTGGTTATTTCTCGGATTGTTATTCTTGTAACCTGAAAACGTCTCTAATAACGTCGTCTTCACATGATTTCTGTGAGTCGAGTCACTGAACCGGTAGAAGTATCAGGCCCATGCGATTTCTATGTGGGACAGGCTCAATGCTTTATTGTATTTTATTTTACACAGAGATGAAGTAGTGGAGCGCTGTTTCTCATGACAAAGGTGCCTGATTCGATTCTCTTTATGGGCGAGCTCCAGTCGATACAGCTATAAATGGGTACCTTCTCATTGATAGGGAATAAAATACAGAGATGAAGAAGACTTTCACGACAACTCTTACAAAGTTTTGGCCTATTGCTTTTCCTTCTTCTTATTCTTCTTCTCTTTCTTCTTCTTTTTTATCTTTTTCCTCCTCCGCTTCTTCTTTGTTCTTATTGCTGTATTTATTTTTGTTGTTGTTGCTGATGCTGATGCTGTTGTTGTTATTGTTCTTCCTTCCTTTCCTTTCCTTTCCTTTCCTTTCCTATCCTTTCCTTTCCTTTCCTTTCCTTTCCTCTCCTCTCCTCTCCTCTCCTTTTCCTTTTCCTTTTCCTTTTCCTTTTCCTTTTCCTTTTCCTTTTCCTTTTCCTTTTCCTTTTCCTTTTCCTTTTCCTTTTCCTTTTCCTTTTCCTTTTCCTTTTCCTTTTCCTTTTCCTTTTCCTTTTCCTTTTCCTTTTCCTTTTCCTTTTCCTTTTCCTTTTCCTTTTCCTTTTCCTTTCCCTTTCCCTTTCCCTTTCCCTTTCCCTTTCCCTTTCCCTTTCCCTTTCCCTTTCCCTTTCCCTTTCCCTTTCCCTTTCCCTTTCCCTTTCCCTTTCCCTTTCCCTTTGCCTTTGCCTTTGCCTTTGCCTTTGCCTTTGCCTTTGCCTTTGCCTTTGCCTTTGCCTTTGCCTTTGCCTTTGCCTTTGCCTTTGCCTTTGCCTTTGCCTTTGCCCTTGCCCTTGCCCTTGCCCTTGCCTTTCCCCTTGCCTTTCCCCTTGCCTTTCCCCTTGCCCTTCCCCTTGCCCTTCCCCTTGCCCTTCCCCTTGCCCCTCCCCCTCCCCCCTCCCCCTTCCCCCCTCCCCCCCTCCCCCTTCCCCCCTTCCCCTCCCCCTTCCTCTCTCTCTCTCTCTCTCTCTCTCTCTCTCTTCCTTCATTCCTGTCTTCCTTTCTCCCTTCCTTCTCCTTCCTTCCTTCCTTCCTTCCTTCCTGTGTTGGTGTTCTTCTTCTTCTTCCTATGCTTTTTATACGCCAATTTGAATATATCTAAAGAAAGCAGATTCGTATCTCTATAGAGCTTATCTAGACTTGGCATTGGTGATGGCAACACGTGCTTTCTTTGTTTCTCGTGTGTTGGACATCTTTGTTTCTCGTGTGTTGGACATCTTTGTAGCAAATTCTCATTGGTTACTTTATCAGTGTCACAGAAGCATTAATATGTATGTCATATCCTTAGTTTGTTGAACAGATGGTATCTCAGTCTGTTGAGGTCTGCGCGGAGTCTAAAGATTACCACCTGCTCATCTCAGTTGAACTGGTAATATGCGTCATTTGGTTGATGACCCGTGTGCTCAATTTCCCACTTCTTCTCATATCTACCTACACCTGGCAAACCTCTTAGCCTCTTCATAGGTTATACCTGTTTCATAGGTTATACCTGTTTCATAGGTTATACTTGTTTCATAGGTTATACCTGTTTCATAGGTTATACCTGTTTCATAGGTTATACCTGTTTCATAGGTTATACCTGTTTCATAGGTTATACCTGTTTCATAGGTTATACCTGTTTCATAGGTTATACCTGTTTCATAGTTTATACCTGTTTCATAGGTTATACCTGTTTCATAGGTTATACCTGTTTCATAGGTTATACCTGTTTCATAGGTTATACCTGTTTCATAGGTTATACCTGTTTCATAGGTTATACCTGTTTCATAGGTTATACCTGTTTCATAGGTTATACCTGTTTCATAGGTTATACCTGTATCAGGTTGAGGTAGCATTTTACCTTCTCTTCAGTCTGTTAACCTCATCACTGCCAAGAATATTACACTGAGATGTAATCCATTGTATCACAGCTCTCTTGTACCAGTGATACAGTTTATAGAGGATAGCTCTTAGCTCCTTTAGGTCTGCATATTTCTGGCTTCCCAGTGCACCAGCCACCGAAAGTGTGTTTGGGAATAGCACAACTTGTCCCTCTGTGTTTTCATCTGTCATTATATTAGAACATCTAGCATCTTTTTGTATGAACTCCTGACATTGTGGCTATTCGAAGCTACTTGAACAAGGCTTTTCACTGTTTACGAATATTCTGTTTGCAGCTTTCCATGGCTGTACTTATGGCATATTGAAAAAGGCATCCACCCCATTGCTGTAATGCAATGCTGGGCATCTCATTTATATATTTACTTTGGGGATCAAAGTACCGATCTCCAAATCATTGGGAGTCTGCCATAGTTAAATCTGTTTCCAGAAGCAATATTCGGACATGAGGTGTGAATCTTTGTGAGTATGTCCCACCTCACCTTGACCAGGGACCTGACCCTCATATCCCCCGTATGTGTCCATTTCTATTACAAGTTTTATTATTTTAAATGAGTATCAAATTGGGTTAGTGTGCTTGTGTATAAGTGACGCAATTGATTATATTGCCTATCGTATGAGTGAGTCAATGGATTATAAAGCTTATGATATGACTGACTTAACGGATTATAGTGCTTATCGTATGAATGACTCAATGGATTATAGTGCTTATTGTATGAGTGACTCAATGGATTATAGTGTTTATCGTATGAGTGACTCAATGGGTTATAGTTCTTATCGCATGAATGACTCAATGGATTATAGTGCTTATCGTATGAGTGACTCAATGGATTAATCCTTATCGTATGAATGACTCAATGGATTATAGTGCTTACAGTATGAGCCACACACGGGATTACAGTGGTTGTCATAAAACTGATACAGCGGATTACAGTACTGTCGTTTGCTTGACACAGCCGATTAGAGTACTGTCGAATGAGTTACACAACCGATTAGAGTACTGTCGTTTGCTTGACACAACCGATTAGAGTACTGTCGAAGAATTGACACAACCGATTTGAAGACTGTCGAATGAGTGACACAACCGATTAGAGTACTGTCGGCTGCTTGACACAACCGATTAGAAAACTGTCGAATGAGTGACACAACCGATTAGAGTACTGTCGAATGGGTGACACAACCGATTAGAGTACTGTCGTATGAGTGACACAACCGAATAGATTAATGTCGAAGAATTGACACAACCGATTTGAAGACTGTCGAATGAGTGACACAACCGATTAGAGTACTGTCGAATGAGTGACACAACCGATTAGACTACTGTCGAATGAGGGACACAACCGATTAGAGGACTGTCGAATGAATGACACAACCGATTAGACTACTGTCGAATGAATGACACAACCGATTAGACTACTGTCGAATGAGGGACACAACCGATTAAAGGACTGTCGTATGCGTGAGACAGCGGATTAGAGTACTGTCGAATGAGTGACACAACCGATTAGAGGACTGTGGTATGCGTGAGACAGCGGATTAGAGTACTTTTCGTTTGAACAACACAGGGGATTCTAATAATTGCCACTTTATGGAAATGTAGCAGATGTGATCTCCTGGTCTGACATGCTTATGCCAACCGAGTTTTTATTACTATATGAAATATAATTATGGAAAGTAATTCCGCGAGGAACGGAGCTTACCAATACGCCTCACAAAACACTTGTGAACTGGTACAATTAAATGTCTAACACTTCATCACTGACGGCAGTATTTTGTTGGTGTTCAACATTGAGACTTTTAGCTTATGCAGTTTTGTTTAACATCTACGTGTATATTATGTTTGTGATTCATTATGAGACAGAAAACCCCATGCCCACACTTAATTCGCTACCTGTTACACCACTATCCAAAGTAAAAATGAACTTTGTTCCACCAATTCTAGAATCAGTGCCGAATTACGTTTCTGGAGTCCGCTATGGCCCCTGTGTCGTGACCACAGAAATATCTTCAACAACGGAGATGTGATGGGTACTATCTGATGAACACTCCCAGGTAGTTCTTCTTTGAAACAGGCTGTTTCATGACAGTCTCGAGGTAGGGATCGACGTGATTCCCGTAGTAGTCACTGATACGCACATGCAGTCAAGCACAGCACAATCGCCTGGAGGCCCCCGGTCCACCTTCACCGGCACGTTGGGGATTTAAGGAAAGCTACTACAACCTGCCATTTAAAGCCCCTTTGAGGACGCACAATAGAGTAAAGTTACTCATTGTGGGAATTCAACAACAGCAACAAGAGCAACAACAACAACAACAACAACAACAACAACAGCAACAACAACAACAACAACAACAACAGCAACAACCAACTCACTAGAAAAGACCAGGTCATCATACTTCATCTCCCAACTGAACCCAACAGAATGAAACCCCACCTCAGGTAGCGACCACAGGCCGATCAGGCTAGACATTGATATGGCAGTAGGCCCACAGGAAACAAAACCGCTCCCACGTTGGAATTACAAACGAGCCGACTGGGACAGATTTGCAATCCTGACAGATGGGCTGTGTGAAACCATCAACACACGAAACAACAAAATGAAGCCCATGGTGGAAAGCCTAAGCAAGGCAATAATGCAAGCCGCCACTGAAACCATCCCAAGAGGAGCTAGGAAAAACTATAAGCCCTATTTGAATGATGAGTTGCAGAAAGCGGAAGATGCAGTAACAAAGGCTAGAAACATGGTAGAGCAAGAACAATCTATGGAGGCAAACATCGCCCTCAAAGCCGTCACGGCGAAATACAAATACACTCTCAAGCAAACAGCAAGAGAGAGCTGGAAAAACAAAGCCGAAAGCCTCAACCTAGACAAAGAAAGGAACAAGCTATGGAAGCTAGTCAAAGCCAGGAATGACGAAACTCCGTCAAACAAACAAATTACCATCAAGCAGGGCGAAAACTTGCTCACTGGAAAAAAAGCCGCAAACGCTTTTGTAGAACACTATGCCAGAGCAAACCCCATCGAGGTCCCTGCAGATAGGCATACAGATATTAGTGAAGAGCAAAAGGGGCACGACAACATCAATACGGCACCAGAAGCGCATATGATGGCCAAATTAACAATGAGTGAAATGGAAGAGGCCATGAGAACATTAAAGAAAAGGAAATCTCCCGGAAAAGACGGGATAACAAACGAAATGCTGATGGGGCTGGGCCAAACAGCGAAGAGGAAACTGCTATCGGTCCTGAACCAAAAGGGGAATTGTACCCCAGGCATGGAAAGACGCAGTACTCGTACCAGTACCAAAAAAAGGAAAGGACAAAACAGATCCAAATGGATACAGGCCTATTAGCCTACTGAGCTGTGTCGGCAAACTGATGAAACGTATGATAAACACCAGACTGACGTGGCATCTGGAAGAAAAACGAATACTAATTCTACAGCAAGCCGGCTTTATGCAGCACAGATCCACTGAGGACCAGGTCATCCTCATAGCCCAGGAAATAGAAGATGCCTACCAGGCTCAGAAACACACAGTAGCGGTTTAGGTGGACCTGGAAAAGGCATTTGACAAAGTCTGGAAGGACGGACTTAGAGTCAAGCTAAGAAGAAGTGAAGTTTGTGGGAGAATGTAAAGTGGATCAACCACTACCTCCAAAAAAGAACGGCCAGAGTCCAAGTACAAGGGCAGATGAGCAAAAAGGTGACACTCGAGCAGGGAGTACCCCAAGGGGGAGTACTGTCACCCACACTCTTCCTGGTGTATATAAACGACATTACAGAGAATATACCAAGAAGAGTCCATAGCTCAATGTTTGCAGACGATCTGGCTATGTGGACCTCTGAAAAGAATCTCACCATAGCAAGAAATCGGATGCAGCAGGCCCTAACATCGCTGGAAGAGTGGGCGAACTCATGGCTGGTCAAAATAAACGAGGAGAAAACCACATGTACAATATTCTCGCTTTCAATCAAACCCCAAAATACCAAATTAAGTTTAAATGGCAAATTCCTGCAGCCAAACGACAACCCAAACTATCTGGGAGTCACATTTGATCGGCGCATGACATGGAAAAGTCAGATCGAGAGAAACCAAATGAGAGCCAGAGAAAGAATGGCAATCATGAGGAAACTTGCTGGCACAAGCTGGGGAGCAGACGAAAGCATATTAAAGAAACTGTACACTGGAAGAGTGAGACCACTTCTCGAGTATGGCATTGCGGAATGGACAACAGCAGCAAAGGCGAACTTCGATAAAGTTAGCAAACTTCAAAACCAAACCATGAGAGTTATAACAGGAGGCATGAAGTCAACGCCAATTGTAGAACTTGAAAAGATTACAAAACTGCAATCCATGACCAATAGAAGAGACTGCAGAGCCCAGCTGCAGTCAGAGAAACTCCGAAGACTGACTGACTATCCAATGCACCAGAGACTAAACAATTTGGGAAATGGGAAACTAAAGCGGAGAAACTTTGCAGAAATAGACAAAGCAAAGATGCACGAAGATCCCATAAACGCACTAACAACACCAAAGCCCATCACTACTGTACGAAAACCTACCTGGAGGCAGGATATATTTCCAGAGGTGGTAGAAAATATACCAGGTATTGCAAACAAAAACTGCCAGACTGAAAAAGAAAGGAGAGATACTACCCTAAGCTTTATATCGAAAAACTACCCAAGCATGGACTGGACCCATGCATACACCGACGGTTATGTAACAAACACTACACAGAACGGAGGGGCAGGAGCATTCCTGAACCTACCAAAATAACACTGTCATTCGCTACTGGTAAGTAGTACACAAGCAATTTCAGAGCGGAGGCAGAGGCACTGAGGGCGGCAGTGGAAGAAATGGTGACACACAGTGAAAATGAAAGCCATATAGTCCTGCTTACAGATGCTCTGGCCGTACCCACAGCGCTAAAAAGCCAGAAAAACACTGAGCTTAATGACTTAAGAGCAGTACTCTGTCAACTATGCCAGCAGTCCGCACCAAAAAGGGTAGTGGTACAGTGGGTCCCATCACACTGCAACATCCAAGGCAACGAGGAGGCAGACAGACTGGCAAAAGAAGGTGCAAGACTACCACACACAGATACTAGTATGACGTACGAAGAGTCAAAACGGCTTATTAGAGCCAGATACATGACCAAATGAGAAACCGAACATACTGGTTACACCAAAAACGATGCCTATTACCAGTTGAACAGAAGAGAGCAGGTGGTCGTCTTCAGACTTCGTACTGGCCACAATAGACTGAGGTACCACCTATTCAACAAATTGAAGATAGGTGGAACCGACGAATGCCCGTGTGGTACCGGGAAAATGACCGCTGAACATCTGCTGCAGAACTGCCCGACATACGAGGATCAGAGAGAGCAGATGTGGCCATCACCAGTGGAACCACAAGACAAGCTCTATGGCAGTGTCGACAGCCTCAGGATGACCGCCGCTTTTTTCGAAAAAATAATGGTTACTGTCTGACTGCGTACGAAGAAGAAGAAGAAGAAGAAGAAGAAGAAGAAGAAACCCCACCTGACCACTCAAATGAAAGGAGGCGTCGCCAGTCTATGTTATTGCGGTTTGGAAAATATAACAGCGACAGGTTCACTTCAGAACTGACCCCACCCCTGACCCCTGATCGCAGAAGAAGAAGAAGAATATCTCCAATTTGCATTTCAAAAAGTGATTTTCAAAAATACAGATCTGTTTATTTTTGGAGACCTCTGGGATACAGATATTGTGAGACGTTGTGTAAGGGTATAAATCGAGAGCAAAGCTTGGTTTGCAATCCCGACATGTCGGTTTCAAAATCACTTTGCATCGTTTGACTGGTCATGTCGATGATTTTTCTCGGTATGACAACTTCTTTGAACCCTGGGTCTTTGTGTATGACAAGGACAAGAATAGCACCACTGCCTCACAGAAAGCATGCCGAAAGAGGCGACTAACTGTGTGACATGGAAAAACACCGGCCATGATTAGGTGGTTTGTTCAGAGAAGCATATATGGCGCCTAATGGGTTGCGGGTCTACTTTGCGCTAGTGTTTTAGTCTATTGAGTTGAGCTCGCACATCGGTTAACCACTCTCCTTCAGCGATTGCCCCAATGCAGTGGAGGCTTAAGCTGCTCGATCCTAGACCGCTAAACAGAAAATCTTTCTCCCGGCTACATCCAGCTCATACCAGCGTTGGGACCGGCACAGGGGCATCTGCCGCTGTAGAAGTACAGGTCGACTATGAACCTAAGATGACAACTTCTCCCAGGTACAGAAAAGATTGGTAAAAATACTGTACCGCAACAATGCCACAGTGGGACACATCACAAACGGATACACGCACGGCTCCACACGCTGGCCCATACGCGCTGATATCGCCCAACAAGACGGGGCATACCTTCACAAGTAGAATTCCGTAATGGTCACCTTTATATTCATAAAAAAAACATTTTCAAAATAAATTTTAAAATGAAATTTTCGAAATTATGATTATTTAATTTAAAGGGCCATTGGGTCACATATATTGCGAATGGACCCAGGAATATCTTCAATATAAATTTAAAATACAAAACTTTATAAAATATTTATTTATTTTTGGTCTCCAACCGGACAGAACCACCTGGGATGCAGCCCCCAAAGCCCACACATTAAACCGTCACTGTTTATCGTGATGTATAGAGGCTGTGGTTGTTGATGTGGACGCCACTAGGGGTTGAATTAATTTAAATATTGAGAAGGTTTCTTTAGTGGAGGGTTACAGTGACTCTGCTTACAGTGACTCTGCTTACACCCTGAAGCGTACTTTAAAACGGAGTGGGGTGGGGGGGGCGGGCGGGGGCGGGATCCTCTGGATTGGAGTGCAAATATGAGACTTCTAGGTACGTTCTCTATTAAGGAGATTAATTGACATTCCCCACTCAGTTGATCAGATGCCGTGACACAGTTTGTTTCCAAGGATCACCATCGCCGACATGGGGCAGGGTATTGACAGGTGTGTTTCCCCTAACCGTTATTGTTCTTCGTTCCCACTTTGATCGATATGTTTCACCTTACCAAGATTACTCTTCGCTCCTACCTTGATCGATATGTTTCACCTTATGAAGATTACTTTTCGCTCCTACCTTGATCGATATGTTTCACCTTAAGATTACTCTTCGCTCCTACCTTGATCGATATATTTCACCTTACCAAGATTACTCTTCGCTCCTACCTTGATCGATATGTTTCACCTTACCAAGATTACTTTTCGCTCCTACCTTGATCGATATGTTTCACCTTACCAAGTTTACTATTCGCTCCTACCTTGATCGATATGTTTCACCTTACCAAGATTACTTTTCGCTCCTACTTTGATCGATATGTTTCACCTAACCAAATTACTCTTCGCTCCTACCTTGATCGATTGGTTTCACCTGACCATAATCAACCTTATCTCCTACAGTTATAACCGGATCCTGATTTCTCTTATCTCCCACCTAGATCACCTGATTACTCTTATCTCCCACCTAGATCACCTGATTACTCTTATCTCCCACCTAGATCCCCTGATTACTCTTAACTCCCACCTAGATCACCTGATTACTCTTATCTCCAATTTAGATCACCTGTTTACTCTTATCTCCCACCTGGATCCCCTGATTACTCTTATCTCCAACATGGATCACCTGATTGCTCTTATATCCCACCTAGATCACATGTTTGCTCTTATCTCCTTCTCCTAGATCACATGTTTGCTCCTATCTACCACCTGTATCTCATGTTTATCTCCCACCTACATCATATGTTTGCTCTTTTTTCCCCAGCTAGATCGCTTGATTACTCTTATCTCCCACCTAGGTCACATGTTTACTCTTATTTTCCACGATCCCCTGACGCTTATTACTCTTATCTGCTTCTCTGATCACAGTCTTCTTATGATAATTTATAATTTTCACAGAATTATCACCCAACCCAGTCCCCAATCATTTGACATATTACGACATGACTGAAAGTTTAAAGTGTCACCAATCTGTACTCACCCTTCGGACCTCAGCACCACACAGACAAACTTCTCCCCTGGAACATCTTCCATGAAGACCGTAATCAAAGGAAGAGCAAGGACAACAAATTCCTATTGATTGTGACAACCAGGTCCTCTTTTGTGCGCTTGGCTCGAGTAAATACAGATGAAATGACAAAAGCCATTTGTAAGACGTTTCTTCAGTGTTCAAAGCTGAAAGTTACGACAACTTTTTCTGGCGTGAGGAAACAATAACATGGGTTGTCTTTGCTTGATACCTTAAAATTCTGATAATTGTTTTTTTTTACTTCCCCATTTCCATTTGCCACGCGCCTTTAATATTGATAATTGTTGACAAGTTCTCAAATATTATGCAGGTTTCAAAGATTATTTAGTTCAATTTTTCTCTCTCGCAAATGTAGCTAGCAAGATTTAAAATCTGGTGGTGGACGAGCCGGCAGAATTCAATTTCAGATAGGGACCGAATGAATGAGACTCATTTGTTACCTGGATGACACGCAAACTTGGAGCTTAGCTCCGGAGCCTGGAAATTTGTTTTCGTCGAATTATTAGTGTCGACGGAACGAGTTGTAGAGCCACCGTGTCCCAAGCCTGTTTTGTTCTGGGGACAATGGAAGAAAACGTACTTTTCAACACGTTGATGTTTTGATCTTCTTCTGTAGAAAACTCAGCCTGGATTTGTTAAATTTTAGGCAGCTAAAATAAGATAACTTAGCTTCCCCCGCTGCTCCATTTGTTCAAGAAGCCTAAGTCTAAAACTGAATTTAGTTTCCTATCCAGTTTTTAGGAATTCTTGCTTCCAGTGATTTGCAGTGCGGTTTTATAGTAAGAATGTATACGCAGGGAGATTGCCAGCCCCATATACAGCCTTCTTTAATTGCCTCGTCCGTAATGCAAAACACGCAACAGTGTTCTATTTTTGCCCCGTGAAACACTCATGTGTTAAACGGTATGGTGGTATGGATTAAAGAGCTACGTCTGAAGACGCAGGGAACCGTATGGCAGCAGTCAGTGACTCCTATCTGACTGCCTGCTGCAAAGTCAGCTCATCCTATTCTTCTTCTTTTTCTTCGTCTTCTTTTTCTTTTTCGATCATCTGCTGCTTTACTTCCAGCCCGGTGAGATTCTCATGAAGGAGACTGCGTTTCTGGTCTTCGCCGGCTCCAAATAACTTTTGGAGCATGGTCGCTTCCCCAGGTCAGACTGCCTCTATTCAGCGTGCATAAGTAGGGACGTTCTGACGGAGATGTTCTCTTGTTTGTTTGGATGCTCCGCAATCGCAAGTGGCGGTTTCTTTAAGGCCCATTCTGTTGAGGTGGGCCTTGAGGCTACAGTGTCCCGTTCTTTGTCTGAAGGTCTTTGTCTGTCCATATCTGCCAAGTTTGTCTATGCTGTCATTTTTTGGCTTGTATTCTTTATGCTGGTCTCTCCATTTCGTCCTCATTGATCGTTTAATGAGTGTCTTTGCTTCTTTATAGTTCTTTGGATGGCGTGTCTACATGCCACCACTTCTGGTTTTGCTAGCTAGTTCATCTGCCTTCTCGTTGCCAAGGATTCCACAGTGGACGTAATCTACTTTAGGATTAAATCTGTTTTTTTGTGTGGATCAGCGAACCGATGTTAAATTTTATTTGGTGTGAGAGTCTGTCTTGTTTGGGGTTTAAAGATGGCTTCGAGCACGCTCCTGTGGTCTGTTAGAATTACCATTTTTCTTGCAGTTGTGTTCTAACTGTTATAAATCTGAGTTGTTAATCGTACAGCTGTTGCTTCAGCTCTGAAATTGATACAGGGTACGGGTCTCTACTACTGGTATGGACTGGTTTTCTGGGCAGGAGATGCTATTAGAGGGCTGAGAAGAGAAGAGATGGGCGGTTTAAAGGAGGAAGAGATGGGCGTATGGATGATTGAGTTGAATCGGAAGATACTGTCGAGTGGGATGGCAAGGTGGAAGTGTGATAAAAATGGTATCATTACATAATCATATTCCATACATCGCCGGATACATAGAATAGTAGGCTTTTTGTCTATTAATACTGGGTTCACTAATGGTACCTATGAGAGGGCTTCAAATGGAAACTTTAAAGTGGGGTTTAAATTAGAACAATCACGCCTTTGTATTGTAACTTGTTCAAATGGTTGCTAAGGATGTCAAGAGTGTCCTGCACGTGTCATCATGGTGCAAACGAACAACATGACGTCATAATTGAAATTAAAAGATCGCCGTTCTACTATTTGACATGCACAAACAAATAGCAGTGTTCTATTATCCGTATTTTGATCAGCGAAGGTGTGAAACTAATATAAATTCATCGATGAATGAAGGTTCAGGACTGTGATGCTGCATTTCACTCCGTCAAGTATATGAGTGGAGTAGGAAGTTCTAAAACGGCGTGAGTTCTGTGATAGATACTTCACGAGCGGGTCAGGCAAACCGAGTAGTGACCTCCAGAATCCATGCACTTTATTGTCCACTGGAGGGCTTGTATCAAACGCAATGGTAAATACCTTTAAAAATTATACAGTTGTGTTTCCACTATTTTAGAATAAATTTACCCCAACAATATATGTAAGGTTTTAATTTAATCAGACATGTTAGTCAGGGTCAGGTAAGACACACAGATCAGACATGTTAGTCAGGGTCAGGTAAAACCCATAGATCAGACATGTTAGTCAGGGTCAGGTACAACACACAGATCAGACATGTTAGTCAGGGTCAGGCAAAACACACAGATCAGACATGTTAGTCAGGGTCAGGCAAAACACACAGATCAGACATGTTAGTCAGGGTCAGATAAAACACACAGTTCAGACATGTTAGTCAGGATCAGGCAAAAGATACTGGCCAAGACCAGCACCTCGACTACCTAGTAGTCCTTCATAGAAACTGGCTGACTTCATGGCAGGCTGGTTGACGAAGGGTGGAATCGACGTTATCCCCGTATTAGTAAGCGACACACAGATTAAGTTAAGCAAAGTACAGCCTCTTGGAGGATCCCGGTCCACCTTCATCAGCACGCTTGAGATGGGAGAGGAGCAGCTGCAACCCGCCACTATACGATCTTTTCAGGGCGCACAAAAAAGTAAACTTACTCGTTGTGGGAATTAACACAACAATAACAACAAGACATAAGCGAGGCATACATTTTGTTTTCTATCAAAAGTAATATACACATTTAATCTGTTCTATGGGTGGCGACGGTCAATACAGTCTTTTATTACTGAGTCCTATAATTCCTCTAAGTGAACACCAGAGTTGAAGGTTATCAATAATGTTTATCATGTTTCATAAATATTGGTCCCGCTAACATACGCCATTTTTATACAGATGTTCGAACTTACAGAAGTGAATTAGATTACAGCAACAAGTGACCCATAACTGGTTGCTTGCATCAGGTTCAGTGACCCATAACTGGTTGCTTGCATCAGGTTCAGTGACCCATAACTGGTTGCTTGCATCAGGTTCAGTGACCCATAACTGGTTGCTTGCATCAGGTTCAGTGACCCATAATGTGTATTTTGCATCAGGTTCAGTGACCCATAACTGGTTGCTTGCATCAGCTTCAGTGACCCATAACTGGTTGCTTGCATCAGGTTCAGTGACCCATAACTGGTTGCTTGCATCAGGTTCAGTGACCCATAACTGACCAAGATCATATTCCGCCTGAAAGCGCGGGCCATGGAAATAGACTGCACCCATGCAGCCCGGCTAATAGATTAAGGATCGAAAAGGGAAGACGAATGCGATCCCGAAAAATTTCTTGCTAAATTCGGATGTACCGAGCCAAAAGGCACATTTGTCACAGCCTTTCTGTGTTCTACAACACAACATCCCAATCTTCTTTTTCAGAACAAAGGCCGAGAAAGAAGAATAATAAGAACAATTATACAGATGTTCTCTGAGATTTGAAAATGTTGAGGAAGTTTGATTTAGCATTTCAACAGAAATGTCAAGGTCATTGATCGTAGAAGATGATTTGCTACATAAACAGCAGCTGCAAGACCGGAAGTTATCACTATCTAGTTGGGCAGTCCTAAGACTGGTTGTAAGATTGTTCGAGCAAGTCTCTTCATTGAACCATATCCTCTGGCTGGTCAGTCCTAAGACTGGTTGTAAGATTGTCTGAGCATGTCTCTCAATTTGACCCTATCCTCTGGTTGGTCAGTCCTAAGACTGGTTGTAAGATTGTCTGAGCATGTCTCTCAATTTGACCCTATCCTCTGGTTGGTCAGTCCTAAGACTGGTTGTAAGATTGTCTGAGCATGTCTCTCAATTTGACCCTATCCTCTGGTTGGTCAGTCCTAAGACTGGTTGTAAGATTGTCTGAGCATGTCTCTCAATTTCACCCTATCCTCTGGTTGGTTTGTCCTATGACCAGTTGTAAGATTGTCTGAGCATGTCTCTCAATTTGACCCTATCCTCTGGTTGGTTAGGCCAAAGACCAGTTGTAAGATTGTCTGAGCATGTCTCTCAATTTGACCCTATCCTCTGGTTGGTTAGGCCAAAGACCAGTTGTAAGGTTTTCTTAGCAACTCTCCATTTGTCCCTGTCTTCTGCAGCTCTTTTTATTCCAGCGTAAGTTCAAACCTTAATGTATCTACATGCCTGGGATGTAATGAGTGTTGGTCGCGCCCTTTCTATTTTCTCCATATATCTTGCCCTCTAATATCCCCTGAGAAGACTTTCATGTCACATTTTGTGTTCCAGCCAACTCAAACTTCCTGTTCTCATCATTGTCAATATTTGCCTTGTGCGTTTACGCCACTGAGGAAATAGTCATTAGATCTTATTTCTACCCATCTCACTCGTTTTATTCTACGGTAACACCACACTTTTAACACGTTTCATCCTTCTTTCTTAAAGTCAATGTTTCAGCCCCATATAATGGAATTGGTCACACGGGAGTATTGATTACTCTTTCCCTCGTTTCTATCCTAATATTCTTTGAAGAAAGCAATTTCTGTTTTTCTCTTAATGCCTTTTTGCTTATACAATCCTTGTCTTACTTTCCGTTTCATTGCGTGTATCTTCCGTGAGGGTTTGCCGCAAATATCTAAACTTCTGTACTTGTTCGATTATTTCCCCATTGATAATTATATTGATTTGCCTACGTTACTTGACTATTACCATAGTCTTAATCTACAATGTGTTTATTTTCATGTCAAACTCTTTGGCTATTCTCTTAGTTTTTTTTCAATCAACACTTAAAAAGTTGCTACTGATCCTCCCACTATGTCATCTTCATCGGTATATCTGATGTTATTAACTTGAACACAATTGAGGTTGACACCCCTATTACAACCCCTATTGCAACCCCTATTTTAAGGGGAAGTAAATGCTTTAATGCAAGACCGCAGTAGGAAGCAGATGTTCTCCGATGCTTCATATGGACGTAACGATAAGGCGATATCCAGGTGTTGGAGCCGTTTGATAACGCGTAAGGTCAAGGTTGTGTCCTAGCAGTTGGAGCTGAGAATACAGATATAAAAAAATAAAGGTGGGGAGACAAACTGCAATTAGGTATAATCAGCTTGTGCGAGATGCATTCAACTACAAGATGTTGAATCATTCATGTGGACAAAGAAGGGAACAAGCTATGGAAGCTAGTCAGAGCCATGAACGACGAAACCCCGTCAAATAAAGAAATTACTATCAAGCAGGGCGAGAACTTGATCACAGGTAAGAAAGCCGCAAACGCCTTTGTCGATCACTATGCCAGAGCAAACCACATCGAGGTCCCTGCAGATAAGCATACAGATATTAGCGAAGAGCTAAAAGGACACGAAAACATAAATACGGCTCCTGAAGAGCACATGATGGCCAAACTAACCATGCGCGAAATGGAAGAGGCTATGAGAACACTAAAGAAAAGGAAATCTCCCGGAAAAGACGGGATAACAAACGAAATGCTGATGGGGCTGGGCCAAACAGCGAAGAAAAAACTACTATCAGTCCTGAACCAAAGCTGGAAAAGGGGTATTGTACCCCAGGCATGGAAGGATGCAATACTGGTACCAGTACCAAAAACAGGAAAGGACAAAACAGATCCGAATGGATACAGGCCCATAAGCCTACTGAGCTGTGTCGGCAAGCTGATGGAACGGATGATAAACACCAGACTGATGTGGCATCTGGAAGAAAAACGAATACTAATTCCACAGCAAGCCGGCTTTAGACAGCACAGATCCACTGAGGACCAGGTCATCCTCATAGCCCAGGAGATAGAAGATGCCTACCAGGCACAGAAACACACAGTAGCTGTTTGGGTGGATCTGGAAAAGGCATTTGACAAAGTCTGGAAGGACGGACTTAGAGTCAAGTTAAGAAGAAGTGATGTTTGTGGGAAGATGTACAAGTGGATCAACCACTACCTCAAACAAAGAACGGCCAGAGTCCAAGTACAAGGGCAGATGAGCAAAAAGGTGACACTCGAGCAGGGAGTACCCCAAGGGGGAGTACTGTCCCCCACACTCTTCCTGGTATATATAAACGATATTACAGAGAATATACCAAGAAGAGTCCATAGCTCAATGTTTGCAGACGATCTGGCTATGTGGACTTCTGAAAAGAATCTCACCATAGCAAGAAATCGGATGCAAACGGCCCTAACATCGCTGGAAGAGTGGGCGAACTCATGGCTGGTCAAAATAAACGAGGAGAAAACCACGTGCACAATATTCTCGCTCTCATTAAAACCCCAAAGTACCAAATTAAGCCTAAATGGCAAAATCCTGCAGCCAAACGACAACCCAACCTATCTGGGAGTCACATTTGATCGGCGCATGACATGGAAAAGTCAGATTGAGAGAAACCGAATGAAAGCCAGAGAAAGAATGGCGATCATGAGGAAACTTGCTGGCACAAGCTGGGGAGCAGACGAAGGCATACTAAAGAAACTGTACACTGGAAGAGTGAGACCAGTTCTCGAGTATGGCATCGCGGCATGGACAACAGCAGCGAAGGCGAACTTCGATAAAGTTAACAAACTTCAAAACCAAGCTATGAGAATCATAACAGGTGGCATGAAGTCAACGCCAATTGTAGAACTTGAAAAGATTACAAAACTGCAATCCATGACCGACAGAAGAGACTGCAGAGCCCAGCTGCAGTCAGAGAAACTCCGAAGACTGACGGACCATCCAATGTACCAGAGGCTAAACAATTTGGGAACTGGGAAACTAAAGCGGAGAAACTTTGCAGAAATAGCCAAAGCAAAGATGCACGAAGACCCCATAAACGCACTAACAACACCAAAACCCATCACTACTGTACGAAAACCTACTTGGAGGCAGGACATATTTCCAGAGGTGGTAGAAAATATACCAGGTATTGCAAACAAAAACTGCCAGACCGAAAAAGAAAGGAGAGACACTACCCTAAGCTTCATAACGAAAAGCTACCCAAGCATGGACTGGACCCATGCATACACCGACGGTTCTGTAACAAACACTACACAGAACGGAGGGGCAGGAGCATTCCTGAACCTACCAAATGGCAGAAAAATAACACTGTCATTCGCTACTGGTAAGTACACAAGCAATTTCAGAGCGGAGGCAGAGGCACTGAGGGCGGCAGTGGAAGAAATGGCAACACACAGTGAAAATGAGAGCCACATAGTCTTGTTGACAGATGCTCTCGCCGTAGTCACAGCGCTAAAAAGCCAGAAAAACACTGAGCTTAATGACTTAAGAGCAGCACTCTGCAAACTGTGCCAGCTGTCCGCACCAAAAAGGGTAGTGGTACAGTGGGTTCCGTCACACTGCAACATCCAAGGCAACGAGGAGGCAGACAGACTGGCAAAAGAAGGTGCAAGGCTACCACAAACAGATACCAGTATGACGTACGAAGAGTCAAAACGGCTTATCAAAGCCAGGTACATTACCAAATGGGAAACCGAACATACTGGTTACACCAAAAACGATGCCTATTACCAGTTGAACCGAAGAGAGCAGGTCGTTGTCTTCAGACTTCGCACTGGCCACAATAGACTGAGGTACCACCTATTCAACAAATTGAAGATAGGGTGTACCGACGAATGCCCGTGCGGTACTGGTAAAATGACTACTGAACATCTGCTGCAGAACTGCCCGACATACGGGGATCAGAGAGAGCAGATGTGGCCATTGCCAGTGGAACTGCAAGACAAGCTCTATGGTAGTGGCGAGAGTCTCAGGACGACCGCCGCTTTTTTCGAAAAAATAATGGTTGCTGTCTGACTGTGTACGCAGAAGAAGAAGAAGAAGAAGAATCATTCATGTTTCTTGGTGGCAAAATAGACAAAGAGGCAGGTAAAGATAACGTAGCTTATACGAGATCGCATACAACTACAAGATGTTGAATCATTTATGTTGCTTGGTAGCAAAATAGACAAAGAGGCAGGTAAAGATAACGTTGTTAAAATAAGAATACAAAAGGGGAGAAGAGCATTGAGAGTCAGTAGCACTCTCTGCTGGGCCAATGCATTGATCCCGGCTATGTTAGAATCCTTACTAACTGCAACTCAGATTGTATGACAACCTTGCAACCTTCCGAAGACCAGCAATATTATCCGGCAGAAAGGTGTTTGCCAGGGGAATCCTATCTCATTTCGCCTCTTTTCCGCATACCTGGAATAAATTATTAGTAAATACGACTGGACATACGGCTTTGGAATCAGCACCACCGGCAAGCGACTTAATTTAGCCCCTTCCGCTTTGAAGATGACATCAAGGCCAACCAGATAGAAGTTAGGCTTCATAAAGAAGGGAGAAAAGCAGGGCTCGAGATGAACACCCCCTTCAAAGACAAAAGCGTAGCCGTCCTGCTGCCAGTGACCCAGTTATCCTATAGGGCGATAAGCTTGAGAACGTGGTGAAGTTTTTCTACCTGGGACGCCTATTGTATATGTATTAGGACCTAAACCCAGATTTAACAAGACGTTGTTTCGCGGGCTGGGTGGCTCTCTCGTCGAGACAGACAACACTTGACCATACCCTCTAGACCATAGCCGAACGCCTCCCTATTCAACTCCGCAGTTCTATCTGAAATATTTTATGCCTCAGAAACGTGATCATAACAAAAGTAATGGAATCTAAAATAAGAGATCCAAGCAGCCTCCCTCGAGAGACGTATGATCGGCCTCACACTCCACAACCAACGTTTGAAAAAGGTCTTCGCAACACTGACGTACAGGAAATGTCATTGGTAAAGGATGCAGTTGCCCACGTAGACAAGCTAAGGCATCGCTGGGTTGGTCATCTGCTTCGGAGAACTGATGATCGTTTAAGCTCAGCGATATCAGTCTGCACCTCACGAGTCAGAAAATGACTGCGTGGAAGACCACTTTTGCGCTTGTCCAACTCACTGGTTGGTTAGTTGGTTTATTGTTGATACAGCGGCCTATGGACTCCTGCCCTTTAGCCCAATGCCATATAGTGGTATCTGCAAGTATTTGTAAGCTGTTATTTAGTTCCGTACAAAGTGTTCCACTTGCCTGGCCTCGGAGGAAGCTCTTTCCTAACACCTGCAAGAGCCGGACATTCAAAAAGATGATGTTCAACAGTTTCATAGGGATGTGTGCACAGCCGGCTCTTTGGAGTATGTTCTAGCTGCGTTGCTAATGCACCCCCTCAATTACTTAATGTCAGGACAGTACGTTTCTGGCTTCTGCCTGGGGTGGGAAGAAAATGCACATACTCACCAGACCGACAATGCCAAAATATGGGAAGTACAAACAATTTAAAAGTAGAACTCTCTGAAACTTAGAAACAATATCCATGTTGCTACAGAAAATGTGTTACCCACCGGTCAACCGCGACACAAGACAGAAGACAATGGAAGCGAAGTTTCGATCCGCAGAGGCGTAACCGCGTCTTGTGAACGGGCCGTCCAGTAATCCAGTAGCCCCTGACTGTAGGAAAATGCTAGAGAAAATTCTACTTCGATTTTTGTGTTTTCACTTGCAGCAACGTCTTTTCACTTTTCTGTGTTGCAAGAGCTTCTCTTCACCAAAAGTGAGGTGGACCTTCAGGGTGCATTTCTGCTTTGATAGTCTGCAGCTTCGACTTCCCAGAATGTCAGAGTCAGGTTCTGGACCTTTATCTCACGCTTACACACAACTTTGAACCACAACTGTGGTCGGCCGACTGTTCTCGTGCCATCCGTCAACTGTCCTTAGAAGATATCTTTGGGAATTCCATCATTTTCCATGGGACGAACATGTCCATCCCGTCTTATAGTCTTCACTATCTTAAGAGACTGGTGTGAGAGTGCACTTCTGAAATTGTTACTCAGACACTATGCGTAATGTCAAGAATGGATCACAGGTGCCCTACATGAAAGGTGTTAATCCTGTGCTGTTGTTTGGCATAGGCTGCGCAAGCTAACCTTTCATTTCATTTAGAAGCATGCTCATGACACAGTTTTAATTGTGAATATCTGATTTTCACAAATATGCGTTCTGAGATCAGCAAATATAGCAGCGGCTCTGCCAACGTGAATGTCTTTTTCTGGGATTGGTGGGCTTCGTGGTCTCGAGCTAAGGTGTTCGCCTTCAGTGGTCTCGAGGTAAGGTGTCCATCTCGGGTGGGGTTGTTCAGTGGTCTCGAGGTAAGGGTTTCGTCTCGGGGGGGGGGGGGGGCGCTCAGTGATCTCGAGGTAAGGTGTTCATTTCGGGTGGAGTGGGTGGGGTCAGTGGTCTCTAGGTAAGGTATTCGCCTCGGGTGGGGGGGGGGGTCAGTGGTCTCGAGGTAAGGTGTTCATTTCGGGTGCAGAGGGAGGGGGGGGTCAGTGGTCTCGAGGTAAGGTGTTAATTTCGGGTGGGGGGGGGGGTCAGTGGTCTCGAGGTAAGGTATTCGCTTCGGGTGGGGGGGGGGGGGTCAGTCGTCTCGAGGTAAGGTAATCGCCCGTCAGTGGTCTCGAGGTAAGGTGTTCGCCTCGGGTGGGGCGGGGGGTCAGTGGTCTCGAGGTAAGGTATTCGCCTAAGGTGGTGGAGGGGTCAGGGTCAGTGGTTTCGAGGTAAGGTGCTCGCCTCGTCAGTAGTCTCGAGGTAAGGTGTTCGCCCCATGAGGGTCAGTGGTCTCGAGGTAAGGTGTTCGCCTCAGGTGGGGGGGGGGGTGGGTTCAGTGGTACGAGGTAAGGTGTTCGCCTCGGGTTTGAGGGAGGGGGCTCAGTGGTCTCGAGGTAAGGTGTCCGCCTCAGGTGAGAGGGGGGGGGGGAGCTCAGTGGTCTCGAGGTAAAGTGTCCGCCTCTTGGAGCTCAGTGGTCTCGAGGTAAGGTGCTCATTTCGGTTGGGGGGTTCAGTGGTCTCGAGGTAAGGTGTTTGCCTCGGATTTGAAGGAGGGGGCCTCAGCGGTCTCGAGGTAAGGTGTCTGCCTCGGGTGGGGGGCTCAGTGGTCTCGAGGTAAGGTGTCCGCGTCGGGTGGGGGCTCAGTGGTCTCGAGGTAAGGTGTCCGCCTGTGGCTCAGTGGTCTCGAGGTAAGGTGTTCGCCTCGTGTGGGGGGGGGGGGGTGGGGGGGCTCAGTGGTCTCGAGGTAAGGTGTCCACCTGTGGCTCAGTGGTCTCGAGGTAAGGTGTTCGCCTCGGGTTATTTTTTTTTGGGGGGGGGGGGCCCTCAGGGGTCTCTAGGTAAGGTGTCCGCCTTGTGTGGGGGGTTCAGTGGTCTTTAGGTAAGGTGTTCGCCTCGGGTGGGGGGCTCAGTTGTCTCGATGTAAGGTGTTCGCCTCAGGTGATGGGCTCAGTGGTCTCGAGGTAAGTTGTCCGCCTGGGGGGGGGGGGGGAGCTAAGTGGTCTCGAGGTAAGGTGTTCGTTTCGGGTGCCGGAGGTCGCGGGCTCGAATCACAGTGGAGACCGAGATTTTTCCACTTGTATCTTCTGGTCAAAATTCCCCTGATCTGAGCAGTGAGTTCGGACTCCCATGTTCAGTATCGAACACTTTAAAAATCTGTTGGCAGTTTGAAATCCGAAAGAGTAGGTTTAACCGCCGCTGCCCTGACAAAATGAAAAAAATTCAAGTTAAAAATATATCTCAATTAGCAGTACTTTCTCCCAGCCCTAGTAAGCCGCAGCACGTTCTAAAAATACCTACTAGCCTTCGGCTACCTGGCAACAGACATTAAACATGCCTGTTTGAATATTATGATTCTAATTATAGCTAGATCTTTAAAGTGGAGCTGTTGGAAAGAGTCAGACATATCAGTGGAACTGTTGGAAAGAGTCAGACATATCAGTGGAACTGTTGGAAAGAGTCAAACAGATATCAGTGGAACTGTTGGAAAGAGTCAGACATATCAGTGGAACTGTTGGAAAGAGTCAGACAGATAACAGTGGAACTGTTGGAAAGAGTCAGACAGATAACAGTGGAACATATCGTGAGATTGTAGGCGCATGAGTTTCATAGGACACACACTAAGGAAACCAGCTGATAGTATTATCAGACAGTCTCTGCTTTGGAAACCCCAAGGGAAGAGAAGTAGAGGCAAACCTAAACCTATTTGGAGAAAAGGTAAACGAGACAGAGAAGACGTGAACGTAGCTTAAATGGATGACCCATGACCTGTGCTCCTGATAATAATTCAGGTGCCATTTTACAGTTGGATCGTCTGGATCATACCATTTCGGGAGTAAAACCTAGGACCTTTGTCTCAAAAAGCGGAGGCTCTACTGCTACACTAACCAGACTTTAATAGCTGGACTATTTGCCGCACACATCCAAAAAGATTTTTAAAATTTAAAAAAAAAGTTTTTCTTTTTCATAAACCTCGTTCAAAGTGTTCCTATTAACGAAACAATGGAACAAGATATCGGAACACTTGAAAAAATGCCGATGTTAATTGAATAAAGAATTGTCTTTCTCTAGTTGAACAGATGGTAATTAACTTAGAGAAACAGGTCTAATCAAATACAGAGGAAGCACAAGTCCGGGCATCTGGTCCAATTTGAGCCTCTGACATTTAATGGGGCAAAAAAAACGTTACCCCCTCTCTTTTTTTATGTTACAATCTTTGCTGGTTACAATTGGAGATTTGGGGAGGTGGGGGGGGGGGGGGGCATTATAGAGTGACTTCTGAAAAAATGGTTCATCCGATAGCTGGAGCCGAGAGGTAGAAAGTATAGTACCACTGTAACTTTGTAACGGAGTGAGACAGGGATATGTATTATCCCCTTGTCTTTTTAATATCTACACAGAACAAATATTGAAACAGGTAAATAGGATGCTTTGGCTTGTCAATGGAGGAGTGGCAATGAATAATCTGAGATATGCGGATGATACGGTGTTAATGGCAAAACGTGAGCAAGAATTACAGGAGCTTGTGACAACAATATACACAATACGTCAAGAGTTTGGATTACACATAAACCCGAACAAAACAAAGACTATGATAATTGGGAAAAGTGACAAGAAACCATGTATGCAGATAAAGATAAAAGATTATCTACTGGAACAGGTACAGAGTTTCTTCTATCTAGGTAAAATAATAACGGAAGAAGGTAGCTGTGAAAAAGAAATCAAAAAAAGAATAGTTATAGTCAAGATGGTATTCAGCAGCATGCAACACCTAGTGACATACAAACAGATAAATCATAATTTGAAAATGAGACGTGATTTAAAAAATTTTTTTTTCCGTTCGCCTTATTTCTCTTATCCCCAATGCGGTGTGCGTTGCACTGTGGTTTTTATTTCGCGCCTGTTGGCCCAGTGCATCCGACTTCAGCATGTGACATGTGATGTGTTATGTGTACTCGTCACTACTTTATGGCGCAGAAACATTGACAATGCATAACAAATTGGAAAAGAATATTCAAGCATTCGAAATGGGTATATAGAAGATTGGGTCGCATGTCTTAGAAAGAGAATAAAAACAAATGTGGAGGTATTTGAAAAAGTTGGATATGAGAAAAGAATTCACTATCCACAACAAAATAAGGTTCTTTGTTAAGAGAGATAGTCAAGCGATAAATCGAAACTGCAAGAAATCTGCATCTCTGACTTACCAATTTTCGTCTACGAATACAGCCATATTTGGTTACTGGAATGTTCGTACAATGTACATCCGAGGGAAGGCTGCACAAATGGCAGCAGAGATGAGAGACTGCAAAACTCGTATTCTGTCTATCTTTCTACCTACCTACCTACCTTATCTTATCTTATCTTATCTTATCTTATCTTATCTTATCTTATCTTATCTTATCTTATCTTATCTTATCTTGTCTTGTCTTGTCTTGTCTTGTCTTGTCTTGTCTTGTCTTGTCTTGTCTTGTCTTGTCTTGTCTTGTCTTGTCTTGTCTTGTCTTGTCTTGTCTTGTCTTGTCTTGTCTTGTCTTGTCTTGTCTTGTCTTGTCTTGTCTTGTCTTGTCTTGTCTTGTCTTGTCTTGTCTTGTCTTGTCTTGTCTTGTCTTGTCTTGTCTTGTCTTGTCTTGTCTTGTCTTGTCTTGTCTTGTCTTGTCTTGTCTTGTCTTGTCTTGTCTTGTCTTGTCTTGTCTTGTCTTGTCTTGTCTTGTCTTGTCTTGTCTTGTCTTGTCTTGTCTTGTCTTGTCTTGTCTTGTCCTGTCCTGTCCTGTCCTGTCCTGTCCTGTCCTGTCCTGTCCTGTCCTGTCCTGTCCTGTCCTGTCCTGTCCTGTCCTGTCCTGTCCTGTCCTGTCCTGTCCTGTCCTGTCCTGTCCTGTCCTGTCCTGTCCTGTCCTGTCCTGTCCTGTCCTGTCCTGTCCTGTCCTGTCCTGTCCTGTCCTGTCCTGTCCTGTCCTGTCCTGTCCTGTCCTGTCCTGTCCTGTCCTGTCCTGTCCTGTCCTGTCCTGTCCTGTCCTGTCCTGTCCTGTCCTGTCCTGTCCTGTCCTGTCCTGTCCTGTCCTGTCCTGTCCTGTCCTGTCCTGTCCTGTCCTGTCCTGTCCTGTCCTGTCCTGTCCTGTCCTGTCCTGTCCTGTCCTGTCCTGTCCTGTCCTGTCCTGTCCTGTCCTGTCCTGTCCTGTCCTGTCCTGTCCTGTCCTGTCCTGTCCTGTCCTGTCCTGTCCTGTCCTGTCCTGTCCTGTCCTGTCCTGTCCTGTCCTGTCCTGTCCTGTCCTGTCCTGTCCTGTCCTGTCCTGTCCTGTCCTGTCTTGTCCTGTCCTGTCCTGTCCTGTCCTGTCCTGTCTTGTCTTGTCTTGTCTTGTCTTGTCTTGTCCTGTCCTGTCCTGTCTTGTCTTGTCTTGTCTTGTCTTGTCTTGTCTTGTCTTGTCTTGTCTTGTCTTGTCTTGTCTTGTCTTGTCCTGTCCTGTCTTGTCTTGTCTTGTCTTGTCTTGTCTTGTCTTGTCTTGTCTTGTCTTGTCTTGTCTTGTCTTGTCTTGTCTTGTCCTGTCCTGTCCTGTCCTGTCCTGTCCTGTCCTGTCCTGTCCTGTCCTGTCCTGTCCTGTCTTGTCTTGTCTTGTCCTGTCTTGTCTTGTCTTGTCTTGTCTTGTCTTGTCTTGTCTTGTCTTGTCTTGTCTTGTCTTGTCTTGTCTTGTCTTGTCTTGTCTTGTCTTGTCCTGTCCTGTCCTGTCCTGTCCTGTCCTGTCCTGTCCTGTCCTGTCCTGTCCTGTCCTGTCCTGTCCTGTCCTGTCCTGTCCTGTCCTGTCCTGTCCTGTCCTGTCCTGTCCTGTCCTGTCCTGTCCTGTCCTGTCCTGTCCTGTCCTGTCCTGTCCTGTCCTGTCCTGTCCTGTCCTGTCCTGTCCTGTCCTGTCCTGTCCTGTCCTGTCCTGTCCTGTCCTGTCCTGTCCTGTCCTGTCCTGTCCTGTCCTGTCCTGTCCTGTCCTGTCCTGTCCTGTCCTGTCCTGTCCTGTCCTGTCCTGTCCTGTCCTGTCCTGTCCTGTCCTGTCCTGTCCTGTCCTGTCCTGTCCTGTCCTGTCCTGTCCTGTCCTGTCCTGTCCTGTCCTGTCCTGTCCTGTCCTGTCCTGTCTTGTCTTGTCCTGTCTTGTCTTGTCTTGTCTTGTCTTGTCTTGTCTTGTCTTGTCTTGTCTTGTCCTGTCCTGTCCTGTTATCTATGTGTCTTGTCTTGTCTTGTCTTGTCTTGTCCTGTCCTGTTATCTATGTATCTATCTATCTATCTTTATATCTATCTATCTTTATATCTATCTATCTTTATATCTATCTAACTATTTATCTTTATATCTAACTATTTATCTTTATATCTATCTATCTAACTATTTATCTTTATATCTATCTATCTAACTATTTATCTTTATATCTATCTATATATCCCACTAATTATTAAAGAAAGGTCTAGAACCAATATCCTATATCTATCTATCTCTGTTCGTCTGTCTGTATCTATGTCTGTATTTCGATTTGTATTTCTGTCTGTCTGTCCGCCCGTACGTTCGTCTGTCTGTCTGTCTCTCTGTCTGTATCTATGTTTGTTTGCCTGTCTGTCTTACTGAATATCTGTCTGCCTGTCTGTCTATCCGTATATCTGTCTATTTCCCATTCCATCTAACTGTCTTTCTGTCTGGTTGTCTATATTTAAATGCCCTAAATACTTAAAAAGCGTCTGATAAGCAAGTCCTAATCAGCTGAAATGAAATTATCTAACAAGTACAAACGATAAACGAGGTAACGATTAAATAAATTATGTACCTTCAATGTGCATTAAGAAATTGTTGTATTCCCTTTACCCTTCCTCCTTATCCAAAGAAAAACATTTCACCTCAGCTGTTCAAGGTCTCCAAGTTAGCCCAGGGGAATCACAGGCTACGCCCTTAGAAAGAACACGAGTTAAAAGGCCAATTCTCGAGCCTGGGACAGAGGCTTGAGGAGAGCTGTAAATGGACACACTCCAGCCTTTTCCATCTTCCTGGCTGAACTGATTACTCACTGACCCTGCGCCTTCTGCTCGCTACGTGTCTGTTCTTGCAGTCGCTAATGCTTGACGAAGCGCAGAACAATAACGGGCAATTAAACTTCAAATACATGATTTCTTTAAATGTTTTCGGTCAAGTCTCACAAAGCGCATCTCCCGGGACATCTGATGTGAACTTCATAAAGCGGCTGGCCGTCGGCATTGAGTTAATCTTGTCTTTGACTTTGGGGAATTTATTTTCTTTTAGTTTTTTTAAATAAAACTTTTGTTCGGAACATAATTACAAGATGTCTGCCTACTTTAAAACACCATTCGACCTTGCGCTTCAAAGTTTTTCTAATTAAAACATTGTAATGTATTGATTGACGTGAACTTTGACATCACCGGAAACAAGGCGTGTTTGTTTGTCTAGAGCCAGCTCATGAACTAAATCGTTACTGTTCCTCATATGAAAGAAAATCTTCAAATACAAATCAGGAAAACATAAAAACTATACAAATCTTCAACAATGGATCACAAATAAAAAAAATAATAAAAGCTGTTACATCAAATGTTGCAAGGAAACAAGAATTGCCAGAAGCTTGAAACAGAACAAAATCAATGTAAGATCGCCAAGAAGCTGTCTGCAAGTGTTGGTTCGATTCACAGCTAAAGAGACTATGGTGGATGTCCCGAGGGAAACTAATGTCCATAGCAAATGTATTATATACATCAAAAGGAAGCTATAGAAAGATTGATGATTCGGCTTTTCGCATCTAACGAAGCATAAAGAGACAAATATATCTGGTCTCTTTGCATTAAAGCTGAATCCAACCTTAACAATGTTGCTAGAATCGTGAACAACTCTCTTCAGTTTTCTTTTACCAAGTGGTTGGGCGGATTCAGTGGGCCTGTTCCTTTCCCCGCGCGAATCTTACCGGATTACAAATTAATAAGAAAACGAAAAAAATGTCTACGATGTTTATAATTTTCTCTTTCCCTACTTTCAAACAGATGAGTTCGTTGTACTGTATTGTGTGCTTTTAATGGCCCAGTTCAACCGATATCGGCACGAATTTTGTAAATAGACTTTCTTTCATTATGAGTATGTCCATACTGTTTCATTGATCCGAACGCATACATATTTGCTTTGTGAGCTGTACCCCAAGCCAGTACACCACACGCAACGTTCAAAGCTAAGAAGAAAGGTAAGACTGTATCCATAACACAAGAAGAAGATAGAGCTAACGTCAGGTAACATACATATCAAGACCCCCGCCTCACGTCAGAATCAGATGAAACATACTGACCAAGACTCCACATCACGTCAAGATCAGGTGAAACACACTGACCAAGACCCAATCTCACGTCCAGATCAGGTGAAACACACTGACCAAGACCCCATCTCACGTCAGGATCAGGTGAAACACACTGACCAAAACCCCATCTCACGTCAGGATCAGGTGAAACACACTGAGCAAGACCCCATCTCACGTCAGGATCAGGTGAAACATACTGATAAGACCCCATCTCACGTCAGGATCAGGTGAAACACACTGACCAAGACCCCATCTCAAAGTCAGGATCAAGTGAAACACACTGATCAAGACCCCATCTCACGTCAGGATCAGGTGAAACATACTGACCAAGACCCCCATCTCACGTCAGGATCAGGTGAAACACACTGACCAAGACCCCATCTCACGTCAGGATGAAGTGAAACACACTGATCAAGATCCCATCTCACGTCAAGATCAGGTGAAACATATTGACCAAGACCCCATCTCACGTCAAGATCAGGTGAAACATATTGACCAAGACCCCATCTGACGTCAGGATCAGGTGAAACATATTGACCAAGACCCCATCTCACGTCAAGATCAGGTGAAACATATTGACCAAGACCCCATCTCACGTCAGGATCAGGTGAAACATATTGACCAAGACCCAATCTCACGTCAAGATCAGGTGAAACATATTGACCAAGACCCCATCTCACGTCAGGATCAGGTGAAACATATTGACGAAGACCCCATCTCACGTCAAGATCAGGTGAAACATATTGACCAAGACCCTATCTCAAGTCAGGATCAGGTGAAACACACTGACAAGACCCCATCTCACAATAGGATCAGATAAAACATACCCACAAAGACCCCATCTCCCTTCTCCGCCCGCCACCCTCCCCCTCTCTCTGTCTCTCTCCAAAACCACGGTGGTTGTCACTCACTTTGAAATATATAGTGAAACAGCATTCTGGCCAGCGAGGTGGTGATTGACAGTATGTCCTTAAGTGATGACACTAAAAACAAACCGTGCATTCTACTACAACTAGGATATCTTCTTTTGTACTCATCAGGTTATAAAAATAACCACCGAAGCCAGCTACGTAATAACATCGTTAAGACTGGGAAATCCAGTGTGAGGAAACATGTGTATATATATATATATATATATATATGGCGAGATACCGCACTGAGACAAAAATATAAATAAAACCGAAGTTACGACCTAAAGGTCTTCATTAGGGGCAACAACCAACAACAAAAAGAAGCAAGAAAAAAGTACAAAAAGGAATGAATAAGTAAACTATAAGTATTAACACATACATGAGTAAGGAAATGTACTTAGCTTAATGGCACGTACATATTTGTCGCTTGTCACTTCACTTGTGGACACGTCAGACGCACGATAACGAGGTAGAAGCTGACAACAAATTTTGAGGGTGAAAAACAATTCCTCAAAATTAATGTTCTTTGAGGAAACGAACTATTAATTGAAACGGTGGAGGACTAATGAACTGTGGAGCCACCTCTGCCCCATTTTTGCTCGTCCATCAATTTGGGCTCCACTGTTCGTTAATGTTGTTGCAGGCGCCGAGTGTGAAAGCTAATGTGCTGGAACGAATTGACGCTTTGTTGGGAGACGGTGTTAAACCTCTGGGTGAGGTAGTCGCTCAAATAGCTGGCGCCAAAGCTTTGATTTCAGAAACAATTCAGACGGAGGTAGACACTAGAGGTCCCGTTGCGGTTTTTGTTCGCACTAGACTGGTGAAATAAGAAAATATCTTACAGCATAAAAGGGTGGATAAAGGTTATTAAAAGTTGTCAGCAGCAGACAGTGCTGTCGGGGATAAAGTGGTAGAGGCTTCATTGTATAGAAGAGACAGCTTGTTTGTAATGTGAGGTGGATAGGTCGCTTCACGCTGCCGTTATTTCCTTAACAGAATTTAGGTACCCATTTACTGCTGAGTCGACTGGAGCATGTTGGTTACGGGAGTGGAACTCGGTGCCCTGGCAGTGAAAAGGGAATGCTTTACAACTACTCTAATCAAATTCTATATGATGAAATGTCTATGTATCCACAAAAACAGCGGCCTCTTCTTCTTCTTCTTCTTCTTCCTTCCTTCCTCCCTCCCTCCCTCCCTCCCTCCCTCCCTCCCTCCCTCCCTTCCTTCCTTCCTTCCTTCCTTCCTTCCTTCTTCTTCTTTCTTCTTCTTTCTTCTTCCTTCTTCCTTTCTTTCTTTCTTCTTCTTCCTTCCTTCCTTCCTTCCTTCCTTCCTTCCTTCCTTCCTTCCTTCCTTCCTTCCTTTCTTTCTTCTTCCTTCTTTCTTCTTCCTTCTGTCTGTCTGTCTGTCTGTCTGTCTGTCTGTCTGTCTTTTTTACCAGAAGTACATGTTCAGAAGTCTGGATTCCTGTCCCGCATGGACATTCTTGAAGTACATGTTCAGAAGTCTGGATTCCTGTCCCGCATGGACATTCTTGAAGTACGTGTTCCGAAATCTGGACTCCTGTCCCGCATGGACATTCTTGAAGTTAAAGTTCAGAAGTCTGGACTCCTGTCCCCCATGGACATTCTTGAAGTACGTGTTCAGAAGTCTGGACTCCTGTCCCACATGTACATTCATTTGTTTGGGAAATGTTAAGTCGGTATAGGTGGCCCAGTAGTCTGCTGTGGCTTGTTCTCATGCGGAAGATTGCAGTTTGCTGGTTTCTTTGTAGCTGGTGGATTGGGCATTGACTGTTACTCTCCCCCATTTCTTCCTCTCATTTTATTTTATATTGGTAGCGAATGATGGTTTTAGCCTCCTTATATGGCACTTTATGGGTGTATTGTTCCATTTTACCATTACCTTTGGATAGTGCATCGGCTCTCTCGTTTCTCGTAATTCCACAATGAGAAGGGAGCCAATGGAGTGTGATTTTTGAGAGTTTTTGTATGGCATTTAGTTTTTTCGTTTCTGATTTTATGTATTATGTCCTTATTTGTTGTGTTCTTTACTGATTCAAGTAGTGCTTTACAGTCTGTGAAGATCATTATCCTGACGTGTGAGTGAGCCTCCAATTTGGTGACATTTTTCAGTGCTTGGAGAAGTGCTATTGATTCTGCCCTCAGGCTAGAGAAAATATTCCCAGTTGGAAAGGACTTACGAGTTATCTTTCCGTTATTTTGTCCCATAAAGATGCCTCCACTACCATTTTTTTCCGCCTCTTCTACAGACCCATCTATGTACATATTTGTCCATTCTTTGGGACTGTATTTGCCTCCAATCATCTCTTGAGCCTTGTCTCTTAGGTATGGGGTGGCCCGATCATCTTCTTTTCTATTCCGGGCACTTCTGTGTTAATTGAAACTTGATCTAGATAGTGGTTTGGCTCCTCATTTCCCGCCAGCATCTCCATTTCTGTGCTTTTGCCTGATAGGAGGTCTCTGTGATAACTATGTACTTGTTGTGATGTGTGTATGAAGTTAGTCCTTTTCAACCTTTTTTAACCTGGAGTTTGGGTTTTGACCTGCATGGGATGGTTTGGTATGCGTGGTACCTTCTCGCTGTGCACAAGCACCTTCTCTTCTCATCTATTATGCAGGGGTCTGAGTTTGGTGTGTTTTTCCATTGCCTGGATTGGGGTACTTTTTAATCCTTCTGTGATTAATTGGAGGCGTGCGTTTTGTACTTTTGTTAGGCGGTCTGTATTTGTTTTGGATGCTGTGTCCCAGACTGACATGCTGTATTCCAAAACTAACATGACTGTACCTGTGTGTACGTTTTTGAATATGCGACTGTTTGCTCCTCAGCTTGTGCCTGCCAACTTCTTCATTAGGGAGAGTTTTCTTGTTGCTCTCTGTTCTATAGTGTTCATGTATGGCTTCCATGTGAGCCTTTTGTCTAGCTTTACCCCAGGAAATGTAGGGTTTTCTTCACATGTGATTTCACTGTCCAGTAGTTTTAGTTTCAATGTTTCTTTCCGGTTGGATAACGTGAAGCATGTTACTACTGTCTTTGAGGTATTTATTTGGACACCCCAGTCTGACGCCCATTTTCCTATGATATTTAGTACTCCCTGCATCCTGTGTCTAGCAGTGAATAGGTTTTCTGCAGCACACCATACTGCAAGATCATCTGCATGGAGAGCCCCGGAGATATGTTTAGGAATGTCTCCACTATGTCATTGATGAACACGATGAAATAGTAGGTGATATGACTCCTCCTTGTGGCACTCCTTGCTGGAGAGGGACACTCTTGTGACACTCCTTGCTGGAGAGTGACACAATGGCTCAGAATCCCATCTAGCTCTACTCTTGTGCCACTCCTTGTTGGAGAGTGACACGATGGCTTAGAATCCAATCTAGCTGCACTCTTGTGACACTCCTTGTTGGAGAGTGACACGATGGCTTAGAATCCAATCTAACTCCACTCTTTGTGACACCCCTTGTTGGAGAGTGACACTCTTGGGGCACTCCTTGCTGGAGAGGGACACGATGGCTCAGAATCCCATCTAGCTCCACTCTTGTGACACCCCTTGTTGGAGAGTGACACGATGGCTTAGAATCCAATCTAGCTGCACTCTTATGATACTCCTTGTTGGAGAGTGACACTCTTGTGACACTCCTTGCTGGAGAGTGACATGATAGCTCAGAATCCCATCTAGTTTCTCTCTTGCTGTTTGAAAGTGAAGGAAATTACGTATCCAACTGAACATTCTCACTTCCACTTTATTTTTAAGCATCTTGAGGAGAAGACCGTCTTTCCACATCTTCTTGAACATATTCTCGTTGTCGTTCTTCTTCTTCTTCTTCTTCTTCTTCTTCTTGTTTTTGTTGTTTTTTTTTCTTCTTCTTTTTCTTCTTGTTTTTGTTGTTTTTCTTCTTCTTTTTCTTCTTCTTCTTCTTCTTCTTCTTCTTCTTTTTCTTCTTATTTTTGTTCTTATTCGTGCTCTTTCTTCATCTTCTTCTTCTTTCATCTTTTTCTTGTTCTTCATATTATTTTTCTTGACATTATCTTGCTTTTCTTCATTTTTATTTCCCGCTTAGGCCTTTATCCTGGAAAGGACGTTGTGATGCTGTATCGTAGTTTACATCTAAGTTTCGATATCTGCTCCTTTCGGCCGGACACATCAAGTGTCAACTCAACCTCTTTGCAATTGGTTTGCCTTTCCTCTGCAATCCTTGTTCTCTTACTCAATCTGCATAGTTGCAGCCTATTGCAGGGTCGTCACTTGGAGGCGGAACAATTTATGGTCACCTATGTAAGACTACTCCAATCGTAGTAGGCAGCTATTATATGCTGAATGCTGTCAGATCATTTCTGTCTTATCATCGGCCCCAGAAAACATCAATCTCTCTTGGTCTTAGTCGATCTGTACTTCTCAGATGTACTGCTCAGGAACAGATGCCCATATGCAAGTCCCAGCTCTGACGTGGGCTGGATGTAGCCGATCTTAGCCGGCTAGGCTCGAGAAGCTTATACTCTACTGCGTTGGGACAAGTGCCCCGAAGGTGGTTGACCGATGTGCGAGTCCATTTTAATATATTCAAACACTAGAAGGGGATCAAGACGCTGATAAGTGCATGAGCTGCAGCGGCCAGCGTCCAATAGCTGACTGCTAGCGTCAGGACCAGCGAACCAGAGCTGCCAAGACAATTCTACACCTCGATGCGGTGATCCTGGATAACAGGCTGCAACAGAGCAGACTGACTAAGGAGAAGGGACCGAAGAGGGAATGCTAACCCGGTACTCAAAAAATGCTTGCTGAAGTCGGATGTGTTGGACCGAAAGGCGCAAATATCGCAGTCAATCTGTAAACTATGACACAACGCATTCCATTCTCTGGACTACATTCTGCTACTTAAGCCCTTTTGGGTTTGGTAGCGAGAGATTGAGAACGAACGAAGCCAAGTCAAGCCAAACACTAGAACAAGTAGGTCCGCAGCCTGTTAGGCCCCATCTATGCTGCTCTCAACAAACCACTCAGGTCACTCAGGGCATCAATAATTATCTTTGGAAAAGTGGAAAAAATTCAATTGATTTGGGGGTTCAGATCGAGCGGTGGGTATCACTAGAATCAATAACACATGAGAGGTCTAACTAGGATCGAGTGTATAACAAGAAATAAGCTGACAACAGCTAGTAACTTATGAGTACTTTGCTACCTGCATCCGACCAGGGTCAACAAACTATAACCGACCAGGACATCCAACCAGGGTCAGAAAACAAAACCGACCAAGCCATCCAATCAGGGCCAGAAAACTATAACCGACCAAGCCATCCAATCAGGGCCAGAAAACTACAACAGACCAAGCCATCCAATCAGGGCCAGAAAACAACAACAGACCAAGCCATCCAATCAGGGGCAGAAAACTTTAACCGACCAAGACCATATTCAACCTCTAAACCGCGATCCTGGAAACAGTCTGCATTCGTACTGTCTGACTGAGAGAATCGGGATCGATCCGGAAACACAAACTTGGTCAAAAAAATGTGTCGTGTTTAAATTGGATAACTCGGGCTGATATGCGCAGATTTGACAGCCATCTGTGAATTACGTCGCAGCGTGACAAAACGTCTTGATAATGTCTTGCTACTGGCCAAAGGTAGCTCAGGACGAGAGAGTGAGGATGACAAATCGCTCAAAACTAATTCAAATCACAGCGCAAGTCACCCATTTCAGCAAAGAGAATTAAATGGAAAGATTGTCCACACGGCTAAACAAAGAGAACGGTCGTCATCATACGTGATGGACGAACATAAAAGTAGGTGAGTAGGTAAATAAGTATATAGGTAAGTAGGTAGGTTAGTATGTAAGTAGGTATGTTGTGGGTAAGTTATTAAGTATTTAAATAGGCGTGCAAGTGTACGTAGGAAAGTAAGCAGGCAAGTATGTAAGGAGGGAATTGAGTATGTTAGTAGATAAGTTAAGTAAGTAAGTAATAAGTAAGTATTCATTTAGGTAAGTAAGTGAACGGGTAAGTACGTAAGTAGATAAATAGGTGGGTAAGAAAATAGAGAATTACGTTAGAAGATAGGTAAGTAGGTAGAAAAGTAGGTCATTATGTGGGTAGGTAAAGAGGTAAGTAGGTAATGGGCTCAGTGGTCTCGAGGTATGATGTCCACCTCGGATGCCTGGGGTCACAGGTTCGAATCCCGGTTAAGACCGGGATTTTTTCACGTGAATCTTCTGGTAAAAATCACCATGATCTCTGGGCAGTGAGATCGGAATACCGCATCCAGCCTTGAACACGTTAAAAATCCCTTGGCAGTTAGAAATCGAAACGCGTACGCGTAACGCCGCTGCTATGACAAAATTAAAACATTTTAGTTAAAAATCTATCCATTCATTGACGTCTCCTTATTTGAAGACCATGCGCGTGTCACCCTGTGAGTAGCCTCTCAGGGCGCAAGCCTGGAAGCTGAATATGGAGACCCTGGGCTGCCCAAATGACAATTTGGCACCAGCTCAGCTGCCGGAATGAGTTCGCAATTTTGAAACCATTCGTCTTAGTTGCTACCACTCCGGATTATCTGTCTGGGTACTCCCGTAACCCTACTCTCTGTCGAGATTTTCACAAGGTAGTAGAGTCGTTGCCCGCATATGCCAGTTACTCGAGACATCCGATGATACTCTCATCGTCCCAAGACTAGCCAGCACTCCCTGGGACTTGTGGGTTTAAGACCAGAGTTCCTCCTCGCCTATGCGATTTGCTTGAACATACTAACGAGCTTCATCTACTTGGGTTTAGAGTCGGAGTTTAGCTTTTCTTAGATTAGCTGCCAACCAAGGCTAATGAGCCCAATCTGCCCGCCGCGTTATACCGCCGGGTACTCGGTCGCGCCCCATAGCAGGTCCTGTAAGAAACAGGGGGCCCTTCATGAAGGTGCTGCAGGGGACAGAATAATGTAGGAGAGGCTATTAGCATGGAAATCCCTGAACGGCAAGCCGAACAGTGAATCCAGCGGCGATCTCTACACCTGGAAAATTAGAAGCTATATCAGACGCTTCACTTTCCTTTAACCAGCGGGACGTACTGCTGAGACCTCGCTACCCCCCCCCCCCTCCCTTTTTTTTCCAAATCTAATATTACAACACAAAAATGTTAGTTATTAAAAAATCCCAGAAACCGAACAGTAAATAAAAAAGCTAATAATAGAACGTCTTAAACTTTTGAGAAAGCAGTCATCACCATCATCATCATGAAGCATGTCATTTGCAGAACGTTGCTCTCAAGACAGCCGATCCCGCCTCTGCCATTGTCAATCCAGAGACTCTGTAATGTCCATCTTCTCCCCGGACTGCCTGTGCCTCATTTGCCAGGTACCATACCCTCCAGTATCATTCCTTCTAAGCCACTGTGGCATTTGATGTGGCCGAAGTAGGTTAATTTCAATATTTCATTCAAATAAAGGTATTATGGAATATGTTACTTGTTATTAGCTAGAACATTGGATCACCATGGTTACATGGTTGTTTCTGAGAGATAAACTGCTGCAATGACATCCATCCGGTTTCTCATTTGGGTTTTGATTACTGGCAAAACTTTTCTCATATCAAATCGGTAGTCGAATATACGACCAACAATTTAATAGAAATTAGTTGACCTCAAGGCAGGGGAACTGAGAAGCTAGTTTAGTCAGGCACACGATACTGACCAGTACGTCACGTTTGGGTCACAATACACTGGGGGTAGAAGTGTGTATTACCAACGAGCTGCAGTAACTGTCAGTATCCACCCATAGTCTACTTGAGATAGACGGTCTGGGGGGTAGGGCAGGAGCGTGTAAGGGATAGCACCTCACGGCAAGAGGCAGTCACTTCCTAGGGCAGGAGCGTGTAAGGGATAGCACCTCATGGCAAGAGGCAATCACTTCCTAGGGCAGGAGCGTGTAAGGGATAGCACCTCACGGCAAGAGGCAGTCACTTCCTAGGGCAGGAGCGTGTAAGGGATAGCACCTCACGGCAAGAGGCAGTCACTTCCTAGGGCAGGAGCGTGTAAGGGATAGCACCTCACGGCAAGAGGCAGTCACTTCCTAGGGCAGGAGCGTGTAAGGGATAGCACCTCACGGCAAGAGGCAGTCACTTCCTAGGGCAGGAGCGTGGAAGGGATAGCACCTCACGGCAAGAGGCAGTCACTTCCTAGGGCAGGAGCGTATAAGGGATAGCACCTCACGGCAAGAGGCAGTCACTTCCCAACAAAAAAGGATAGCCTGGAACCTACTTGGTTCCCCCGCTCCTGTCTAACTCACGTATGGCTCTTAGAGTCTGCTAAACAGTAGCGCCACCCTCAGGGCAGCGGCTTTGACTGGTCGGCTAAACTACGTGAGCAATCGCGGAGGAAAACCAGGGCGCAAATCCTATCATACATGGGAGGAGCACAACAACCCTGACTGACGCCCACACAACAAGATGGACGACTTGATCAAAACCTGGATAGAGAAGATCCGACAGTTGTGTAAGACAGCTTTCCTAGGAGAGACAACTCTGAACCCAAACAACTGCTGCACTGCAGACAGGCTGGGAACAGCCAGGGGCTAGGGAGGTGGCCCCGAACAAATGCATGCTGAAGTCGGATGCACTGGGCTACGGGTCATAACACAGTGCAACGCAGTACGTTTAATGATGACGGACACCAAAATGACTCAACGAGATGGTGCTCGACCCAAGGAGTCCCGCCAGGTGGGAAGAGTGCCAGACCCCCCGCCAGGTGGGAAGAGTGCCGGATCCCCCGCCATGTGGGAAGAGTGCCGGATCCCCCGCCTTGAAGGGGTCCACCAAATGCTACTGGCGGTCCCCTACCTCCGTGCTGTGGAGCCAGGGCACGGACGGCTAGGGAAACCACTACTGACCAAAACACAAAGAGAAGGACTCTAAATATACTTCAATAGAATACAGAGGGTGTCCTAAATAAGAAGTTACCGCTCGCTCCCAAACTCCATGAGGAAAGTATTGACATTGCTTGCATCCAAGAGACCTGCCTTAATCCAAATCATAGGTTCCTGATACATCCTAGAGACCCACCTTAACCCAAATCATAGGTTCCTGACACATCCAAGAGACCCACCTTAACCCAAATCATAGGTTCCTGGTACATCAAATAGACCCACCTTAACCCAAATCATAGGTTCCTGTTACATCCAAGAGACCCACCTTAACCTAAATCATAGGTTTCCGATACATCCAAGAGACCCACCTTAACCCAAATCATAGGTTCCTGATACATCCAAGAGACCCACCTTAACCCAAATCATAGGTTCCTGATACATCCAAGAGACCCACCTTAACCCAAATCATAGGTTCCTGATACGAGGATACGAAACCCTTCGGCTTGCCAGAGAGGGTCACAAAGGTGGAGTGCTCATGCTAATTAGAAACTCTCTACCATGCAGAGAAGTCCCAAACCACACAAGCTACCAAGCTGAAATCGTTGGTGCTGATGTCACTGTAGATGAACAAACCATGAGAGTGATAAATCTGTACTGCCCCCCAGATAAGGATCTCTCACTGGCATCAACAGAGGTGCAACACTCAAACAGCGTAGTTGTCGGAGACTTCAATAGCCACTCAGAAAGATGGGGATACGCGGAGACTGATACACGCGGCACTGAAGTGGAAGACTGGGAAATCGATAGTAACCTACATCTCATTAACAAAGCAGACGATGCACCCTGTTTTTACTCAATAAGATGACAGCCCACCTCAACACCCGACCTTGCATTTTCGACAGGAGACATCAGTCACAAGATAAACAGAGTTGTACTAGACCGAATGGCAGGCAGTGATCACAAACCAATAAAGCTGGTGATTAATATGGAACACACAGTCCAAGAACATAAGCCACTGCCCCGATGGAATTACAAAAGAACAAACTGGAACCTCTTTTCAACGCTGTCAGACATGTACTGCAGCTAGATTAACATCCTAAATATAAGAATCGGGGAACTAGCCGAAAGCTCCAACAAAGCTGTCCTGAGAGCTGCCCTTGAATCAATACCTCAAGGAGCAAGAAGAGACTACAAACCTTACTGGACACCATAACTTCAGGAACTGGGAGAACAACTGACAGAAGCCAGATGAAGAGCAGAAAAGGAAAGATCAAAAGAGGCTAACATCTCCTACAAAGCTATTGCAGCAAAGTACAAAACAACACTAAATAGCTCAGCGAGAAACAGCTGGATAAAAACATCAGAAGCGCTAAGTCTGGACAAAGACGGCAGAAAACTATGGAGGCTAGCCAACGCCCTAAACAATGAGGACTGCAGGACCCACGAAACCGCAATACAACTGAGCGGGAGAATGCTGACCAAAACACATGCAGCTAACGCATTCATAAAAACATTCTCACAATCGAATCAGATTCATATCCCATCTGAAATAAAACAGGCAAAGGCTATAGAGATAGATCTACACACAAAAAACTCATTAACCTGCTCAGAGGAGAAAATTCTTCTTCTTCTGCGTACGCAGTCAGACAGTAACCATTATTTTTTCGAAAAAAGCGGTGGTCATCCTGAGGCTGTCGCCACTGCCATAGAGCTTGTCTTGCAGTTCCATTGGTGATGGCCACATCTGCTCTCTCTGATCCTCGTATGTCAGGCAGTTCTGCAGCAGATGTTCAGCGGTCCTTTTACCAGTACCGCACGGGCATTCGTCGGTACACCCTATCTTCAATTTGTTGAATAGGTGGTACCTCAGTCTATTGTGGCCAGTGCGAAGTCTGAAGACAACGACCTGCTCTCTTTGGTTCAACTGGTAATAGGCATCGTTTTTGGTGTAACCAGTATGTTCGGTTTCCCATTTGGTCATGTATCTGGCTTTGATAAGCCGTTTTGACTCTTCGTACGTCATACTGGTATCTGTTTGTGGTAGTCTTGCACCTTCTTTTGCCAGTCTGTTTGCCTCCTCGTTGCCTTGGATGTTGCAGTGTGATGGGACCCACTGTACCACTACCCTTTTTGGTGCGGACTGCTGGCACAGTTTGCAGAGTGCTGCTCTTAAGTCATTAAGCTCCGTGTTTTTCTGGCTTTTTAGCGCTGTGACTACGGCGAGAGCATCTGTAAGCAGGACTATATGGCTTTCATGTTCACTGTGTGTCACCATTTCTTCCACTGCCGCCCTCAGTGCCTCTGCCTCCGCTCTGAAATTGCTTGTGTACTTACCAGTAGCGAATGACAGTGTTATTTTTCTGCCATTTGGTAGGTTCAGGAATGCTCCTGCCCCTCCGTTCTGTGTTGTGTTTGTTACAGAACCGTCGGTGTATGCATGGGTCCAGTCCATGCTTGGGTAGCTTTTCGTTATGAAGCTTAGGGTAGTATCTCTCCTTTCTTTTTCAGTCTGGCAGTTTTTGTTTGCAATACCTGGTATATTTTCTACCACCTCTGGAAATATATCCTGCCTCCAGGTAGGTTTTCGTACAGTAGTGATGGGTTTTGGTGTTGTTAGTGCATTTATGGGATCTTCGTGCATCTTTGCTTTGGCTATTTCTGCAAAGTTTCTCCGCTTTAGTTTCCCATTCCCAAAATTGTTTAGTCTCTGGTGCATTGGTTGGTCGGTCATTCTTCGGAGCTTCTCTGACTGCAGCTGGGCTCTGCAGTCTCTTCTATCGGTAATGGATTGCAGTTTTGAAATCTTTTCAAGTTCTACAATTGGCGTTGACTTCATGCCACCTGTTATAATTCTCATGGCTTGGTTTTGAAGTTTGCTAACTTTATCGAAGTTCGCCTTCGCTGCTGTTGTCCATGCCGCAATGCCATACTCGAGAACTGGTCTCACTCTTCCAGTGTACAGTTTCTTTAGTATGCCTTCGTCTGCTCCCCAGCTTGTGCCAGCAAGTTTCCTCATGATTGCCATTCTTTCTCTGGCTTTCATTCGGTTTCTCTCAATCTGACTTTTCCATGTCATGCGCCGATCAAATGTGACACCCAGATAGGTTGGGTTGTCGTTTGGCTGCATGAATTTGCCATTTAGACTTAATTTGGTACTTTGGGGTTTTAATGAAAGCGAGAATATTGTGCATGTGGTTTTCTCCTCGTTTATTTTGACCAGCCATGAGTTCGCCCACTCTTCCAGCGATGTTAGGGCCGTCTGCATCCGCTTTCTTGCTATGGTGAGATTCGTTTCAGAGGTCCACATAGCCAGATCGTCTGCAAACATTGAGATATGGACTCTTCTTGGTATATTCTCTGTAATATCGTTTATATATACCAGGAAGAGTATGGGTGACAGTACTCCCCCTTGGGGTACTCCCTGCTCGAGTGTCACCTTTTTGCTCATCTGCCCTTGTACTTGGACTCTGGCCGTTCTTTGTTTGAGGTAGGGGTTGATCCACTTGTACATTTTCCCACAAACATCACTTCTTCTTAGCTTGACTCTAAGTCCATATTTCCAGACTTTGTCAAATGCCTTTTCCAGATCCACCCAAACAGCTACTGTGTGTTTCTGTGCCTGGTAGGCATCTTCTATCTCCTGGGCTATGAGGATGACTTGGTCCTGAGTGGATCTGGGCTGTCTAAAGCCGGCTTGCTGTGGAATTAGTATTCGTTTTTCTTCCAGATGCCACATCAGTCTGGTCTTTATCATCCGTTCCATCAGCTTGCCGACACAGCTCAGTAGGCTTATGGGCCTGTACCCATTTGGATCTGTTTTGTCCTTTCCTGTTTTTGGTACTGGTACCAGTACTGCGTCTTTCCATGCCTGTGGTACAATTCCCCTTTTCCAGCTTTGGTTCAGGACCGATAGCAGTTTCCTCTTCGCTGTTTGGCCCAGCCCCATCAGCATTTCTATTGTTATCCCGTCTTTTCCGGGAGATTTCCTTTTCTTTAGTGTTCTCATAGCCTCTTCCATTTCGCGCATTGTTAATTTGGCCATCATGTGCTCTTCAGGTGCCGTATTCATGTTTTCGTGCCCCTTTAGCTCTTCGCTAATGTCCTTATGCTTATCTGCAGGGACCTCGATGTGGTTTGCTCTGGCATAGTGATCGACAAAGGCGTTTGCGGCTTTCTTACCTGTGATCAAGTTCTCGCCCTGCTTGATAGTAATTTGTTTATTTGACGGGGTTTCGTCGTTCATGGCTCTGACTAGCTTCCATAGCTTGTTCCCGTCTTTGTCCAGGTTTAGACTTTCCGTTTTATTTTTCCAGCTTTCTCTTGCTGTTTGCTTGAGAGTGTGTTTGTACTTCGCCGTGGCGGCTTTGAGGGTGATGTTTGCCTCCATGGATTTTTCTCGCTCTGCCATGTTCCTAGCATTTGTTACTGCATCTTCCACTTTCTGCAACTCATCATTCCAGTAGGGCTTATAGTTTTTCCTAGCTCCTCCTGGGATGGTTTTAGTGGCGGCTTGCATTATTGCCTTGCTTAGGCTTTCCACCATGGGCTTCATTTTGGTGTTTCGTGTATTGATGGTTTCACACAGCCCATCTGTTAGGATTGCAAATCTGTCCCAGTCGGCTCGTTTGTAATTCCAACGTGGGAGCGGTTTTGTTTCCTGGGGGCCTTCTTCCATGTCAATGGTTAGCCTGATCGGCCTGTGGTCGCTACCTACCAGTTGGTTTAGCACCTGGCGGTCTATTTTATGGTGTATGTCCTGTGTGGAGAAGGCCACATCTGGAGTCGAGGTGGTATGCCATGTTCTTGAATAGAAGCTAGGGCTATCCTCCGCCCTATTGATTAGGGAGAGATTTGCATCTATCTCCCAATCTTCCACTTCGTCACCTCTGCTGTCTGTGTCAGAGTATCCCCATCCTTCCGAGTGGCTGTTGAAATCTCCAACTACTATGCAGTTGGAGTCTCTGACTACCATACTCGAGAGCGATAGGTCTCTATTTGGTGGTCCTTACAGATTGAAAATGCGGAGCTTCGTCTCTTGAGCCATTATGTCAACTCCTACAATTTCTGCTTGTCCTGTGTGATTGACAGATACCGCGCTACTCGGTATGCAGTTTCTGGTCAGTATCAGGACCCCTCCTTTGTGGCCTTCTCTATCTAGACGGAAGGTCTGGTATCCTCTGATTGAGAATTTATGATTATTGTTGAGGTGCGTTTCCTGGATACATGCCACGTCAATCTTACCTTCATGCAGGTGATGTGTTAGGGAAAGTTTTTTGTTAATGACTCCCTCCGCATTCCACTGTAGTATTTTAAGGGTTTTGAGGTTTTGGTCAATAGAAGTTGCCCCATAGCCATGTGCCTTGACTCCACAACACATGCGTGGGTGACCACCAGTAGTCAAGGGTGGGCCCCTTCAAGGCGTGAGGCCCGGCACTATCGCTGCCTGGCGGGACTCCGCAGGATGAGCGCCATGCGTTTTTCTAATCGGTTGTACTGTCATCATGCTGCGATTTACGTTGCACTGTTTTGTTAGGCTTGCGGCCCCGTGCATCCGATTTCAACAGGCGTTTCTGTAGGGATGCCCTCCTTAACCTTTGGCTGTCCCCAGCCTATCTGCAAGGCAGCAGTTGTTTATGATCAGAGTTGTCTCTCTTATGGAAGTTGTCTTACCAGACTATCGAGTCTTCACTACTCGTGTCTATAGGGTGCAATGATGATATGTGAGATGATATATGAGATGGACTAGTTTACCCGGAAGAGAGGCAGTCCAGTGTGTCTGTATCCCAGGATCGTCACGTCCTGCCAGAAACGTAGCATTTGCATGTGAGTGGGGTATCTCTTTCTTCCTTTTATTTTCTTGGCTTCTATGCAGAGATGGTACGCCTAGCATTCCCCGCCACCTGGGGTGTTCACACAGTGGGGCAGGTGTGCAATGTCCGCTGGTCTGCATCTCTTCTGCGTCCAGCATGATAGTTATATGGCTGATAACGTACAGAGGTAGATATCGTAGCCGAAGTGCCTTTAGCCAGAGGACAAGCCTGGTAATGTCACAGATATGTTGTTCGCCTGGTGTGCGGACAGCTCTCATGGTCATTGGTTGAGTCTCGACATTTCACAGTGAGGTGGCTGCTCTACTGTTTTCGACACCCCGACCAGGTACTAAGTCTTGTGTTGGTGGTTTCGCACCCCATCGCCGTATAAGGTGAGTATCAAGCAGTTGTCCGCCCGCTTTAATCGGCGGACGGCAAGGACCTCTTTCTGCGGCTCTACCGGATAGGGCTGGGGCGCAAGCCCCAGGTCCCGAGCATGTAGGAGCCTCCCATTGCAGTGGTGCTGAGATTTTGGGCGGGATTACGGCTTACAAGGGTTCGGCCGTAATCCCTCACATGGTAGCCTCGCGCCATTGGCTTATCAGCCTGGTACGTGAACCAAATTGTCTGCGGCTCCTCTCGTTATGAGCTGGTTTTTCGTAGCAACGCCCTGTCCTTAGTAGGGTAAAACTGACCTGTCTTCAGATGGTCTATTTCCAGCACCCGTTCACTATTTGGCCAGACGAATTTATTGAGGGCTTTTGTTTGTCAATGACCAGGTATTTGAAATCTGCGGTTTCTGCGGAGTTAAACACGATTTCCGTAGCGTTCTTTCATTAGAGTGTTATAGAGCTGACTTGTCTTCCGTGAGTCTAATACCAGCGTACGTTCATTATTAGACCCAACGGTAGTGCTCTCGATTTTCCAGTCGTTCTACAGTATTGGCGTGTTCAGTCAAATTAAGACACAGGTTCCACTCCTGGTGGTGCCCTTCCGTCAATTCCTTTAGCGAGACAATCAAGTTACTTAGATGGTAGCCCCCAGATTTTCGAGGGTCTAATTCCAGCACATGTTCACTATTAGACCCCACGAAGGTGCTCTCATTTTGACAGTCATTCTACAGTATTGGCGTGTTAAGTTGATTTAAGCCTCAGGCTCCACTCCTGATAGTGCTCTTCCGTCAATTCCTTTTTCAGAACACTGGATGCAGACCAACCGAGCCACAGGGGGCATAACCCCAGATTTCTGAGGGTCTAAATCCAGCACCAGTTCCATATTAGACCCCAGAAAAGTGATCTCGGCATGTCAATCATTTCAGTGTTGGCCGTGTTGAGTCAAATTAAGCCGCAGGCTCCACTCCTGGTGGTGCCCTTCCGTCAATTCCTTTACTTTTCAGCTTTGCAACCATACTTCCCCCGGAACCCAAACACTTTGGTTTCCCGGAAGCTGCCCGCAGAGTCATCGAAGCAACTCCTGCGGATCGCTAGTCGGCATCGTTTATGGTCAGAACTACGACGGTATCTGATCGTCTTCGCGCCTCTGATTTTCGTTCTTGATTAATGAAAACATTCTTGACAAATGCTTTCGCAGTAGCTCGTCTTGCGGCGATCCCAGAATTTCACCTCTAACGCCGCAAAACGAATGCCCCCGTTTGTCCCTGTTAATCATTACCTCCAGTTCCGAAAACCAACAAAATAGAACCGAGGACCTATTCCATTATTCCATGCACCATTATTCAGGCAGCCGAGGCCTGCTTTGAACACTCTAATTTTTTCAAAGTAAACGCGCCGGCCACCCAGGGCGCTCAGCGAAGAGCACCCGTAGGAGAGAGCCGGCAGACGGTAGGGCAGGAGACAACGGGCAGTGAACCGGCGCGAGCCGGACCGCCCGCCTGCGCCTGAGATCCAACTACGAGCTTTTTAACTGCAACAACTTTAATATACGCTATTGGAGCTGGAATTACCGCGGCTGCTGGTACCAGACTTGCCCTCCAATAGATCCTCGTTAAAGGGTTTAAAGTGTACTCATTCTAATTACGGGCCCTCGAAAGAGTCCCGTATTGTTATTTTTCGTCACTACCTCCCCGTGCCGGGAATGGGTAAGTTGCGCGGCTGCTGCCTTCCTTGGATGTGGTAGCCGTTTCTCATGCTCCCTCTCCGGAATCGAACCCTGATTCCCCGTTACCCGTTACAAACATGGTAGGCATGTCACGTACCATCGACATTTGATAGGGCAGACATTTGAAAAATGCGTCGCCGGCACATGAGGCCATGCGATCAGCACAAAGTTATCCAGAGTCACCAGTGGGGACGCCGCAACCCCGCGAGGGGAAACGACGATTGGTTTTGAACTAATAAAAGCGCTCTTTCCGCGAGGGTCGGAGCTTGGTAAGCATGTATTAGCTCTAGAATTGCCACAGTTATCCAAGTAGGATCGTGTCATCTAAGGAACCTCGACTGATTTAATGAGCCATTCGCGGTTTCACCATGAGACAGTGTGAACTTAGACATGCATGGCTTAATCTTTGAGACAAGCATATGACTACTGGCAGGATCAACCAGATATCTGTCGGAGACGTACGTACAGCACACACCGGTCGGCGGAGGAAGGGTGTGTGAAAAGCCTCACTGGGACTGCCGCAGGGACCGACTGACGGGACGGACGGACGGTTGTTCCACCCGTACCTCACTCCGTCGACCTAGGACCGCCTGACAGGGGCCTCCTACACGCACCAGACGACCGACCGACCGGGCTCGCTCGAGGAGGGATGGCAGCGCTCTGTGCAGAACGGATCCCAACGACCTCGGCGATGAATTTCACTGGGACTAGAGACAATTTGGCCTGCCGGCCTGTCCTTCTTCGGAGGAGAACGCAGGGCCTTGAGGCACGATTCCTGCTTTCCATTTGCCAGTCACAAGCTCTTTGCGAGAGTCGGACCACCAGTGAGACGTACTGTCGAGCTCTGCTATAAGCCTTAGATAAATCACCACGGACGGACCACGTTTCCTGATACGGACCAGACGAGCGCACCTCGGTGGAGGAGACGCCACAACAAACCGCACCCAATTCGCTCTACGAGGAAAGGCAGGCGAGCGTTTTCCGCAAGCCCGCGCTATCGCTCCGCCTGGCGGGACTGAGATCGCTTTACGAACACTGGTTGTAATTGAGTCGCGGTGGCGAGACAACTACCCCAGATGAGAATATGACAACCAGCCTGCCCAGAGGAGAATATGACAACCAACCTGCCCAGAGGAGCATATGACAACCAACCTGCCCAGAGGAGCATATGACAACCAACCTGCCCAGAGAAGCATATGACAACCAACCTGCCCAGAGGAGCATATGACAACCAACCTGCCCAGAGGAGCACATGACAACCAACCTGCCCAGATGAACATACGACAACCAGCCTGACCAGAGGAGCACATGACAACCAACCTGACCAGAGGAGCATACGACAACCAGCTTGACCAGAGGAGCAAATGACAACCAACTTCCCAGATGAACATATGACAACCAACCTGCCCATGAAGGAACTTGATGCAGCCATTGACTCCCTCAAACCAAGAAAGTCATCTGGAAAAAATGGGGTAACCAACGACATGCTCATGAGATTGAGTGGCACTGCAAAGAAAATACTCCTCGCGATCATGAACTGCAGCTGGAAGCGTGGCATTGTACCTCAAGTCTAGAAAGAATCGTGAATGATCCCCATCCTGAAAAAAAGAAAGATAAACTTCACCCAAATAGCTATATATAGTCCAATCAGTCTCCTGAGATGCACAGGCAAGCTCATGGAAAAAATAATAAATACCAGACTCAGCTGGCACCTAGAAGAAAAACAAATCATCATACCACAACAAGCAGGCTTCAGGCAGAACAGGTCCATGGAAGATCAAGTAATCCACATAGCACAAGAAATCGAAGATGCTTTCCAGGAAGGAAAATACACTCTGGCTGTATGGGTAGACCTGGAAAAAACCTTCGACCAAGTATGGAAAGACGGGCTGCGTGGAAAAATGCTGCAATATGGAGTATGCGGAAAAATGTACAAGTGGATCAGAGACTACTTAGAAAATAGAACAGCAAGAGTGCAGGTCCAAGGGCATACCAGCAAAAAGGAAACCATGGAACAAGGTGTTCCCCAAGGTGGTGTCCTCTCCCCTACACTCTTCCTTATTTACATAAATGACATTGCCAGCAACCTCCACAAAAGTACCCACTATTCTCTCTACGCTGATGAACTGGCCATGTGGACTACTGAAAAACACATCACTACAGCCAGTACACGAATGCAAGGGTATGTGGCAGCCCTCGAAAAATGGTTCAAGACCTGGCTACTAAAAATAAATGAACAAAAAAACAACACATTCTATCTTCTCCCTATCAAACACACGGCAGCAAGTAAAACTCCAATTAAATAGAAAAGAGATACGGCTAGATGAGGCTCCAACCTTCTTAGAAGACCTTAGACCGACGCCTCGCCTGGAAAGCGCAAATTTTAAAGACCCAGCTGAGGGCGAGGCTACGTATGTCCATCATGAAGAAACTTGCTGGTACTGCTTGGGGTGATGACGAAAACACACTAATGAAGTGATTTACAGGCAGAGTGGAACCAGTTTTGGAATACGGTATTGCAGCTTGGTCCACGGCGTCCAAATCAAACTTTGACAAAATAGGACGCACCCAGAACCAAGCAGCCCGTATCATAACAGGAGCATTGAAGTCCACCCAAATAAAAGACCTGGAAGCTATGACTGGGCTACAGCCAATGGAAGACCGCCGAGACTGCAGCATCCTACAGCAAGCGGAAAAATTCAAAAGAATCACGGACCACCTGATGCATCACAGACTAAATGGGTTAGGACGCGGCAGGCTAAAAAGGAAAAGTTTTACAGTCCAGGCAAAAGAAAAGATTATAAAATACAGAAATAACATACAATGAGACAAAAGCATTCATCAGGGCAACGTACAGTGTAAAATGGAAAAAAGACCACTCTGGCCACATAGAAAACGATGCCTACCATCAACTCTCCAGGCGAGACCATGTGATAAATCTCCGGCTACGCACAGGACACAGCAGACTTAGATGCCATCTGTACAACAAGTTCAAGATTGACACTACAGACCTTTGTGCCTGCGGCACAGCCCCCATGAAGGCAGAACATATTTTGCAGTCCTGTCCACTGTATACCGACAAAAGAAGTAGCATTTGGCAACAGCCAGTGTCCTTCCACGAGAAGCTGTACGGAAGCGTACAGAGCCTTGAGTCGACCGCTGCCTTCGTTAGATTCAATGAAGTGGAGGTCTGAAGATGAACGAGGAAGAAGAAGAAGAAGAAGAAGAAGTAGAAGATAGGCGGTCTGATTCACTTCGAAAATCCTTTTGAGACGTCACATTCCACTGCCGACTAAATAATGGAACTCATTTTGCGTCAAGGTTTATAATCAATCCATGTTCCACACAGAGAAATAAAACAAATCCAATGTACAAAACACAACACATCACCGATGTGAGTGATCCTCTCACAGAATCATGCACTGAAACCAACTACCTATCCATCTTTTATTTCCGTACACGCTATTATAGTTGCACTGATACACATGCAAGTTCTGTTATTCAGTCAGCCTTGGATTGTGACGTTTCAAAGACTTATCAGTGAGTCACAAGGCATGTATCTACAGTAGGCTGTTATTCACAGTTTTGCCATTTACTCGGAGAGACTGAGCACCTAGGGATATTCCCACAGTGCAATGAAGTCTATTTTTATGAACAGAATAGAGCAAAGTGAAGTTGTACCGCATTTTAGAATTTGACTTCTGAATCTGCGCCTCCCGGTCAACCCATTGATCAATCTATTTATGTCTTCAGGCGGGCGAGACAGGTGAGTAGGTGCAAAAATGGGGGTAGTTAATAATCCCTAGCATTTCTCTGTCCACAGTACACCTGCGAGGTATCAGAAGGTTCTTAATTTTAGTTTTGCTCCTCCCAAAAGAACAGTTTTCCCAGCTAACGAATCTCGTCTACTCGGATTGTGCTCCGTTAGTCGATAAGGTCTTCGACACGCCAACATTTGATCTGCAAAGTGGCAGGAAGTTTAGAAATAATTGTTTTTCCTTCTCCTAAATACTCAGCCTTCAAAGCTAACTAGTCACAACTAACTGACGCATCTATATACGCCTGGACACCACATACAAAAATGTAATTACTACGACAAGAAACAAATCGATTTGCCATTTAAGTGTTTACGACTGATCGATTCCCTTCATGTGTTCCTGGAATATCAATTTTCAAATGCAAAACAAAACATCTCCATGACAACAAGGCGAACCATTTCTGAGAATTAAGTTCGTCAATGTTTAAAAGTCTTCCCCTGTTTCAGTCTGTCTCTTACACATTCATATTTCGTTGTATACTAACTATTAGGGAGCCGCAGTGGGTAGCGCTCTGGCTTCGCATCTGAGTGGTCCTGGGTTCATTCTCAAGTTTAGACGGCAATGGCTCCCTGGTCGACCCAGCCTGAAATGGGTACCGGTTCAATCCGGGAAGTAAAGGCGGTGAGGGAGAGGAGATGGCTACCGCCCTCATATATCAGAGCCTTTGAAATCTGAGATCGCTAATACCTCATACCCCTACGGCAGTAATGCTATGGGTTACTTTACTTTACTTTAGTAACTATTCTTTATGTCATTTTATTTATTCTCCTGTGTATGCATATTGTTATCTTATTTTTTTTTCTTGCTTTAGACTAGTGTTTGTCTAGTATTTTTTTTCCCTGTGATGTTTTTAGTAAATCTCTGATACTAAGCTCGTGTTTGTTCCTAGTATTTTCCCCGTGATGTTTTTTGTAATTCTCTGATACTAAACTCGTGTTTGTTCCTAGTATTTTCCCCGTGATGTTTTTAGTAATTCTCTGATACTAAACTCGTGTTTGTTCCTAGTATTTTCCCCATGAAGTTTTTAGAAATTCTTTGATACTGAACTTGTGTTTGTCTAGTATTCTCTCCATAATGTTTTTAGTAATTCTCTGATACTAAACTCGTGTATGTCTAGTATTTTCCATATTTTTTTTATAGTTTTGTTACCTTGCTTTTTTAGTGCTATATCCGTCTGTCTCTAGTATTTATTTGTTTTAATAGTTTCCGGTTATTTTATTAACGGCCCGTTTATGTAATGTTAATTTCACATTTTCCTTATAATATCTTGTTTCTCTAGCAGTATTCACATTTTCTTGTGTTTTTCTAGTATTTCTCAATAGTTAATTTATTTTTGCTATTGTGTTTTGAAAAAAATTAGCCACATGTTTTTGTTGTAGTTTTATCTCGATATTTTCTAATATTATTCCCATATCATTCTAATACTACCTTGTGTTGATATAATATTAACTCATTTCTACTTTCCACTTGCGTTTCTCTAATATTTCAACGGTTTTTTTCTAGTATTTTCCAGGTGCTTTTCTAAAATAAGTGGAGGTCAGAATGTAAAGCAGAACACCATGTTTTTTTACACAATGTACTAGGATATGTCATAAACATATTTATTACTCAACATAATCCCCATAAACGTGTATGGCTTTACGCAAGCGCGAAACAAATGCAAGCGTGCCTTGCCCGTACCACTTTTTTGTCCTGATCACACAATTATTTCGTCACTGCTTAAATCATACCCTCATTATCCAAAAACTTGTCACACGAAGTCAATTTTTAAGTGCACCAAAAAGATGAAAATCAGAGGGAGCCAGAGCAGGACTATAGAGTTGATGGGGGAGTACAGTCCAACCCAATTTGGTTATTGTCTGACGTGTTGCCAGACTCGTGTAAGGGCGCGCATTGTTATGTAGGGGAAGCAGTTCTTTTGGATTCTTAACTTAACTTAACGTTTTTATACTGGTTTAGAAGACTCTGCAGAGTCTGTATACAACCAGTTTCTTTTACATTTCCTTTCTTTAAAATCTATTAGTGTATCCAATCTATTCTTAAATGCATTAATTGTCTCTTCTTCTACTACTTCCTGTGGCAATGCATTCCAAGCATTCACCACTCTCTAATAAAAATATTTCCTAATATCCAATCTAGACCTTTCTTTAGTTAATTTGTAGCTATGGCCTCTTGTTCTTGTAGATGGTTGTATTTTTAAAAAAAATAAAAAATCTTGTTATAAACTAATTTATCCGTTCCTTTTATTATCGTATAAACCTGTATTACTTCGCTTCGAATTCTTCTCTTTTCTAGACATTGTAGGCCTGTTTTTCCTAGGTATTTCCTCAAAACTGTAATTCTGGAATACTAATATCAGCTTTGTCGCTCTTTTTTTGTATCCTTTCCAGCATGTTTATATCCCTGCTACAAAAAGGACTCCACACCTGTACACAGTACTGCAATGTAGGTCTAACTAATGTTTTATACAGTGTGACTATCACTTCCTTGCTCCTATGTTTAATAGTTCTTGTTGTCATATCTAACATTGGATTTGCCTTTTTCAATGCTACCTGAACTTGCTCACTCACATTACCTGTATGATCTATTAAAACTCCTAGGTCCCTTGGGAGGATGAACTCTACAGAACCGTCGATTGAGTTTAAACAGTGTCTTGATGTAAGCTTGCAAATTGATTGTCTTTCTTCGTGGCATCATATCTACATGAATCACACATTCAATATTCCCGAAAAACAGTGAGCATGACCGTTCCCGTTGGAGGAGTTTCCTTGAATATCTACCATCTTGGTGATTGTGGATGATGCCACTTTATTGACTGCTTTCTGTCTCAGGCTCAAAATGATGCGCCCATATTTCGTCACATGAAACGATCCTGGGAAAAACTTTTCTCCATTAGCATCGAAACTCTCCAACAATTCAAAAGAAATAAGTCTTCTTTGCATTTTATGTTGATTTGTGAGTTTTCGAGGAACCCATCTTAAGCAAACCTTTGAAATTTCCAGAGTTTTGATATTTTAAACTGCACTTTACTTGCTGACTGAAATATGCAGTGCCTATTGGTTAATGGAGATTCGCCTATCACTACGAATAAATGACATCAGCAAGGTTCAACATGTCTTAAGACTAAGTCTTAAGATCTGCTTAAGACTAATGTGTCAGACCGAAAGGTGCAAATATCGCAGTCAAGCTGTAAACTAGCGACACAACGAAGTCCGTTCTGCGGACTACCTCCAGCTACTTGCAAAGTCCTTTTTCAGGACTTGGTAGTGGGAGATTGAGAACAATCGCAGAAGAGGAAAAAGAAGCTGGGCAGGACGTCCAGAGTGTTGTAGATCATGCAGCTCCGTCTCTATACTTGCTGAAGTTTTAAATCTCTGAGCCCATCGACTGATTGGGCTGTCGACTGCACAACATCCATACATAGTAAACAAGCATTTGTGAATATTCACAACAATTTCTTTCTCTGCAACGAGGAATTATATAACAATTCGCTGTGTGTAGTGCATGAGGTTGAGAGGCGCGCCATTTTAACGGTTTGTTACGGCTGGTTCATTAGTCCGAAAGTACTGTAATTTCCTACAACGTAACAGCACATTTCAAACTTGAGGTTTACAAAATGTCATGTTTATATCTTTATTATTAGCTAAAATAAAGATGTGCTGCATTATTTTCTGGTCTCTCTTTGTATTTTACTCTTGTTTTCTAGTATTATCTAATATTATTTTCTGGTTTTTCTAATATTCGTTCTCCTTTTCTGATATTTTAAACCGTGTCTTTCAAATTATATTTTCCCAGTATTTCCTCGCCTTTTTTATCGTAATTCCCGTGTTTTTCATACGTTGCCGTATTACTAACAATTTTCATATTTTGTATTTGCCCCTTATTATATTTTTCTCCGTGTTTTTTCCCATTATTACCCAGAGTTTTTGTTGTATTTTACCAGTGTTTTAAAAAAAATTACCGCCCATGTTTTCCAGAGTATTATTCCCGCGTTTTTCTTGCGTTATCCTCATATTTTTCTAGTTTTTTTATCTCGTATATTTCTATTATTATCATAGTGTACGGTCTAGTATTTATTTGTTTTTCTAGTGCAATTTCATTCCTTGTTAAATATTATTTTCGTGTTTCTCAAATATTATTCTCGTGTTTTAAAGGATAATTTACGTATTTTCGGACACCCTTCCCTTCCACCTTTTTGTCTATTATTTCGCTTCTTCTCTTTAAATATTACTCTAGTTTCTTTCGAATATTTTCTCAGCCTTTTGTAGTATTTCCTTCATGTTAATTTACCATTAGTTGCATGATTTTCTAATATTTCGCTTTTTCGCATTTAATATTATTCCAGTGTCTTTTGAATATTTTCCCAATCCTGTTGTAGTATTTCCTTCATGTTAATTTATTATTAGAAAATGGTTTTCTAATATTTTCCCAGTTTTCTCATATTTCCTCCTTGTTCGATTAATATTGCTTCTACATTTTTTTAAAATATTAACCTCATGTTCTTAACTATTTGCCACGTGCTTTTCTGGTAGAATCGCCACATTTTCCTTAGGTTTTTAAAAAAAGTTTCCATTTGTATAATATATATATATATCGTCTATATTTAATATTTCATCCGCGTTTTTCAAAAATATCTCCAGTGTTTTTCTATTATTTGTCCGTCCTTTCTAATAATTCCATCGCGTATTTCTACCATTTTCCCTGTTTTTCTAGTAGCTTAGGTGTCATTTTGTAATATTTTTCTATCTGTTTCGAAAAATGTTTCCCAGTTTTAATAGTATTTGTTAATATTTTCCTAATACTTCCTAGCCTTTTTCTAGATTGTTTCCGGGTGTATTCTAATATGTCCCTCATGTGTGTTTAATATATTCCCCTCTTCTATTGTGTATACACCACTGCTGTTTTTGTTTTTTTCCCTTTTCTTTTTTGCTAAAACGTCTCTCGTATTTATCTAGAATTTATCTCGTGTTTTTCAAATATTTCCCATCTATTGTTCTATAATTTCCTTCGTGTTTTTGTAAAATGTCTCCTTTGTTTTCATAGAATTTCGCTTTGCTTTTGTTGGATACTCCAAGTTTGAAAATTAATTGTCCCCCTACCTTTACATCATTTTCCGTCGTGCCATTTCTAATATTCTCCAACTTAATTTCTAGTAATTTTCTAAACATTACTAGTAATTTGCTCTATTTTCTAATAATTTGTACTTGCCTATTTAATATGTTTTCCATTGTACAAGAGCAATTTTCAATATTTTCCCTGCGTATAATTTTGATTTCATTACGTGTTTCTACTCGTCTTCTTCTTCTTTTTCTTATTCGTTTGTTCTGAATCTTCCGCTACCAAGCACTGAAAAGCTTATTCGTTTGTTCTGAATCTTCCGCTACCAAGCACTGAAAATCTTATTCGTTTGTTCTGAATCTCCCGCTACCAAGCACTGAAAAGCTTATTCGTTTGTTCTGAATCTCCCGCTACCAAGCACTGAAAAGCTTATTTGTTTGTTCTGAATCTCCCGCTACCAAGCACCGAAAAGCTTATTCGTTTGTTCTGAATCTCGCGCTACCAAACACTGAAAATTGTATTCGTTTGTTCTGAATCTCACGCTACCAAGCACTGAAAAGCTTATTCGTTTGTTCTGAATCTTCCGCTACCAAGCACTGAAAAGCTTATTCGTTTGTTCTGAATCTCCTGCTACCAAGCACTGAAAAGCTTATTCGTTTGTTCTGTTATCTCCCGCTACCAAGCACTGAAAAGCTTATTCGTTTGTTCTGAATCACCCGTTACTAAGCACTGAAAAGCTTATTCGTTTGTTCTGGTTCTCCCGCTATCAAGCACTGAAAAGTGCTTTGCAAGTTGCAAGATGTTGGAATGCGTTGTGTGGTAGTTTAGAGCTTAACTGCGATATTTACCCTTTTCGGCCCGACCAATCCGACATAAACATTTATGAGTACCAAGTTAGCCTTCCCTCTTCGATCCCTTCACTTTTTCCAGTAGCCCCTGTTGCAGCCTGTTATCCAGGATCCCCGCGTGGAGGTGTAGAAGGGTCTTGGCAGCTCTGGTTCGCTGGCCCTAACGCTTGCAGTCAGCTATGAGCCGCTGACTACTGAAGATCATAAACTTCCCAGCATCTTGATCAAGCGCCATTCACAACCTTCGTTAGTACTCTATTTTGTCATGCTGATAGGTTACAGTAGCTTCATTCTTGTCATCCCGGACACCACTCAGTTGGATTGGATATGTAATACAGGAACAGGCAAAAAGGGATGAACTAGTTTTCCTTGGATAAAAAGAAGAATATGTTCGTGATAAGCAGGTCATTGAAATAATGGGGACAGGCCCTTAACAATGGACAGATTGTGTTGTCTCCCAAGCAAAATACAAATCTAATCTACCCTCCTCGACCACTACTGGAGCAAGCGTTCTGGTTTCTTCAACTGGGTAAACAATGCCAGTGGATTCCTGTTTTAAATAAATATAATAACGTTAATCTAAACAAATACAAATTCTATCCCTCAAAATTATTTTCTCGAACCTTTTATTCATCCCTGAATCCTGTATTCACAAACTATCTACCACCAGCCACGCGTTACCTTCGTTTTCTCACTTAACGCTGCAACATGAAGCCAAGCACCTCTTCTAAGCACTACGACCCGTCGTCCTTGGCAACAAAGCGCCATTTTAGTCTACCTTGATTCTCTTCTATTATGGTCTCTATGGTTTGACGTCTGCTTCTGTCAGGTATTCAAATTATCGTCCAACCGTTTGAACCCATGCTATTGGGCGCATATTCTTGGCGAAGAAGACTGATCAAGTTACGGAGCCGCTCGCAATAGCAGACTCCACTTGGACGTAATTTGCAAGTGGGAGAATTGAATACAACGAGCCAAGTAGCTTTTGCATGGATCGTTGAACATACATCCATCCTTTGGTTTCAGTATAATAGGATGGGGCGGGCGGTCTTTTGTGGGCCGTTTGGAGGGCTGACAACGGTACACGCAGTCGGGGACTTTGAAATACAAAATGTTCTAAAGGTGATGGCGTATGAATACTAGTATCGAGGACTCACGTTTCTGAATAGTAAGGGCGCCAAATTATCTGCTAAAAGTTAAATAGAAATGGTCAGACGAGATGGAGGGGATGTGTGTTTTGTAATGACATTGTATGGGCTCAACATTAAAATAGAGGTCTCAGTAGATAAAGCAAATAGACAGATGTGTTGGCCATCTCAAAGAAACAGAATAGTTCACAATGGAACACTAAGTCGCTTTGAGGTAGCATGAAGTCACATTTATAGATCATTTGTCGCAGGAAGTCAAGGGTAATTGACTAGGGGCAGCAAGAAAATGGAAATAGACAAAGAGCTGTAAGAAGTCAAGTTAAGGGTAAATTGATCACGTGGAGTCAAGTTATTTGTACATTGACCACGTGGAGTCAAGTTATTGGAAAATTTGTCGCATGGACTCAAGTTAATGATACATTGACCACGTGGACTCACGCTAACCGAGTATTGAACACATGGAGTCAAGTTAAGGGCACATTGAACACATGGGACAAAATTAATGGTACATGAACCACATGACGTGACGCTAACCGAGCATTGATCACGTGGACTGAAATTAATGGGACACTGACTACATGACGTCACACTAACCGAGTATTGACCACGTGGAGCCAAGTTAATGGTACATTGACCAGGTGGAGCCAAGTTAATGGTACATTGACCACATGGAGCCAAGTTAATGGTACATTGACACCATGGAGCCAAGTTAATGGTACATTGACCCCGTGGAGCCAAGTTAATGATACATTGACCACATGGAGCCAAGTTAATGGTACATTGACCCCATGGAGACAAGTTAAGGGTACATTGACCACGTGGAGACAAGTTAAGGGTACATTGACCACGTGGAGCCAAGTTAAAGGTACATTGACCACATGGAGCCAAGTTAAGGGTACATTGACCCCATGGAGCCAAGTTAATGGTACATTGACCAGGTGGAGCCAAGTTAATGGTACATTGCCCAGGTGGAGCAAAGTTAATGGTACATTGACCAGGTGGGACCAAGTTAATGGTACATTTACCCGTGGAGCCAAGTTAATGATATATTGACCCCATGGAGCCAAGTTAATGGTACATTGACCCCATGGAGCCAAGTTAATGGTACATTGACCACGTGGAGGCATGTTAATGGTACATTGACCACATGGAGCCACGCTAATGGTACATTGACCCAATGGAGCCAAGTTAATGGTACATTGACCAGGTGGAGACAAGTTAATGGTACATTGACCTCACGAAGCCAAGTTAATGGCACATTGACCACGTGGAGCCAAGTTCATGATACATTGACCCCATGGAGCCAAGTTAATGGTACATTGACCACGTGGAGCCAAGTTAATAGTACATTGACCCCATGGAGCCAAGTTAATGGTACATTGACCAGGTGGAGCCAAGTTAATGGTACTTTGACCCCATGGAGCCAAGTTAATGGTACATTGACCCCATGGAGCCAAGTTAATGGAACATTGACCCCGTGGAGCCAAGTTAATGATACATTTACCAGGTGGAGCCAAGTTAATGGTACATTGACCAGGTGGGGGCCAAGTTAATGGTACACTGACCAGGTGGGGCCAAGTTAATGGTACATTTACCCGTGAAGCCAAGTTAATGGTATATTGACCCCATGGAGCCAAGTTAATGGTACATTGACCAGATGGAGACAGGTTAATGGTACATTGACCCCATGGAGCCAAGTTAATGGTACTTTGACCCCATGGAGCCAAGTTAATGGTACATTTCCCCCATGGAGCCAGGTTAATGGTACATTGACCCCATGGAGCCAAGTTAATGGTACATTGACCCCATGGAGAAAAGTTAATGGTACATTGACCAGATGGAGCCAAGTTAATGGTACATTGACCAGGTGGAGCCAAATTAATGGTACATTGACCAGGTGGAGCCAAGGTAATGGTACATTGACCAGGTGGAGCCAAGTTAATGGTACAATGATCACGTGGAGCCAATTTAATGGTACATTGATCACGTGGAGCCAAGTTAATGGTACATTGACCAGGTAAAGCCAAGTTAATGGAACATTGATCACGTGGAGCCAAGTTAATGGTACATTGATCACGTGGAGCCAAGTTAATGGTACATTGACCAGGTAGAGCCAAGTTAATGGTACATTGAACTGGTGGAGCCAAGTTAATGGTACATTTACCAGGTAGAGCCAAGTTAATGATACATTGACCACGTGGAGCCAAGTTAATGGTACATTGACCAGGTAGAGCCAAGTTAATAGCACATTGACCAGGTAGAGCCAAGATAATGGTACATTGACCACGTGGAATCACGATAAACGAGCATTGCATACGTGGACTAAGTTAATAGTAGATTATTCACATTGACTGTTATTTATGTTACTATTACCACACCATCTTGATTAAGATACTCTTGACGACTTTCTTTGCTAGCGAGTTAAGTGACTCTCCTCACAACCCGAGGCATACTTCATAATGCGGACGACCGTTCTTCTGGTTTTAGTCTGATGCTAGGTCGATCATCACCTCGTTAGTTAAACTGTCACGAAATAGCCCGTTTCTTCGGAGAACAACTTGAAAGTGAGCTATGGTTTACCTGATCTCGACTGCCATAGTCAGACCAGTATATTTTGACAGAACTAAACTAACATAGAGGGATCAGTATGTTTTGCCAGACCCTGACTAACGGATAGGGATCAGTGTATTTTTTTAAACGCTGACTAACATAGTCAGATCAGTATCTTTTGCCAGAACTACACCAACAGAGTGATCAGCATGTTTTGACAGACCCTGAATAACAGAGAGTGATCATTACGTTTTGCCAGACCCTGACTAACATAGTCAGATCAGTATGTTCTGCCAGACCCTGACTAACATAGTCAGATCAGTATGTTTTGCGAGACCCTGATTAACATAGTCAAATCAGTATGTTTTGCCAGACCCTGACTAACAAAGCCAAATCAGTGTGTTTTGCCAGACCCTGACTAACATTGTGAGAAAAGTATGTTTTGATAGATCCTGACTAACATAGTCAAATCAGTATGTTTTGCAAGACCCTTACTAACATAGTCAGGTCAGTATGTTTTTCCAGAACCTGACTAACATAGTCAGGTCAGTATGTTTTGTCAGACCCTGACTAACATAGTCATGTCAGTATGTTTTGCCAGACCCTGACTAACATAGTGACAAAAGTATGTTTTGCCAGTTCCTGACTAACATAGTCAGGTCAGTATGTTTAGCCAGAGCCTGACAAACATAGTCAAATCAGTATGTTTTGCCAGACCCTGACTAACATAGTCAAATCAGTATGTTTTGCCAGACCCTGACTAACATAGTCAAATCAGTATGTTTTGTCAGACCCTGACTAACATAGTCAGGTCAGTATGTTTTGCCAGACCCTGACTAACATAGTTCAATCAGTATGTTTTGCCAGACCCTGACTAACATAACTAAATCAGTATGTTTTGCCAGACCCAGATTAACATAGTGACAAAAGTATGTTTTGTCAGACCCTGACTAACATAGTCAAATCAGTATATTTTGCCAGACCCTGACTAACATAGTCAGGATAGTATGTTTTGCCCGACCCTGACTAACATAGTTAAATCAGTATGTTTTGCCAGACCCTGACTAAGATAGTCGAATCAGTATGTTTAGCCAGACCCTGACTAACATAGTGACAAAAGCATGTTTTGCCAGACCCTGACTAACATAGTCAAATCAGTATGTTTTGCCAGACCCTGACGAACATAGTCAGGTCAGTATATTTTGCCAGACCCTGACTAACATAGTCAGATCAGTATATTTTGCCAGAACCTTAGTAATATAGTCAGGTCAGTATGTTTTTCCAGAATCTGACTAACATAGACAGATCAGTATGTTTTGCCAGACCCTGACTAACATAGTCAGGTCAGTATGTTTTGCCAGTCCCTGATTAACATAGTCCGGTCAGTATGTTTTGCCAGACCCTGTCTAACATAGTCAGATGAGTATGTTTTGCCAGACCCGTACTAAGATAGTCAGGTCAGTATGTTTTGCCAGACCCTGGCTAACATAGTCAAATCAATATGTTTTGCCAGATCCTAAATCAGTCAGTATGTTTTTGCCAGACCATGACTAAAATAGTCAGGTCAGTATGTTTTTCCACACCCTGACTAACATAGTCAGGATAGTATGTTTAGCCAAACCCTGACTAACATAGTCAAATCAGTATGTTTGCCAGACGCTGACTAACATAGTCAAATCAGTATGTTTTGCCAGACCCTGACTAACATAGTCAAATCAGTATGTTTTGCCAGACTCTGACTAACACAGTCAGATCAGTATGTTTTGCAAGACCCACACTAACATAGTGAGAAATTTATGTTTTGCCGGACCCTGACTAACATAGTCAGGTCAGCATGTTTTGCCAGACCCTGACTGACATAGTCAGGATAGAATGTTTAGCCAAACCCTGACTAACATAGTCAAATCAGTATGTTTGCCAGACGCTGACTAACATAGTCAAATCAGTATGTTTTGCCAGACCCTGACTAACATAGTCAAATCAATATGTTTTGCCAGACCCTGAATAACATAGTCAAATCAGTATTTTTTGCTAGACTCTGACTAACATAGTCAGGTCAGTACGTTTTGCCAGACCCTGACTAACATAGTTAGATCAGTATGTTTTGCCAGACCCTGACTAACATAGTGACAAAAGTATGTTTTGCCAGACCCTGACGAACATAGTCAAATTAGTATGTTTTACAAGACCCTGACTAACATAATCAAATCAGTATGTTATTCTAGATCCTGACTAACATAGTCAAATCAGTATGTTTTGCCAGACCCTGACTAACATAGTCAGGTCAGTATGTTTTGCCAGACCCTGACTAACATGGTGACAAAAGTATGTCTTGCCAGACCCTGACTAACATAGTTACAAAAGTATGATTTGCCAGACCCTGACGAAGATAGTCAAATCAGTATCTTTTGCCAGACCCTGACTAACATAGTGAGAAAAGTATGTTTTGCCAGACTCTGACTAACATAGCCAGGTCAGTGTGTTTAGCCAGACCCTGACAAACATAGTCAAATCAGTATGTTTTGCCAGACCCAGATTAACATAGTGACAAAAGTATGTTTTGCCAGACCCTGACTAACATAGTCAGGATAGTATGTTTTGCCCGACCCTGACTAACATAGTTAAATCAGTATATTTTGCCAGACATTGACTAACATAGTCGAATCAGTATGTTTAGCCAGACCCTGACTAACATAGTGACAAAAGCTTGTTTTGCCAGACCCTGACTAACATAGTCAAATCAGTATATTTTGCCAGACCCTGACTAACATAGTCAGGTCAGTATATTTTCTAGACCCTGACTAACATAGTCAAATCAGTATGTTTTGCCAGACCCTGACTAACATAGTGACAAAAGTATGTTTTGCCAGACCCTGACTAACATAGTCAGGATAGTATGTTTTGACAGACCCTGACTAACATAGTTAAATCAGTATATTTTGCAAGACCCTGACTAACATAGTCAAATCAGTATGTTTTGCCAGACCCTGACTAACATAGTCAGGTCAGTATATTTTGCCAGAACCTTACTAACATAGTCAGGTCAGTATGTTTTTCCAGAATCTGACTAACATAGACAGATCAGTATGTTTTGCCAGACCCTGACTAACATAGTCAGGTCAGTATGTTTTGCCAGACCCTGACGAACATAGTCAAATCAGTAAGTTTTATCAGACTCTGACTAACATAGTCAAATCTATATGTTTTCCAGATCCTGACTAACATAGTCAAATCAGTATGTTTTGCCAGACCCTGACTAACATTGTCATGTCCGTATGTTTTGTCAGACTCTAACTAACATAGTCAGGTGCGTATGTTTGCCATACATTGACTAACATAGTGACAAAAGTATGTTTTGCCAGAACCTGACTAACATAGTGACAAAAGTATGTTTTGCAAGACCCTGAAAAACATAGTCAAATCAGTATGTTTTGCCAGACCCAGACTAACATAATGAGAAATGTATGTTTTGCCAGACCCTGACTAACATAGTCAGGTCAGTATGTTTTACCAGACCCTGACTGACATAGCCAGGTCATTATGTTTTGCCAGACCGTGACTAACATAATCAGGTCAGTATGTTTTGCCAGACCCTGACTAACATAGTCAGGATAGTATGTTTTGACAAACCCTGACTAACATAGTCAAATCAGTATGTTTTGCCAGACCCTGACTAACATAGTCAAATCGGTATGTTTTGTAAGACTCTGACGAACATAATCAAATCAGTATGTTTTGCAAGACCCTGACTAACATAGTTAAATCAGTATGTTTTGCCAGACCCTGACTAACATAGCCAAATCAATATGTTTTGCCAGACCCCGATTAACATAGTGACAAAAGTATGTTTTGTCAGATCCTGACTAACATAGTCAAATCAGTATGTTTTGCCAGACCCTGACTAACATATTCAAATCAGTATGTTTTGCCAGACCCTGACTAACATAGTTAAATCAGTATGTTTTGCCAGACCCTGACTAACATAGTGACATAAGTATGTTTTGTCAGACCCTGACTAACATAGTCAGGTCAGTATGTTTTGCCAGTCCCTGATTAACATAGTCAGGTCAGTATGTTTTGCTAGACCCTGTCTAACATAGTCAAGTCAGTATGTTTTGCCATACCCTGTCTAATATAGTCAGATGAGTATGTTTTGCCACACCCTAACATAGTCAAGTCAGTATGTTTTTGCCAGACCACGACTAACATAGTCAGGTCAGTATGTTTTTCCAGACCCTAACTAACATAGTCAGGATAGTATGTTTTGCTGGAACCTGACTAACATAGTCAAATCAGTATGTTTTTCCAGACCCTGACTAACATACTAACTGACTAACATAGTCAGGATAGTATGTTTAACCAAAACCTGACTAACATAGTCAAATTAGTATGTTTTGCCAGAACCTTAATAACATAGTCAGATCAGTATGTTTTGCCAGACCCTGTCTAACATAATCAGGTCAGTATGTTTTGCCAGACCCTGACTAACATAGTCAAATCATTATGTTTTACCAGATCCTGACTAACATAGTCAAATCAGTATGTTTTGCGAGACCCTGACTAACATAGTGACAAAATCATGTTTTGCCAGACCCTGACTAACATAGTCAAATCAGTATGTTTTGCCAGACCCTGACTAACATAGTGACAAAAGTATGTTTTGTCAGACCCTGACTAACATAGTGACAAAAGTATGTTTTGCCAGACCCTGACTAACATAGTCAGGTCAGTATGTTTTGCTAGACCCTGACTAACATAGTCAAATCAGTATGTTTTGCCAGACCCTGACTAACATAGTGACAAAAATATGTTTTGCCAGACCCTAACTAACATAGTGACAAAAGTATGTTTTGCCAGACCCTGACGAACATAGTCAAATCAGTATGTTTTGCCAGACCCTAACTAACATAGTGAGAAAAGTATGTTTTTCCAGAACCCTGACTAACATAGTCCCATCAGTGTGTTTTGCCAGACTCTGACTAACATAGTCAGGTCAGTATGTTTTGCCAGACCGTGACTAACATAATCAGGTCAGTATGTTTTGCCAGACCCTGACTAACATAGTCAGGATAGTATGTTTTGACAAACCCTGACTAACATAGTCAAATCAGTATGTTTTGCCAGACCCTGACTAACATAGTCAAATCGGTATGTTTTGTAAGACTCTGACGAACATAATCAAATCAGTATGTTTTGCAAGACCCTGACTAACATAGTTAAATCAGTATGTTTTGCCAGACCCTGACTAACATAGCCAAATCAATATGTTTTGCCAGACCCCGATTAACATAGTGACAAAAGTATGTTTTGTCAGATCCTGACTAACATAGTCAAATCAGTATGTTTTGCCAGACCCTGACTAACATATTCAAATCAGTATGTTTTGCCAGACCCTGACTAACATAGTTAAATCAGTATGTTTTGCCAGACTCTGACTAACATAGTCGAATCAGTATGTTTTGCCAGACCCTGACTAACATAGTGACAAAAGTATGTTTTGCCAGACCCTGACTAACATAGTGACAAAAGTATGTTTTGCCAGACCCTGACTAGCATAGTCAAATCAGTATGTTTTGCCAGACCCTGACTAACATAGTGACAAAAGTATGTTTTGCTAGACCCTAATGAACATAGTCAAATCAGTATGTTTTGTCAGACCCTGACTAACATTTTGAAATCAGTATATTTTGCCAGACCCTGACTAACATATTCAAATCTGTATGTTTTGCCAGACCCTGACTAACATATTCAAATCAGTATGTTTTGCCAGACCCTGACTAACATATTTAAATCAGTATGTTTTGCCAGACCCTGACTAACATATTCAAATCAGTATGTTTTGCCAGGCCCTAACTAACATATTCAAATCAGTATCTTTTGCCAGACCCTGACTAACATTTTCAAAGCAGTATGTTTTGCCAGACCATGACTAACATATTCAAATCAATATGTTTTGCCAGAATGACTAATATAGTCAGGTCGGTATGTTTTGCCAGACCCTGACTAACATATTCAAATCAGTATGTTTTGCCTGATTCTGACTAACATAGTCAAATCAGTATGTTTTGCCAGACCCTGACTAACAGTCAGGTCAGTATGTTTTGCCAGACCCTGACTAACATATTCAAATCAGTATGTTTTGCCAGACCCTGACTAACATATTCAAATCAGTATGTTTTGCCAGACCCTGACTAACATAGTCAGGTCAGTATGTTTTGTCAGACCCTGACTAACATATTCAAATCAGTATATTTTGCCAGACCCTGACTAACATAGTCAAATCAGTATGTTTTGCCAGACCCTAACTAACATAGTCAGGTCAGTATGTTTTGTTTGACTCTGACTAACATATTCAAATCAGTATGTTTTGCCAGACCCTGACTAACATATTAAAATCAGTATGTTTTGCCAGACCCTGACTAACATATTCAAATCAGTATGTTTTGCCAGACCCTGACTAACATATTCAAATCAGTATGTTTTGCCATACCCTGACTAACATATTCAAATCAGTATGTTTTGCCAGACCCTGACTAACATATTAAAATCAGTTGTTTTTGCCAGACCCTGACTAACATATTCAAATCAGTATGTTTTGCCAGTTCCTGGCTAACATAGTCAGGTCAGTATTTTTTGCCAGACCCTGACTAACATAGTCAGGTCAGTATGTTTTGCGAGACCCTGATTAACATATTCAAATCAGCATGTTTTGCCAGACCATGACTAACATAGTCAAATCAGTATGTTTTGCCAGACCCTGACTAACATAGTAAGGTCAGTATGTTTTGCCAGACCCTTACTAACATATTCAAATCAGTATTTTTTGCCAGACCCTGACTAACATAGTCAGGTCAGTATTTTTTGCGAGACCCTGACTAACATATTCAAATCAGTATGTTTTGCCAGACCCTGACTATCATAGTCAAATCAGTATGTTTTGCCAGACCCTGATTAACATAGTCTGGTCACTATGTTTTGCCAGACCCTGACTAACATAGTCAGGTCAGTATCTTTGCCAGATCCTGACTAACATATTCAAATCAGTATGTTTTGCCAGACCCTGACTAACATAGTCAAATCAGTATGCTTTGCCAGAATCTGACTAACATAGTCAGGTCAGTAATTTTGCCAGACCCTGACTAACATAGTCAGGTCAGTATGTTTTGCCAGACCCTGACTAAAATAGTTGTAGAATGCCCATAACGAGTAGGATTACTTTTTTGTTCGTTCTGAAGAGGACGTTAAGTGGTGGGTTGTCGTATCTGTCGGAGCCGTTTCCAGTGCCGACCATAGGTGACAGGACGTTAAGTTGTGGTTTGCCGTATCTGTCGGAGCCGTTTCCAGTGCCGACCATAGGTGACAGGACGTTAAGTGGTGGGTTGCCGTAGCTGATGGAGCTGTTTCCAGTGCCGACCATAGGTGACAGGACGTTAAGTGGTGGGTTGCTGTATCTGTGGGAGCCGTTTCCAGTGCCGACCATAGGCGACAGGACGTTAAGTGGTGGGTTGCCGTAGCTGTCGGAGCCGTTTCCAGTGCCAACCATAGGTGACAGGACGTTAAGTGGTGGGTTGCCGTAGCTGTCGGAGCCGTTTCCAGTGCCGACCATAGGTGACAGGACGTTAAGTGGTGGGTTGCCGTAGCTGTCGGAGCCGTTTCCAGTGCCAACCATAGGTGACAGGACGTTAAGTGTTGGGTATCCGTAGCTGTCGGAGCCGTTTCCAGTGCCGACCATAGGTGACAGGACGTTAAGTGGTGGGTTGCCATAGCTGTCGGAGCCGTTTCCTGTGCCGATCATAGATGACAGGACGTTAATTGTGGGTTGCAGTATCTGTCGGAGCCATTTCCAGTGCCGACCATAGGTGACAGGACGTTAAGTGGTGGGTTGCCGTATCTGTCGGAGCCGTTTCCAGTGCCGACCAAAGGTGACAGGACGTTAAGTGGTGGGTTACCGTAGCTGTCGGAGCCGTTTCCAGTGCCGACGATAGGTGACAGGACGTTAAGTGGTGGGTTGCCGTATCTTTCGGAGCCGTTTCCAGTGCCGACCATAGGTGACAGGACGTTAAGTTGGTGGTTGCCGTATCTGTCGGAGCCATTTCCAGTACCGACCATAGGTGACAGGACGTTAAGTGGTGAGTTGCCGTATCTGTCGGAGCCGTTTCTAGTGCCGACCATAGGTGACAGGACGTTAAGTGGTGGGTTGCCGTAGCTGTCGGAGCCGTTTCCAGTGCCGACCATAGGTGACAGGACGTTAAGTGGTGGGTTGCCGTATCTGTCAGAGCCGTTTCCAGTGCCGACCATAGGTTACAGGACGTTAAAGTGGTGGGTTACCGTATCTGTCGGAGCCGTTTCCAGTGCCGACCATAGGTGACAGGACGTTAAGTGGTGGGTTGCCGTATCTGTCGGAGCCGTTTCCAGTGCCAACCATAGGTGACAGGACGTTAAGTGGTGGGTTGCCGTATCTGTCGGAGCCGTTTCCAGTGCCGACCATAGGTGACAGGACGTTAAGTGGTGGGTTGCCGTATCTGTCGGAGCCGTTTCCAGTACCGACCATAGGTGACGGAATACATTCTTGGTCAGGCCTGGTTCGCTGACCCTGATCACAGCAGCCAGCTATGTGTCGCTGGCTGCTGTCAGCTCATTCGCTGCTCTCTACCGTCAGCCGCGGATAACAATATTTAACCCACTCTAAAAGACAGATTCATTGAAGGAACTCAGACCACGGGGACGATAGCAGTAGGAACGGCTTGGTGTTCTCTGTGACAAAATCAGTCACTCAAGGGTACAGAAGGAGGCTAAGTTGTAAGTAATCTCTCAACAGCATAGTCGGCTAAACATCATGTTCGCCCATGACATGTAATGAAGGCCACTCTCTTTGTTCAGCCACGTGGACAGTCTTGTCTTTTACTGTCCGCTGAAATGGGTGAATTGCGCGGCGATTAAAGCGATGAAGACTCTTTTGTCAACCTCACTCTCTGGTTCTGAACTACTATTGTCCAGTGTTCAGATTAAATCGAGACGACTGGAGATGTCATGGGATGGATAATTTTTCCTCAGGGTTTAACAGGTATTCCGCAAGACAAGGGGGGGGGGGAGAGGGGTGACATCTTTCGCTGTGTGTCGTGCCTTTCCCATAACCGCAAGAGGTTGTAGAGACATCACTCAGCTTGTGTGTTGAGCATCTTTTCCGGGTCGTGTTCCAGTCAATTATAGTCGTGTTTAAATTTCACATTCACACCAAAACCAACACTGTCTGCAGCTAGAGCGACGGGCGCCAATCTTGTGAAGTCTCAGCCGTGTGAACTAGACCGTAAAAATACGACACAGATTTAAGCGTAGTTTTATTCTAATAGCCGATGTCCAGGCCAGAATAATCGGAAAGAAGGAAACACAAAACGAACGAATTAACCAGTCTAAATGAAAACAACGACACGCTTCCGTGAACACAAGTGCAAGTCGTCGACTAGTGTGGATTCCACACAAATTCCTGGCCTTGCGTCATCCATAATGAACTAAAACACTAAACATACATACACACACACGTCCATAAACTCTGTTTGACGTTACAATACCTTAAACATCAAACGCAGGAACATCCTATGGATAATAACAAGTGCTAATGACATCCTTCGCGATATTGTGTGAATAATTAAGTCTCAATCATGCAATTAATCAATCAATCCAAATCATATCAGCTCAAATTGGAGCATATGCTATCAACAAATATATTCCAAGACATTAAACGATGACCTGGCTTGAACCATTGACTTTTCTGTGGCTCAACGTTTCAACGGGATGGAGTGGCCTGCCCCATGCCGAACCTTGCTTAGCCTCTTACAGCATGACAGACATATTACAGTGCTGCTTTTCTATATTTCCATTTCAGCCCGTTCTGTTTTAGTACACCATGTATAAGATCGATTTTTCTTCAATCCCTGTTCTCAGAGTCAGACTGCACAGATATCATCTACACTGTAACCACTTGGGAGGAGGGGGGTGGGTAGGTGTGGTGGAGGGTAGCGAGATCTGGGCTCGACGGCCTGCTCGTTAAAGGAAAGTGAAGCGTCTGATATAGCCTCTCCCTTCCAGGTGTAGAGATCGCCGCTGGATTCACTATTCGGCCTGCCGTTCAGGAGTTTCCATGCCAATGGCCTCTCCTACATTATTGTGTCCCCAGAAGCACTTTCATGAGGGGCCCCCTATTTCTTACATAGCCTGCTGTGGGGCACGACCGAGTACCCGGTGGTATAACTGGAGCGACAGATTGGGCTCATTAGCCTTTGTTGGCAGCCAATCTAAGAGAAGGTCAAGTCTGACTCTAAACTTTGGTAGACGAAGCTCGTTAGCCTGTTCAGGCCGTTCGCGTAGGAGTGGAGGAACTCTGATATAAACCCACAAGTCCCAGAGAGTGCTGGATAGTCTTGGGAGGATGAGAGTATCATCTGATGTCTCGAGTAACTAGTATCTACGGGCAACGACTCAACTGCCTTGTGGAAACCTCGGGAGAGGGTAGGGCTACGGGAGTAAACCCAGACAGAACATCCGGAGTAGTAGCAACTAAGGCGGACGGTTTCAAAATTGAGAACTTATTCCGGCAGCTCTTGCAGCTAAGCTGGTACTAAATTGTCATTTTTTTTGCTTTCCTTTGGATTACACCAGCGAGGCCGAGAGGGGGAATCCTGCAGTTTAAGCAGCCCATGCTTTCCATATTCAGCGCCCAGGCTTGCGCCCTGAGAGGTTACTCAGGGTGCCAAGTGCATGGTCTGCAAAGACTGAGACGCCTATGAATGAACTTGTAGGCGGAGTAGAGTCTTAATAAGCTCCAATACTCTGAATATAAGGCACACAACCAGCTGTGAATCGCGAACTGTTTGTCAATTCATTCACTGCTATGTCTTCAGCCTGCAAATGATACCCCGCAATTTTAAAGCATTATGTAAATTACATTAAATAAAACAACATATATATATATATTAAACATGACACAGAAATCCCTCCGTAAGTAACACCAAATACAGATAGAATAAAGCAAATAAAAACAATTATTCCAATGCCTGGCCAGTGGCATGAAGGTAATGCGCAAATTCCACAATACGTGTCTAATAAATAACAAATGAATGATTCATTGACAGCAAGATCTGCAGATGGTGTTCGGAAGCAGACCCGTATACCACAGCTAAAAAGTATTAATGGCAAGCAGCATTCCATAGTTTAGCTCTAGGCCTGTCGTTTAAACGCAATCGTGCGTGAATGGGTGACCTGTCTGTCAAGCGGAAGGTAAAGATAGACCTATAGCAGACAATTTTATCTGGGATGACGAGTTTGAGAATTCGTTGGAGCGGACGACATGTTACTACGATACGGGGTAGTCATTTCCATTCATTCGATGCTTTCTGGTGATATCGTCTTCATCTTCTTCTTCTTCTTCTACTTTACTAAGCCTTTAACAGGGTTTTGCAAGTAACGGGATGAAGTCCGGAGAACGGAATGCTTTGTGTCCTAGTTTATATCTTGACTGCGATATTTGCACCTTTCGGTCAACACATCCGTCTCCAGCATTGAATTTGTGGGTACCGGGTTAGCCTTCCCTCTTCGTCCACTTCACCTTAGCCAGTCTGCTCTGTTGCATCCTGTTATTCAGGATCACCACGTGGAGGTGTAGAAGGGTCTTGGCAGTTCTGGTTCGCAGGACCTTTCGCTAGCAGCCAGCTCTGGTCCGCTGGCCCTGACGCTAGCAGTTAGCTCTGGTTTGCTGGCCCTGACGCTAGCAATCAGCTATGGTTCGCTGGCCCTGACGCTAGCAGTCAGCTGTGGTTCGCTGGCCCTGACACTAGCAATCAGCTATGGGTCGCTGGCCCTGACGCTAGCAGTCAGCTGTGGTCCGCTGGCTCTGACGCTAGCAGTCAGCTCTGGTTTGCTGGCCCTGACGCTAGCAATCAGCTATGGTTCGCTGGCCCTGACGCTAGCAGTCAGCTGTGGTTCGCTGGCCCTGACACTAGCAATCAGCTATGGTTCGCTGGCCCTGACGCTAGCAGTCAGCTGTGGTTCGCTGGCCCTGACGCTAGCAGTCAGCTTTTGGTGGCTGACCGCAGCAGCTCATGTACGGCGCAGCATCTTGATCCTTCATTCTTCTTCTTCTTCTTTGTCTTCTTCTTCCTCTTTTTGTAAAAAGCTTTCGTTCTTCCTTTTTGTCTTTTTCTTCCTCCTTTCCTTCTTCTCCGCCTTTTCTTTTCTTCCGATTTGAGTAAGATATTATTGGGACTGAGTTTGCCTTCTCTTTTCGACCCTTAATCCCTTAATAACCTGCCTGTTTCCATGGCCGCCCCTTACAGGCTAAATAAGGCCTTCGTCTGCTGTGTGTCGCTGACCCGCATGCAAGCAGTCAGTCATGAGTCACTGGTTGCTGTCAGCTGATTCACTACAGCGTCTCCAGTCCCTGTTGATACAAGATAAATGTAGCCTTGCCATCGGGGAAAGACTAACATATTTCCCGGTAGAAAGTCTCAGCTTTTGTGAGGTGGGTCATCGTTGGAACTCACTGGTGCTGAGTTAATTTTACCTCTCGACATTTATTTGGTGGTATGTTACAATGGCTTCTCCTTCATCTCTAGGGGTACTTTAAAAGGTGTACTTACGAGTCAAAGACGCAGCGCGATGAATGACATGAGAGCAACCAACCACCCATAGCTGGCTGACTGCAACACTGCCAGCGAACAATGTCTGACCTAGACCATATTCCGCTTCCAAGCGCCAGTCCTGGAAACAGGCTGGATTAGTGTAGTTTGGCTAAGAGAATAGGGATTGCAGTTGTCGTTGTTGTTGTTGTTGTTGAGTGCCCATAATGAGTAGGATTACTCTTTCTTTTACACCCTGAAACGGAAGTTCAGCGGCAGGTTGTTGTAGCTTTCCTCCCACCCCGATCGTGCTGATGAAGGTGGACCGGTGTCGTCCATGCGGTTGTGCTATGCTTGGCTTCATCCGCGTGTCGCTCACTACTGCGGGGATCACGTCAATTTTCTCATCTCGCCAGGCTGCCATGAGAACAGCCCGTTTCCAGAGAGGACAACGCGGAAGTCGAGGCGGGGGTCTTGACCAGTATATTCTGCCTGACCCTGACTAACAGGTCTGACCAGCATATTTTGTCTGGCCCTGACTAACAGGTCTGACCAGCATATTTTGCCTGGCCATGACTAACAAGTCTGATCAGTATGTTTTGCCTGACCCTGACTAACAGGCCTTGGCTTGGCTTCGCTCGTTCTCAATCTCTTGCCACCAAACACTGAAAGGGCTTAAGCAGCAGAATGTAGTCCAGAGGAATGCGTTGTGTCGTAGTTTACAGCTTGATTGCGACATTTGCACCTTTTGGTCCAACACATCCGACTTCAGCAATCATTTTTTGAGTACCGGCTTAGCATTCCTTCTTCGATCCCTTCTCTTTATCTAGTGTGCCTGCTGCAGCCTGTTATCCAGGATCAACGCGTGGAGGTTTAGAAGGGTCTTGGCAGTTCTGGTTCGCTGGCCCTGACGCTAGCAGTCAGCTATGGCTCAGTGACCACTGCAGCTCATGCGCTGATCAGCGTCTTGATCCCGTTAACAGGTCTGATCAGTATATTTTGTCTGACCCTGACTAACAGGTCTGATCAGTATTTTTTGCCTAGCCAGACGCTAGTCTTCCTCCCGAGGGATTGCTGTGATAAGGCAAACCCAATACTTCCCCTCAAAAAAGGCTAGCTGACATCGAACGCATCTGACTGAAAGGCGCAGATATTGCCGTCTTGGTATAAACTACGTGGTGACAACGACCTTTTCAGATCGAACGTTAAGGAAGAAGAAAAAGAAGAAAAAGAGGAGAAAGAAGAAGATATACGACGAGGTTCTTCTGGTTGTATTCAAATGCGAGGCTGCTCAGTAAGCTCACCACTATGGGGATTATAGCGTTGATCCCCATCTAAATGGCCAGACGGCTGTGACACATCCTGTATCCGGAAACACGAATGAGGAAGTGAGGTGAAGGTCTTGATCAGTATATTTGACCTGACCCTGATTACTCTTCGTTTCCGTCAAAATTTGATAAAAAATGGGCATAGCACAGAGACCGCCCTGGAACAGAAACGAAACGAAACCTTCGTTATGATCAAGAAAACGTCACTATTGTTTATCTTTGTCCTTGATAAAACGTCTTTTGATCGAAACGTAGATTTCGTATCATCTTTTCTGTCATAACTGCTGTTTATGATACAGTGTTTCAGATTTCGATACTTGCGTCTTAATTTACCCCAAACAGAATTCCCTGGGTTCCCATCGTACGTCACGTTATATTCCATTTCGGGTTAATGGGAGAACTGGTCGATATAGGTTTATGTTAATTAAACAAGTGCAGACTTAGATAAAGATAGAAGTGTGGTTGTTGTTGTTATCCCATAGCTGCTGAGTAAGACTGTTCTTGGTAGTCCAATGCCCTTCTTATATTGATACAGGTCTTCTTCAGTTTTTTTCACTATTCCGTACAGTGTGTTGCCAATAGTCAGCAGTGCTTGTAAGAATCTTTTGCTTACATCCGCAAGCGCCTTGCACTCAATGTGTGTATAAATAGAAGTGTAGAAAAGATGGTTATGTAGAGTTGTGTGAAGGGTTAGGGTTACGGTTAGGGTTAGGTTTAGTATTGGGTTTAGGGTTGAGGTTAGGGTCGAGGTGGTTAGGGTTAGGGGTTGGGTTAGGGCTAGTTTTGGGATTCAGCTTGAGGATAGGGTTTAGGGGCTTAGGGTTATGGGTATGGTTAGATTTGAGGTTTGGATTGTGTTTAGGGGTAGGGGTAGGGTTATGGGTAGCGTTAGGCTTAGGTTTGAGGTTTGGATTTGATTTAGAGTTAGGTTTAGGGGTAGGGTTAGGGGTAGGGTTAGGGTTAGGTTTAGTATTGGGTTTAGGGTTGAGGTTATGGTTTAGGGGTTATCGTTAGTGGTAGGGTTAGGTTTGAGGTTTGGATTGGGTTTAGGGTTAGTGTTAGATACCGGGCTTGCTTTTACATCGTCTCGCAAAATAGTTAATGCCATGTCACTGTATAAACTGGATGCTACTCTCTTTATCATGGACCAGCGTTGACAGATCAACGAAATTCATTGCAAAGACGGCAGCAATAAGCTGAAGCAGAAGAAGAAATTCTCCTCAATTTTCGCAGAACGTTTGGCACCAGCAAAACATAAAAAAAAATGGAATATTCACTGACGCAACTACTTCAAATGCGCTGCTAAAAATATATATCTCATTTGTTTGGGGTGAATTAAGACCCAAGTACCGAGACTTTGTTGTATCAATTGTCAATTTCTCTTTGGTATGTAACACTAAGCCGGGTACTACTACTGTTGACAAATCCTTTTGTACTTATTTGTACCGTCTCAACTACTCTGTGGTCTGAGGACATCACGGCAGACGTCTGCTTTGATGATACAGTTCTGGAGACGCCTTTGAGCAATGTTTCTACGTGTGTACAACGGTCAGGTAAATGTGTCTCAGAGCAGGTACTGGAGTTGTGGAAGAGACATAAGAGAGTTCTCTGTTAGAGGTTTCAGTGTTTGTGGACTGGTAAATGTCGTTGTATCAGTTCAATCAATCAATCAAACAACAAATCAATCAGTCAATCAGTCAACCAATCAGTCAATCAATCAAGTAACCAGTAAACCAATCAATCCATTAATCAGTCAATCGATAAGTCAATCATTCAGTCACTCAACCAGTCAATCAACAAATCAATAATTCACTCACTCACTCAATTATTCAATCAATCAATCAGACAATCATTTAATTACTCAGCTGTTCAATCAATTGGTCAATCAATCAGTCAATCTTTCACTCACTCAACTGTTCAATCAATCAGTTAATCATTCACGCACTCAACTATTCAATCAATCAGTCAATGATTCACTCAACTATTCATTCAATCGATAAATCAGTCATTCACTGACTCAACAATTAAATCAATCAAACAGTCATTCATTCATTCATCCAATTTATTAATCACTCATTAAATCAGTCAATCAATCATTACATCAATCAAACAATCAGTAAATAAATTAACCAATCAATCAATCCTAATATTATCAATCAACCAAGCAATCATAATATAATCAATCAAGCAATCAATCATAATATCAATCTATTAATCAATCAATCAATCAACAAATCTAACAGCTAAAACCCTAAAGCTCCCTGTGAAGCATAGATCCTCATCGGATGTACGCATGTTCCTCCTGTTCTAGGTCTTGTGTCCCACATCTTCCCTATTTCCTCTATGTTAATCTCGTGGTCTCTCCTCGTGTATGTTGTGATCTCCCTCTACTTCTTTTTCCCTAGGGGATTCCAGAACAGATACTGTTTTGTAATGCTGCTAGCTGGTTTCTTTAATGTATGTCCTAAATAACGAAACACCCATCGCCCCGCCTCATGTTCCTTTAATGTCTGTTTGGATCTATCCAGCAGTTCGACATTAGCAGTTTTATTATACCATTTAAATCTCTCTGTTTTACCCAGACATCTATTTATGAAAGTATATATTCCATTTAAAGTGGTTTATATAAATAAATCATCAATCAATCAATCAATCAAACAATCAATGGTTAACTAAATCCATCGATCAATTAATCAATCAATACATCGACCAATTAATCAATCCATTAATCAATCAGTCCAATATTCTTTCATTCCATCAACCAATAATTATATCAATCAATAAATTAATACATCAATCGATCAATCTATCAACCGAGTGGCCCACCGGGGTCTTTGTGTGTGACAAGGACAATATTAACCCCACTGCCTCACAGAGAGCATGTCGTTAGGGGCAATTAACGGTGCGACATGCATAACATGGTTAGGTGGTTTGTTAAGAACAGTATTGATGACGTCTAACAGGCCGAGGGTCTACTTTGCTGTAGTGTTTGAGTCTATTACCTCATAAGATGGAATCTCACATCGGTTAACCACCCTAGGCGGCACTTGTTCCAACGCAGCGGAGTAATACGCTGCTCGAGCCTAGCCCACTAAGCAGGAAATCCTCAGCCCGGCTACATCCAACTGACGCCAGAGAGGAGAGCAGCTCAAGGACATCTGCCCGTGTAGAAGTACTGGTTGACAAAGACAAAGACTTTACCTTTTACGGTGTTGTTTTGTTGTTGTTGTTGTTGGTATTTCTTTCATAGCCATACTTCCTCTTCTGCTTCTGCTTCTTCTTCTTCTTCTTCTTCTTCTTCTTCTTCTTCTTCTTCTTCTTCTTCTTCTTCTTTTTCTTCTTCTTCTTCTTCTTCGCTCGATCTCAATCTCCCACTACCAAACCCTGAAAGGGTAAGTAGCAGAATGTAGTCCAGAGAACGGAATGCGTTGTGTTGTAGTTTACAGCTTGGCTGCGATATTTGCACCTTTTGGTCCAACACATCCGACTTCAGCAAGCATTTTTTGAGTACCGGGTTAACATTTCCTCTTCGATCCCTTCTCCGTAGCCAGTCTGCCCTGTTGCAGTCTGTTATCCAGGATCATCGCGTGGAGGTGTAGAAGGGTCTTGGCAGCTATGGTTCGCTTGCCCTGACGCTAGCAGTCAGCTATGGGTAGCTGACCACTGCAGCAAGGATTTTAATCTGAGGTTGCAGACTTGTGTGTGCGTATTGGACTTAATTTGTTTTTATTTTCATAAGTTCCCCAAAGTAATGATATCTTTCTCTCAGCGTTTGTAATTGTAATTGTAATATCATCATGTGTACCTCCTACTTTGTCTATGTCGATGGTTAAATTATAAATACGAATAATTCAACACCACGTATGGCGTTGTCTTCCAGGACAATCTGATTGACGTTTCTTGCATCTACTCTCATGTTCTTCGTCCTTTTGTTTCACTCTGTCCTAATTTCTGTGAACTCTCTTACAGGTATGTTTTTTGCAACTGATTGCTGTAATTCAAAAGAAAAGCCAAGTCCTCTGTGAAGTCCAGGTCATCGCTGTTTTGCAAAATACTAAAAAACTATAAAAAAGTCAGACGTTAAATTAACTTTCTTTAAATTGTTCCTAGAAAAACCTTTCCGACTTTTACAGATGTGCAGGTGTAAAAAGATTGGGATATATTTGTTTAGCCAGCAGAAAAGCTAATGATAACAAGAAAAACAAAAATATCCAACTACTAGTTCTTATCTAAAATAGATCAGAACGCAGAGTTTCATGTAGACCTCCCCATTTGCATCTGTATCATCATCATTGGCGTCTCAGTCTCTGTAGACCATGCGTGTGCTGTCCTGTGAGTTGGTGTCCAGCTCTGTCTCCTGTATTTCGACCCAGTTTGTTATGACTGTAAAGGCCGATCCGCGAGTGACATCCTCTGCCACAGATCGTACAATCATGATGAAGAGGTTGGAGTCTTTCCCCGTTCTCTTGCAGACAGAAGGCGTTAGCGAGCGTCGGCAGCCACTAAGCCTCTTACAGCTGACAGTCCTCAAACATCTTGGTGCTGAGCAATCGTTTCCCAGCCATCAGGGTGGGATCTCGCATGATTTCATCTTTCTTTTACATACGTTCTTAAACCGCAGTTTCGGGTGGTCGATACTTTAGCTCCAATTGCCAGCTGTCCATAGAGAATATCCTTTGGCAGTCTCATCTTTCTCGCGGTAAACATGCCCCAATCATCGAAGGCGTCGTTGGCTCAACAGCGAGTACTCTTTGTAAATTTAGATTAAGTGGCACTCTCTCTTTCCACCTTATACTCTATATGCGCCGTAGGCACCTCACATGAAAGGTGTCGAGTCGTCGTTCCTGCTTAGTGTTAGTGCTCCAAGTCTCGCTTCCATACATGGGAGTGAAAAGAACGCAGTTCTGATAGATCAGGACCTTGTTGTAGCGCGACAGTGCACTGTTCTTCCAAACTCTCCTCATCAGACGGTATGAAAATCTTTACACATTTATGTAAGTAAGTTACTCAACTTTAGACGCACTTCATATTTTCAAGGCAAGCAAAGGCCGCCGTCCATCGTAGACGATGATGGCATAATTAATTTTGCTAGCGCTATTTTTAGTAAGGATTAACAGCGCTACTTTTTATCCGCACTCTCTCGTCTCGTGCCGCCCAACCCCAGTGGCAAGTCAAGGACAAGACGACTAGGGGGCGACTACGAGGTCGCACCTCCCAACGACGTTTAACGACATAAGTAGACTGAAGATAGAAAGATAGATAGATAGATAGATGAATAAATAGGTAGGTAGACAGACAGATTAGATTAGATTAGATTAGATTAGATTAGATTAGATTAGATTAGATTAGATTAGATTAGATTAGATTAGATTAGATTAGATTAGATTAGATTAGATTAGATTAGATTAGATTAGATTAGATTAGATTAGATTGGGATTGAGATTAGATTGATAAATAACACAATTAGGAGAGACACATATAAATAAATAGGTGAAACGGAAATGAAAGAATGAGAAGACCCAATTGAGGAATGGACAGAGACGTCTATGTAAATGTATGGAATGTATTCTTCTTCATAGTTCGTGCTCAAATTCTCGTTACCATCCGACTTCAGCAGATATTTTGGTAAGACTACCCTCTTCAATCCCTTCTCCCTAACCAGTATGCCTTGCTGCAGCCTGTTATAATTGAACACTTGGTGGAGAAGGGTCTTGGCAGTGCTGGGTCGCTGAGGCTAACGATAGCAGTCAGCTTTGGTTCGCTGACCGCTTCAGCTCTTGCACTGTTCAGCATCTTGATCCTATGAGGTTAATGTTATACAATAAGGACGTTCATACGATTCTAGAACTCAAACAAGTAAAGCAAGAAAAGAAGCCAGGAATTCTAGTATCCAACTTATCTTGGTGTCCATGACTATTGAAATGGCTGGTGACCGGAACGCTCAAGTTATTAGAAACGCCATTGATATGTTTGTGGAATATGTCTGTCTACCCCATCAATTCCATATTGAAGCTGCTGCAAATTAAATTGTAGATTAAATTTTTATTATGTGCAAGAAAAAATCTTCATGTGGCGCAAAAATGTTTATGTGCTGGAAACGAATGCGTATGCAAATTATACTTCCTAATTATGTCTTAATTATACGTTATTAGTATTCTATTGTTATATTAAATGTATATATTTAATTGGGGAACATATGGTCGAGTTGTTAAGACTGCAGCGGTTGCGGCGTGTATTTCTCAGACCTATAAATTCATCTTTTGATAGAATCACTCATTGGAACAAACGCAACATTGCTAGACTCACAATTAACTTCACGTTTTTATACTGGTTTAGAAGACTCATCAGAGTCTGTATACAACCAGTTACATTTGCATTACCCTGCTCTAAAAGCTATGCGCATCCAATATATTTTTAAATGCATCAACTGTCCCTGCCTTCACTACCTCCTGGGGCAATGCATTCCCAATGAATTCCAAGCATTCATCACTCTCTGACTAAACAAATATTTCCTAATATCCAATCTGGACCTTTCTTTAGTTAATTTGTACCTGTGTCCTCTTGTTTTCGATGGTGGTTGTATTTTGTAAAAAAAAAATTGTTAAATTCTAATTTAACCTTTCTTGTAATTATCCTGTATTAAGTCACCTCAAATTCTTCTCTTTTCTAGACGCTGTAGGCCAGTTTTTCTGAGTCTTTCCTCATAACTGTAATTCTGGAATCCCACTATCAGTTTTGTCGCTCTTCTTTGTATCCTATCCAGCATGTTTATATCTCCTCTATGATAAGGACTCCACACCTGTACACACTACTCCAAACTAGGTCTAAACAATGCTTTATATAGTTTTACAATTACTTCTTTACTCCTATGTTTAATATTTCTTTTTATCTTACCTAACATTGCATTAGACTTGTTCCCTGCTACCTGGACTTTCTCACTCACTTTACCTGTATAATCTATTATAACCCCCAGTTCACTTTGCTTATCTATCATTCTAATATTGTTCTCACCTATTCTGTAATTATGTTCCATATTGGATCTCCCTATGTGGATGACTGTACATTTATATTTATTAAACTCCATTGGTCATCTCACATACCAGTCTTGAATTGTATTTAAATCCGACTTCAATATATCGACTTTTACTATAGATGAGACACTCCTACATAGTTTTGTGTCGCCCGCAAATTTTTCAATCATGGATCCTACATCAATGTCCAAATCGTTTATATATATCAAGAACAAAATTGGTCTGAAAATGTAGCCCTGTGACACTCCACTTTTTACTTCACACCACTGAGCGTATTCCTTATTTATGTCCACTCTGCCTTCTTTCCGTTAACCAACTTTCAATCCATTCGGCAACCTCCCCACCTATTCCATGTGATTTTAACTTTATAAAATAATCTTCTATGAGGTAGTCTATCAAAAGCCTCTGCAACATCTAGATAAATAACATCCACTGGTTTCCCCCTTATCTATCATTTTAGTAACCCTCATCCATGAATTCTAATAGATTTGTTAAGCACGATCTCCCTCTAGTAAACCCATGCTGACTATTTCTGATTAGATTAAACCAGTCTAGATGCATTACAATGTTGTCTTTGATTATTGACTCTAACAATTTACAGACTATGCTCGTTAAACTCACCGGACTGTAATTTGCTGGATCTGATTTCATTCATTTTTTGAAAAAGAGGATCACTCCCGCATCTTTCCAATCTCTTGGAACAATAACTTTTGCAAGTGATTGAGAACATAATTTAGCCAATGGTTTTACTAATTAGTTTCTAATTTCAAATAGCAATTTTTCATGGATACCATCTTGACCTGGACATTTATCTAATACAATTTGTTCGTACAATTTTGGAATAATGATTTTTAGTCAATAAGTAGGTCACAAAACTGGTATGGGATAGCTGAAGCATGCTGGTCGTTTCTAAAATTGCCATTATGTGGCAACAACATCCAGCTTTCTGATTACTGTAGAGAGCAGACGCCAGGTGTTGCATATCTCAGATACGAAATGGCGCACGTCTTTACATGGGGCACATTCAAGTAAAAGTGTGCTGTTGTACATGTTTGGTGTGCAAAATGAGTTTCTGCAAAATATATTCGCAAGTAAACGTTTCCTGTTTACGGTGAGAAGTTTTTGTTGCCCAAAGCGGTTCAAAATTGGCGCAAACAAATTGCTGATGAATCTCGATCCGGTCGTTCTATTTAGATTGCAACTTGAGCATTTGTGCAGTGGGCGGGGGGGGGGGGAGCGGGTGGGGGAAGCGAGATGATTTGAGATGACAGACAAGTAACGATAGACAGTGTAACAACTGCAATAGGGTGTTCGCATTGTTTAGCTTTCAGCAAAATGCACGATCGATTGCATTTCCGGAAAGTGAGGTCACTGTGTGTATCTACACAACTGACTGGAGGCATTTCCTTGCACTGACAAAGCGATGGGATAATTGTATTTTATTATAATTTTGGTAGAAATTATGTTGGAAAATAAGGGACAATAATAATTTTGTTTTAAGTTCGAATCTCTTGGATACACATGTATATACATATGGCTCATTCAACACAGCCACATTCAAAGTAGGTGGAGGGGTCTATTACAAATTAAAAAATGGAGAAGAAAAAAACCTGAGTATTAACAACAGGAACATACTCCAATAACTTCGGTGCAGAAGCAGAGGCACTGCAGGCCACAGCTGAGCTTGTAATCCAAGATAAAGATACCCGCCAAGAAAACAGTCTTCATGACTGATGCCACGTCAGTATTAGCCGATAAAACAAAGGAAGTATGAAGATCTCGAGCAATGCATGTTCTCTCTGGTACAGATCTCAGCAGAACACCCAAAGTTGGTCATACGGTGTTTCCCATCCGACTGCAAAATTGAAGGCACTGAAACTGCAGACAAACTAGCAAAGAGTGGAGGAGCATCCCCACAAAGAGACCTGAGTATCACATATAATGAGGCCAAGACCATAATTAAAGCCAACCAGGGTAAAATGGGCTGATCAACACCCGGACTTCCGAAAAGAAGACAGCTACTTTAACTTAATTATAAATGACCAAGTCATCATCTTCAGACTGAGAACTGGGCACAACAGACTCAAGGGTCATCTTTACAACGAAATGAGGATTGGGACAGATGACAACTGTCCATGTCAGGAGCATATCATAACTGTGGAACACATCCTGCAAAGCTGCATGCTCATGCATGAAAAGAAAGAACAATACTGGTCTCGTGAGACAGATATGAGACAAAAGCTGTATGGAGATAAAACAGCCTTACAAACAACAATGTCATTTGTAAAAGAAACCGGAACCTTGATCTGAGGATGAACGAAGAAAAGAGAAATAACCATTTGTGATCAATTTACTGACTTCATCTCGAACCATATAATTAACGATCTTTACTATTGTTTTTCAAGACTTGTTCTAAATCGCTCGCCGACAATGAAGAACGTCTTTTTCTTTTTCTTTCTTTTTGCTTATCCTGTCATATCTTTCAGCGTCAGGTTATGAAGAGATCTATAGAACGAGCCCGTCTGTTTGCCTCTTACACAGTGGCATTTATTAACTCGGATATTTTCAAAATCCCCTTTTTTCTTGGTCTGCTTTTGGCCTTTTTGAATCAGTTGTATCTAAATATCATTGCTTGTGTTTTCGGGTGATGTGTTGTGTTAATCGTGCTATGTGATGAAACCATTTTAGTTGCTGTATTTTAATGTAGTCTAATACTGGTGTTCTTCTCACCAGTTTCCTGATGTCATCGTTTCTGATCATGTCTCTCCTTGTTATACCCAAAATGTATCTCAGGCATTTCATTTCTGCTGTTACGATGTGTCGTTATCAATCAATGTTAGTATCCAGATTTGACATTGGCAGCAAAGTGTCGAGACTAAAATCATGTTATATAAAGCCCGATTGGTAGTTATTGACACGTGCTTGCAATTAAGTATTAGAGTTAATTGTCAAATTATCTAATTGGACAACGTCGCATACATATTTGTGGCATTTGGATTATTTTTTCACGGCCAAAAATCGTGAACAAAAGCTCCCATTCTCATCGAAAACTGGCACACATTTACAGAAGAGGGGATTTTTCAGACATTTTTTATGGTCACTAAAATTAGTTAGATACTGCGAGATGCACTGGTCTTTTATTTGTGTTATATGGGACAGTTGTTATGCTTAATTTAGTTCTCTATCATGTTTGTTCAACAGTATCAATCCATGTTTAGTCTTGTTTTTTCTCCTGCTCTGAAGGTCTGCCGTCTGGCCTAATCGATTCGCGAGGCGGTTAGGTGTGGAGACACTCTTTAGATATATCCCCACTATCTAATTCCCTGTCTGTCTATTAACGTCATGTCTGGCATTAGTCTTATGCCATTTGTGATGTCTTCATTTCCAACTTTGTCTTCTTCTTCGTGACCGCTTTTCGTTAACATGTCAGTATCCTTTACGTGATCTCTCGTCTTTGTCTGTGTTCATGTATCAATGTCTGACAATGATAATTAATTAGCCAACTTCTCCAATTCTCTTCTTCTTCTTCTTCCTCTTCTTCTTCTTCTTCTTCTTCTTCCTCTTCTTCTTGTTCTTCTCTTCTTCTTCTTCTTCTTCTCTTCTTCTTCTTCTTCTCTTCTTCTTCTTCTTCTTCTTCTTCTTCCTCTTCTTCTTCTTCTTCTCTTCTTCTTCCTCTTCTTCTTCTTCTTCTTCCTCTTCTTCTTGTTCTTCTCTTCTTCTTCTTCTTCTTCTCTTCTTCTTCCTCTTCTTCTTCTTCCTCTTCTTCTTCTTCTTCCTCTTCTTCTTCTTCTTCTTCCTCTTCTTCTTCTTCTTCTTCTTCTTCTTCTTCTTCTTCTTCTTCTTCTTCTTCTTCTCTTCTTCCGCATCGTCAAATTCTACTTCCTTTTTAGTCACCAATAGAGTAAATTATTTTTTTTTCTCAATGTGCCAAATAAATTAGCGCATATCTTTCAGTCCCAGATTCTTGCGAATGCGCGTTATAAATTATTATATACAGGGATATTGGTTTTCAATCAGGTAGATCAGTGTCCGATGCCAGGTAGTCAGATGCTATCCTGTTCTTCTGCAGTTTTTTGTTCTGGTCGGTCGAAAGAAGGTAGCGTTTCCCTTGTTTATCCTTCAATTTGGCTCCATTTTGGCTATTAGTACTATTTGGTATTGGTTTCATTCTCCAGGCTTACTAAGGACGGAACACGTGGTAGATCGGCCAGTTCTCACAGCAAAAGCAACTTTCTCAATCCCAGTTATCCACACGTTCCAGTTGACCCATCTGGTAATGGATGCAATCCTTACTCTTAGAAAAGGAAAGACAACGATAAAACAAAGGAAAGAAACTGACACCCTCCCCATTAGGAAATATGTTTTTAGTCAGAGAGGGGTGAATGCTTGGAGTGCATTGCCACAGAAAGTAGCGGAGGCAAGGACAATTAATCTATTTAAGAAGGGATTTGATCCGCATAGGTTTTAAAGCAAGGTAAAGTAAATGAAGCTGGTTGTATACAGACTCTGTAGAGTCTTCAGAACCATTATAAAGATGTTAAGGTAAGTTTAAGAGGAAGGATAGTACAATGCAGTTTCAGTTAAACGCCCCTTACTTTTACATTGTAGTGCTGGGATGGAATTCGTTTCGTTTTCTATTATCTCAATTTTATTCCAGCTCCCATTATTATTGTGGTCATTGACATTGTCGCTGTGGGGAGGAAGACTAACGACTTGTCAGGCACAACAAACTGAGCAGGCATGCTAGTCAGGTTCAGGAAAACATACTGATCAGGCATGCTAGTCAGGTTCAGGCAAAACATACTGATTAGGCATGCTAGTCAGGTTCAGGCAAAACATACTGGACAAGACGCTCACCTGGGCTTCCTCGTAGCACTTTCTGCAAACAGGCTGTTTTTTATGGCAGCCTGGCTAACAAGGTGAGGAATCGACGTGATCTCCGTAGCAGTAGTCGACAAGCAGGTGAAGCCAATCATAGCACATCCCCTGGAGGACCCCGATACACCTTCATCCGCAGACTCGGGATGTGAGAAAAGCTAAGACAACCCGCCACCTAACTTAACGTCATTTTTAGGGCTCACAAAAGAGTAATCGTACTCATTGTGGGCATTTACAACAACAACAACAACAACAACAACAGCATACATTGTTGCTCCAGGGGAAGTATAGGTCCAACGTTAGGTATAGTGTTTATACTAGGTATAGTATAGGGGTAACACTATGTATAATGTTTATACTAGGTCTAGTATAGGGGTACCACTAGGTCTATTGTTTATACTAGGTATAGTATATTTGCAGCATTAGGTATGGTGTTTATACAACGTATAGTATAAGTGCAACACTAGGTATAGTATTTATACTAGATATAGCATAGGTCCCTATTAATGCGCTTTCCAAGGGGCAGTCAATTCCAAGGATATACCAGATGGTGGAGGCAGGCGGATTGGTGCGGCAGCCGGACGGAACTAGTGAAAATATCGTCCCTGATCAGTACTGGCCCTATGATAAGAAAATAGTTGTCCAATGACAACATCAGACCTATCAGCCTAGAACGCTCCAGTGCCAGCATGACTGTGCGGAGGTGATTCTGAGGGTAGGGACATCCCAATAGTCAGCTGGTCATTTTGTGACAGTACTACACTATTAGAATGACAACTGGTTGCCTAACTACTCTGCAAAGTCTTCTGGGGGTCGCTGTGATCGAGAGGTTAGTGTCTTGCTACGTATCCAAGGTAGCTTGGAACCAGAGAGTGAGCTTGGCAACTAGCGCAGTTTCTTCACCCCATAATCCAAATACAGCGCAAGTTATACCATCAAGATAAAACTGTGCTGATGTCGACATCATCTTTTGCGATGGGCAACTAACTAAGACTTAACACTGCATTTCGTTTAGCATAGCCAGCATTCAGTGAAACCTGAATCCATTTGTTTTCGGTGAGGTTTCGGTAGCAATAGTTTTTGCAAGGTGAGACTGCTTGCCCCATCAACAGCTTTCTATAGTCGTCTCTTACGACATGCCAGGTAGGAAACAATGATTATGTATATTATACCCTGTAATCCGTCGGGCGTGGAGGCGTGGCAATTGATAAACGATCATCAAGACAAGCGGACGGGGGAAATGTCAATCGCCTGTTGTGTGAGCACATCTCACAATCCAGCCTGAGTCTCAGTTACAGTGGGACGATGAGGCATGCGCTACTACTACCAAGATCCGCACTCGGGTATTCTTTTACTTCAATTTTTTCAACTCGCAGAGACCTGCTACAGTACAGTTCAATCAAATAGTTTGGGATCAAGATGCTGAGCAGCGCATAAGCTGCCGTGGTCAGCGACCCATAGCTGACTGCTAGCGTCAGGGCCAGCAAAACAGAGCTGCCAAGACCCTTCTACACCTCCATGCGTTGAACCTGGATAACAGGCTGCAACAGAGCAGGCTGGCTAAGGAGTTGGGATCGAAGAGGAAATGCTAACCAGGTACTCAAAAAATGCTTGCTGAAGTCTGATGTGTTGGACCGAAAAGTGTAAATATCGCAGTCAAGCTGTAAACTACGACACAACACATTCCGTTCTCTGGACTACATTCTGCTACTTAGGGCCGTGTAAAGGTTTGGTAGCGGGAGATTAAGAACGAACGAAACCAAACCAAGCCAAGTCAATCAAATAGTTTGATCCGTTTAGACCGCTCTGGTTCTAAGGTGTCTGTAGAATCGATTAATGAACGTCATTAATTAGATCACAAAGCAATTGGTTACCATAAGCGAGTCACAGCTACTCGAGCCGTTTACCCGTGCTAGGTTGGACCTGTGTGACTGATGACAGGTGGCCAAATGTTAAGTAAACTCATTTCGCTCTTTTGCCTTTGTGCACCATGTTGGGACCCAGGACAACCTTCAACTCATTTCTCCGCCTCACTCTCGACCGTCCGCGAAGGCGAAATTAGGTTGTGAGGTGTGTGTTTTCTGTTGCCTGTGTCCCTGACAAGGATGTTGTGGTCACAAAGTAGGTTGTGAGGTGTGTGTTTTCTGTTGCCTCTGTCCCTGACAAGGATGTTGTGGTCGCAAAGTAGGCTGTGAGGTGTGTGTTTTCTGTTGCCTGTGTCCCTGACAAGGATGTTGTGGTCACAAAGTAGGTTGTGTGGTGTGTGTTTTCTGTTGCCTCTGTCCCTTACAAGGATGTTGTGGCCGCAAAGTAGGTTGTGAGGTGTGTGTTTTCTGTTGCTTCTGTCCTTGACAACGATGTTGTGGTCGCAAAGTAGGCTGTGAGGTGTGTGTTTCTTTCCCTCTTGAACATGTCTATGCTTCAACAACAAAAATCGTAATTGCAGCTGGAGTATCACTCTGGTCCATATGATTGTGTTTGTTTTTCTGCACGTGACTAATATTTTGTCCATTTCAATGCGGTCTAGAATAATCGTCTTCTTCCTCCTCTTCTTCTTCCTCTCTTCTCCTTCTTCTTCCTCTCTTCTCCTTCTTCTTCTTGTTCCTCCTCTTCTTCTTCTTCTTCTCCTTCTTCTTCCTTTTCTTCTTCCTCTCTTCTCCGTATTCTTCTTCTTATTCTTCTTCCTCCTCCTCTTCTTCTTCTCCATCGTCTTCTTCTTCTTCCTCTTCCTCTTCTCTTCTTCTTCTTCATCTTCATCTTCTTCTTCTTCTTCTTCTTCTTCTTCTCCTTCTTCATATCTTCTTCTTCTTCTTTTTCTTCTTCTTCGGAGTTTGTCTTGAAAAGAACGTTGTCGCGTTCTGTCATAGTTTGCAGAGAGGCTGAGATACCCACGCCTATCCGTTCAACATTGATTGTTAGCTGGCCCTTGGATTACCAGGTTTGCCTCCTCACTGCCATCCCTATTCAGGTTTTGCCAAACTGCACTTGAGCAGCTTGTTTCCAGGGTCGCCCCTCTTATAGGTACAAAAATGGTCTTGGTCAAGTCTGGTTCGCTGCCCCTGATGCAAGGAGCCATCTGTGAGTCGCTGGCTGCTGTAAGCTCATTCAATGTGATGCGTCATTAGCACCAGTCTCGAATCTTATATGATTTTCAAGCTTAGCATGTACCAGGCGAGAAATAATTGATATCGAACAGAATACTATCCAACATTTTTATATCAATCGTTAAAAACCTATTCAGATATATATTCGTCCTATTTGACTTGGCTTGGATTCGTTCGTTCTCAGTCTCCCACTACCAAACCATGAAAGGGCTTAAGTAGCAGAATGTGGTCCAGAGAACGGAATGCGTTGTATCGTAGTTTACAGCTTAACTGCGATATTTACACCTTTCGGTCTAACACATTCGACTTCAGCAAGCATTTTATGAGTACCGGGTTAGCATTCCCTCTTCGATCCCTTTTCCTTAGCCAGTCTGCCCTGTTGCAGTCTGTTATCCAGGACGACCATCGCGTGTAGGTGTAGAAGGGTCCTTGGCAGATCTGTTTCGCTTGCCCTAACGCTAGCAGTCAGCTATGGGTCGCTGACCACTGCAGCTCATGCGGTGCTCGGCATCTTGCTCCTGTTCGTCCTATATGCCACTGTTAGGAAACAAAGCGTAAGATGCACGCATACTATAAAACTCATCGGCCCAACATGGAGAGCACAGTCATCAATTCTCCGGACATCGGCACTTGCCTTGTGATTTCCGGAGCTGAATACGCTGCACGTCTGTGAAAATTCTGCCCATGCGAAACTAGTAGACAGCAATATATGAGGCGTACCGTATAGTACCAGGGTACCTAAAACACTATCCAATCGTTAAAATATACCCTATAACTGGGAGACAATGATACTAATGTCTGGTCTGGCAAAACACTGATCAGAGAATATTAGCCAGGGTCAGGGGAAATATACTGGTCAACACCCTCACCTGACGGGACGATGTGGCTAATGTCTGATCAGGCAAAACATACTGATCAGAGAATGTTAGCCAATGTCAGGAGAAATATACTGGCCAAGATCCTCACCTGACGGGACGATGTGGCTAATGTCTGGTCAGGCAAAACATACTCACCAGAGAATGTTAGCCAATGTCGGGAGAAATATACTGGCCAAGATCCTCACCTGACGGGACGATGTGGCTAATGTCTGGTCAGGCAAAACATACTCACCAGAGAATGTTAGCCAATGTCAGGAGAAATATACTGGCCAAGATCCTCACCTGACGGGACGATGTGGCTAATGTCTGGTCACGCAAAACACACTGATCAGAGAATGTTAGCCAGGGCCAGAAGAAATATACTGGTCAAGACCCTCACCTGACCTCATCTTTTGTCGTCCTAGAAACGGGCTGTTGTCGAGGATAACAGCCTCGCTAACAAGATGCGGTTCGAGGTGATCTCCGTAGTAGTGAGCGAAACGCAGATGAGGCCAAACATAGCACAACCGCCTGGAGAATCCCGGTCCACCTCCATCAGCACTCTCGGGATGTAAGGCAAGCTATGGCAACCCGTCATTTAATGCACCTTTCAGGGCGCACATAAGAGTAAACTACTCATTGTTGGCATTCGAAACAAAAACAACATCATAATTAGCATAGCACCAACCGAGATCCTAAGAAACGTCGCAGCAGAAATCGAATGAGAAAAACAGGAGCACTATCCAAGACACCCAATGTTTGTACATCAGGTACAGAGCACAATACTCGAATCAAGACATAGCTTCCTAAAATCAACAAAGGCACAAAGCAATACAGACAGACATTGAAAGTCGCAGAATCGAGAGATGGCACAAATTTATGCAGGTCTCAGAGATCGAACCAGGAGAAACCTGCCCCCCGAACATCATCTTCAATACACAAGATGGAAGTCGCTGAACAGACTCCGAACTGGTGTATTATGGTACAAGTGGAACATGAAGAGACCGGGATACACAGATGATGATACGTGTGACTGGCGCAATACAGGACCCAGACCATCAGCAAACATGTAATATGTGCGACATGCTGGAGGCAAATGAAAAGACAACCCATGTCGCTGAATACTGGATGCATATTGTATGACGTGAGGTTTGTAAAGTAAGTAAATTACATGGTGAGTACGACGTCAACAAATACACGTCCCTCCGAGTCATCCTCTATTTGTAACAGGCTCTCTTCTCCCTAAGCATTTTGGACTGCTACTATTTCCGTTATCCTGAAGATTCCAGAACACATGCTGCTTTTTAATGATGTCGCCAAGCTACGTTAATGTGTATTCTATCCAAGACCAGTGTCTTCTTCTTTCGTTATATACTACTAATATATGACTGGTTCTTTGTCGCAGATCCATTTCTGATATTATTTTTTATATTATTATTTTTGACATTGTTGTTATTATTATTTTAGTTAAGCGTGTTCAATTTACATCGGACCTAACTGCACCAAGTGAACACACTTACGATGTGCATGATGACGTAATTTTTTATGCAAATAGCACATATCAACCGTCAAGTTTGCATAATTTTATCATTATCCGACACTTAGTTTCCTCAGCAGACCGTTGAAAATATGACGGGTGTGAAACGAAATCCGTCCAGAGTTGATCAGCGAGCGGTGATTCGGTGTCTAACAGCTGAAGGATGTCGACCAGTTGACATTAATCGTAGAATGCAGGCAGTGTATGGTGACAAAACTGTGTCAAAGACAACAGTAAAGAATTTGACAACGTTGTTTAAAGAAGGACGTGAGTTAACGAAAGATCTTCCGAGTCCAGGACAGGCGCATATTGTTGCTTCAGAAGACGCCATTGCCAAAATTGATGCCGGAGCTTACGTTTGCCACACTTTTTCACCATACACTGCCTGCATTCCGCGATGTATGTTGACCGATCGACATCCTTGAGCTGTTAGAAACCGAATTACCGCTCGCTGATCAACTCTGGACGGATTTCGTATCACACTTCTTATATTTTCAACGATATGCCGAGGAGACTATGAGTTGGAGGATAATTCAATTTTGCCTTCTTGACGGTTGGTATGTGCTGTTTACATTAGAATTGATGTCATCATGCGCATTGTACGTATGTTTACTTGGTGTAGTTAGGTCCGGTTTTATTTGAACACGGCTCGTATTATGATAGGACTCCAATTTATTCAATTCTCCGCAAAACCTATTAATGAAAGTGTGCATCTAGTTTTCTTTGTTTGTTGTTTTCCGTGTTTCACACCTATACTGTAGATCATACTTTACATTAGAGTTAAAAATATTTATTTTCATTTTTGACATTAACTTCCTTGTGATCACATTCGTCAAAAGTGAAGGAAATACTTCTCTTTAATCTTGTTTTATTTCAACATAACGAATTCCTTCATTCTTTCTCCATCTGGTATACTTCCAGTTTAATGCAAAACATACATTTCTAGCAATCGACTATCCGTTATTTACTTTAAATATTGTTGGATGCACATTTAATACTAGTACAACTGTCAAGAAGTTAAAAAATGCAGTTAAAAAAGTCAGAAAATACAGTATCCGTGGCATTCCACGCCTTTTTTGATAACCTGGTAGATAACTGACGACGGATTATCAGACAAGTAACACGCAACAGCTTCGTGCAGCCTTGGATTGTTTGAAAAGATGTGACCAATCGCAGAAGTAGTTATGATCGGCTATTGATCAGTTAGATCCAATTGGATAAGCCGACACATCACAGAACGTGGAGTGGTGTATGAGCATGTCGTTGATTGGCGGAAAGATATAAACGAACTTTGCTGTAGATCTGGTGATAAATGTGGTTCTGAAGACTAGGAATCCGCGAGAAATCCTTTTGTATTGATCGAGAGGTCACTAGGGGTTTTAGTGAGGTAACTAGGGATTACGCGAGAGATCATTGGTCGTTCCATGTGAGATCGCCAAATGTTCGGCGAGAAGTCGCTAGGTGTTTAGGTAAGTGGTTGATTGGGTTTCTACGAGGGGTCGGAAGGTGTTCTGCAAAAAGTCGCAAAGAGTTCGATGAGAAGTCGCTAGGTGTTTAGGTAAGTTGTTGATTGGGTTTCTACGAGGGGTCGGAAGGTGTTCTGCAAAAAATCGCAAAGAGTTCGGCGAGAAGTCGCTAGGTGTTTAGATAAGTGGTCGATTGGGTTTCTACGAGGGCCCGGAAGGTGTTCTGCAAAAAGTCGCAAAGAGTTTGGCGAGAAGTCGCTAGGTGTTTAGAGTGTTATTTGGAGTTCCACAAGAGGTCACTAGGTGTTTCGCGAAAGGTCGGTAAGTGTTCCGCGAGAGATCGCCAGTGGTTTAGTGAGAGTTCCCTTGGTGTTTGGATAAGAGGTAGAAAGAGTTTTTGCTTGAGGTCGCTAGGTGATGTTCAATTCCGCGATATTTAGCAATGGGTTAGGGACATTGCTACGAATTCCACAAGAATTCCTTAATGGTTCTGTGATAGAAGGGTTTCCCTAGATGCCAATAAATGATCCACGAGAGGTGGCCAGGGGTTCAGATATGTCTATAAGTGTTCTGTGAGAGGTCGTTAGGCGAGAGATCGCTTGGGTTTCAGTGAAAACCCGCTCGGCGTTCCGCAAAAGAGGATTAAGTATTCCGCGACAGGTCTGAATATTTATACGACAGGTAACTAAGGGTTGTTTGAGAGGGCCCTAAGTATTCATCGAAAGGTCGCTAGGTGTTTAGGGAGAGGTCGATAGTGGCTACGCGAGAGTTTGTGGCCGATAAAAAAGTCAAAAGAATCATAGCTTTGCTCGCTGTCCGATGTTAGCGAAGGCAGCAGAGAACAATGGCCGACTGTGGGAGAATGCATGAAACTGATTGTTGATATACTCTGTTACTGGCCTTTAACCCCAGCTGCCCGGAGTAATTATGAATGTCGCTAATTGATATCCTTCACGTACCACTCTCTGCTTCGCATCCAGTTTTGAGTCTTCCCCTCTACTCTAACTCCCGCATTTCTTCTCCCACCTCTACCCAAGCGCCTTTAACATCTTCCACTTTCATGAAGTCCTTCAACCTACTCCTATATTTTTCCCTCCAACCTGCTCATCCCCCCTCCCCACTTCTTACACCCCCCCCCCCCTTTTCCGTACTTTATTCCTTTAAATGCTTGAGATTTTAAGTGGTCTTTCATTTTTCCAGCAGCATTACTTTGTCTACATATTCGTGTTTTATGTGTGGACTAAATACTAGCAATGATTTATGATTTACATATTTCTGCTTGTCCATAAGAAATAACCATTTCCTTCCTACTTTTATAACTATTTGCTCAACCTTGATCGTCTGAGATTGAGAAACTATTTATAGATAATGACGTCAAGAATGCCGAGTAACGTCGTCTGCCAAACAAATCCCCAGCGCAAACAGCGGACAGATATGCATTAGAGACATAAGATACATACATTTATATTGCATTTTCCCACGATTAATTAGCACACTTTTTCAACAATGTTTATATTGTGAACTTTGTCAATTAAAATGATACTAGTTAGCAAAGACAACTATTATTATTATATTTACTACAAGTTACAATTGACGAAATGCATTGAGCGTCGAGGTTTGGAAACGACCTCCACATAATGAGAGCTTTGCGGTTGAACTTTTCCAACCATATTGTTGTTGTTGTGGTTGCTGCTATTCGCGAATTCCCGCAATGAGTAGGCTATTCTTTTGTGCGCCCTGAAAATGACGTTAAGTGGTGGGTTACAGTAGCTTTTCTCACATCCCGAGCGTGCTGATGAAGGTGGACCGGGGTCCTAATTCTTTTTGATTTTTTACTGTGCCAGATGGTGAAAGATACATATTTCAGCCATTGTTATGTGCAATACGTCAGCGTGATGGGGATAGAGGGAGTTGGTGGTATTAACTGATTCCGCAATTCTTAAAAATATTGGACAATCCAGAAGATGGTGTTTCACTGTTCCAATTGTTGGTTGTAGTGCGTGAATGATGTTGTATATGGTTACTCCCTATAGGTGTTTATTCAATCTCACCTGTTTTGTTAGCCATGTGCAAATTGTACTCGGATTTCTTCGTCTCAAATCGCAGGTGCTATCTTTAGGATTTGGTTGAGACATGTCTGCAAAAAGAGCTCTTGCAGTCCAGCCTGCAGTTATCCAGTCCGTCCATTGCTGTCTGAATTTGGCCAGGATTATACTTTACGTTTGCGAGAATTGTCAAAGGGAAATGTAGGTCCTATACTGCTGAGTAATGTGGATGCCAAGAAGAATAAAGATGAGTATGGACACCCTAGATCTGCATCATTCAGAGCTAAAGCTAAAAGAAGAAAACCACCCATACATTTACAATGAATTAGCAACATAAGAATCTGATGGGTCTCTTTGCTTCTTTATACCTCTGCAGATGGCGAGTCTGTCTGCTGCGACTTCCTGCTTTTGCGAGCTCGTCTTCTCGTTTCCAAGGATCCTACAGTGGTCTGAAATGCACTGTTGGACTAGATCTGTTTTTTAGGACAGCAACTAGATGCCATATTTTATTTCGTTTTTGGGACTTGAAATGGCTTGGAGTACGCTGTTGAAGTCTGTTAGAATGGCCGTTTTTCTTGTAGTGTTTTGGGTGACAACAATCACTGAACATAATTCAATCACAGCACACTCAGATGGGTACACACTGATTTGAAACTGTTGATCAATATAGCTTTGAATCCCTAGCGCTCAACAGTGTTAAGAAAATGCTAATTTCTCTAGGGAACTTAAATGTGCACATATATAACCCTTATGCTCAAGATCAATCCACACACCCACTCCGGCATGTTATATAATCAGACGAGGACATTTTCACTTAAGCCTGGCTCGTACTTGTTTATATCTGACGTTTAGATCATATACAAACGTATTGTTACTTCCCTCATCGACCTAACTAGTAAACACGTGTAGGTAGTATTGCATGACATTGGGTGGAAGGACCAGAACGGTGTGCTGCTGGATAAAGAACAAGTTTGTACAAAAAAACAACATTTATATGTATGTTCAGATGCCTCGCTTTAACGAAAACAGAAAAGAAAAGTACGTTACGACCTGAATGTCTTCATCAGGTATAGCGAACAACAGAAATATGAGGTAGCAAATCATAGAAAGTGGAATGATTTAATAAAACAGAAATACGAAAACATAATTGAGCAAGAAGATGTGCTTAGCTTAACAGCACATGAGAACTCGTCACTGATCTCCTTGCTTGTGGACCTGTTTTCCATATGGGCAGCAACAACTACAGCAGTAATAACAAAAACAGCAACAACAACGTACCGTTTTTAAATGAACACAGGGTATATGATGATCGGGTGCTGCTTCATTAATTACTTCGTGTCCAACCAGGGGTATTTAATTTATCTAGTACAACCTAAGCCCGCATGCTCAACATATCACGAAATGCGTTCCGATCGGGTTGTCAATCACTTTAGAAGATAATTGCCTGAGTAATAAAATATTGTAGAAGTACCGACAGGGTTTCGAAAATGTTGGTCGTACATTATTGTGTAGGTAAAGAGATAAACATCTGGTTCAGTAGTCAAAACTAACGTCAATGGTCGGTGAAACATACTAAACAGGGTTCGGATCTAACATCTGGGGTATGTGCAGTATATTCACCAAAACTACACCTCAACTCAGGGTTAGGTCCGACATACTAAGTTAGACCCTGATCTCACGACAGGATCATATGCAACATCCTTACCAAGGTCGAACCTAACATCAAGGTTAGGTGTCAAATTTTGGTCAAGACGCCAATTCACATGAGTGTCAGGTACAAATTACTGACAACAATCCAACCTCACGTCTGGTTCAGGTGAAGTATACTGACTAAAGCTCGCTCTCATGTCAGTGGCAGGTGCAATATACTGACCAGAATCCAAGATCAAGTTCAGGTCACGCTGGAACACACTGACCAAGACGCAAATAGTGCACGAGAGCAAAGAGCAATTAGAGCCAGGTGAAACATACTGACTAATCAGGCCCCCACTACACATCAGGATTACATATGACTGATCAGGTCCCCACTACACGTCAGTATTACATAAGACTGATCAAACCCCCCACTTCACGTCAGGATTACATATGACTGATCAGACCCACCCCCCCCCACTACACGTCAGTATTACATATGACTGATCATGCCCCTACCTCACGTCAGGATTACATATGACTGATCAGGTCCCCACTACACGTCAGGATTACATATGACTTATCAGGTCCCCACTACACGTCAGGATTACATATGACTGATCAGGTCCCCACTACACGTCAGGATTACATATGATTTATCAGGTACCCACTTCACGTCAGGATTGCATATGACTGATCAGGTACCCACTTCACGTCAGAGTCAGGATTACATATAGCAGATATGTAAGTCTCATGAAGGAATCCAATGTAGCCCTCCATCAAAGAAACATCGACACATCAGAAGAGCTCACCACGACATGTTTAGTTAGTTGTATTTCCACTTGTGCCGTTGAGCGCCGTGGAGAGCTAAAATCGTCTATCCTGCGCCAAGGTCAATGTGAGCCCGTGTGGCTGCACAATCACTCTAATGTCCTCTATCCATCTGCCTTGAGGCCGCCCCCTTGCTCTGTAAAATGATTTACCAGCGTTGTAAGCTATCAGACGTATTTTGTCTCTCCTGTCCTGGTAACACCGATGATCTTCTTCAATCACATCATCTCCTAGTTCTTCGTCAAGAGGTGGTCATCCTTGAAGGGACCCAGCTCAGGTTCCAGTCGTTTCTATCACGGGCGCGTGTCGTCCAGTGGGAGAGTAGTCTTTTTGTTGTGGGGTCGTGAATGTTGTAATTGTCTATTGAATCTCTCCAGCGAGTTGATGGCCGTCCCCGACATCTCTATTTGTCCCGCGGGTACCATATGGCGGTTAATGGTACTCCTTCTTTCGTCTTGTCGTCAAGCTATATTGCCGGCTCTGCGGTATTTTTAGTGGTTGACGTGCTGTAGGACATCCTTGATGTGTGGCATTCTCGGGATCACACGTCGAAATTCTGCTCTCACGCACCACGGACAGAGGCCATGTTTGACACTGATAGCACAGAGTCGGCATAAATACACTGTGAATACGCTGTTGCTATGTTACTAAACTAATGCTCGGGTGCCTAAGTAGTGGAGACAGATGATAAGTAACCGCAGATCCGTTCTGACACCTAATCTCATGTTTTGACCAACAATGCTAGTAGACTTCTGGCTTTCTCAATTATACACATTTTGCCATTATATATATTCATACATATCATTACATATTATTGGGCCAAAGAGATAGCCCTTTGCTACTGAACCCGTAACAACAACAAGAACAACAACGTGCATTTATTTTCATAATTATCGACAATTTTATTGAAAGTCTGGCCCCACAGGGCTGGTCAAAATATGCAATAGTGCCCATGATGTCCAATGGTTGGACTCACCTGAAGTCTATTAATTACAATCTTTATCTCTAAGAAAAACGGGTCGCTGTGGTCGAGAGGTAAGGAACTCGCCTCTCAAAGCAATGAACAGAAACGGCGTGGGTTCGAGCCTCGCAGGTTTCAAGCGGCCTGTAGTCTCAAAGGAGGTGGGACAAGAGTACCTGCAACCTGAATTACCTCCGGTCGTCTTGATTTATGTCCTGCGATTGATCCAAGGAAGCTCGAGACCAGAGCATAACATTGGTGACCAGCGCAGCTTCTTGATCACTATAATCCAAATACAGGGCAAGTTACATCATCGAGACAGAACCTTCAGAGTGTGTCGCCATCATCACTTGCGTTGGGTAACTAACTCATCTCTAAAGATAATTAGAAATGTTCGTGTGTGTTGTGTATGTTGTGTTGATATATCCCTACAGTTGAAGAACGTTTTCGGCCATATATATTTATGTATATCAAGTTCATAGTATGGTCAAGGTGACCACAACCAGCCACAACTGCATAACTTCAATGACAGCAACTGAGCCGATGTCTCAACGAAACATTTTCGAGAAGAGTGTGGCAAAAGGATGTGGAGCTTGGCTTACAAAGTCAGTGTGCCAGGTTCAAATCATGTCTCTTATTTGGTTATCGGTGGGATTTTTGCTGTCCATTTTGGTTGCACCCAGGCCACAGATTTGACTGGATTTCACACTACTCGTCGACTGATGTTTGTGTCCACGGAAATGTGTTGTGATTTTCCATTTGGATTAGTTAGTTCGTTCATTCTGTTGCGTTTTTCCTCAATGATTATCCTGGCATAGTCATAGGCTCTTTCAAATAGTATTTCGGTTGCCCTGTGTCGTATTTCCACGGTACAATTCACACGGCTTAACTTCACGAGATTGGTGTCCTCGCCTTTTTGCTGACAGTGCTGGTTTCTATGAGGCTACAAGATCGTTAGACTCAGAGCGGGTCATTGTTGAATAAAGGCCCACATGCATAGAATGGGTCTTCGATACACCGATTGTGGATCATCCAAGCAAACACTTGAAAATATCCTGCAGAAAGTTTATACTAATACAGACCGTAGAGATTCAGTCTGGCCCGGGGGGAGCGACCATGCTTGAAAAGAAGTGTTGGGGGGGGGGGGACGACTGGCGCAGACCTGAAGGGCACAATCTACTTCGTAAACATCACCGGGCTAGAAGCATAGCATCAGTTGATCTGGAACCTCACCGGACTAGAAGCATAGCATCAGTTGATCCTGAACCTCACCGGGCTAAAAGCATAGCATCAGTTGATCGTAAACCTCACCAGGCTAGAAGCATAGCATCAGTTGATCGTAAATCTCACCAGGCTAGAAGCATATCATCAGTTGATCGTGAACCTCACCGAGCTAGAAGCATAGCATCAGTTGATCGAAGAACAAGAGCAACAACACGGTGTGGTTACACATTTACACATTGACCAATAGTGGCTACTATATCGCCCGGGAGAGATTGGGCTCTTCCCAGTTAGCAGCATGCCCAAGACACATGACGCGGGAGAGATTGGGCCCTGCTCGGTTAGCAACATGCCAAAGACACATCGCCCAAGAGGGATTGGGCCCTGCCCGGTTAGCAACATGCCCAAGACACATCAGCTCACCCACTGAGTGAAGTCTTTAATCCGTGCGTCCCCTATACCGTCCACTTTGACCTCGGTCTCCACACTTACCATAAAACCACATGGCGTCATGACTTCATTCCCGAATATTGAAAGTTTAATGAGAATTGTAGCTTGGAGTTATCTTTGTCAACTTCATCACGTGGTCATGGTAGAGGTCGATCGACGCAACATGTCACTGATGCATAAGTTCAAATTATTGTTATTATAATTATTTATCATTGCATGACCGCTTCTTCTAGCCAATACACTTGTAGATAGATGTTAACAAAGTCAGGCGACAGTTTCTTAATTCCCGCGGGAGCTACGGAGTTCGTGCTCTTTCGTCATCCTTTCCTCAATGAAATTAACTGTTGCAATAAAGTCGGACATGCCCACCATTTTCAGTTTCTTAAAGAAAGCAAAGGTAAAAGCTGTAATTTTGGAATTCGTTGAAATCTCGTGAGATCTGAAAATATTTTGGGCTTCGTCGTGGTCGTTCAGAGATTAACTAAATTAACGAATGAAGTGGGCAGCACGCGGATATTGATAGCTCTTTACAGTTATACACTGATCATCATCATCATGCGCCTTATTGTTTCAATAACGCAGTCTCCGTCACGGCAGCTCTGTTTGCATTTCGGTTTAGGGCGTGTTGGCCCATGTCTCCATCACGGTAGTTCTGTTTGCATTTCGGTTTAGGGCGCCTTGGCCGAGGTCTCCATCATAACAGCTCTGTATGCATCTCGGTTTAGAGCGTGCTTTTCTGCGTCTCCATCATGGCAGCTCTGTATGCATCTCGATTTAGAGCGTGCTTTTCTGCATCTCCATCATGACAGCTCTGTATGCATCTTGGTTTAGAGCGAGTCGGCCCACGTATCCATCATGACAGCTGTGTATGCATCTCGGCTTAGAGCGAGTCGGCCCACGTCTCCACCATGGCAGCTCTGTATGCATCTCGGTTAAGGCGAGTCGGCCCACGTCTCCATCATGGCAGCTCTGTATGCATCTCGGTTAAGGCGAGTCGGCCCACGTCTCCATCATGACAGCTCTGTATGCATCTCGGTTTAGAGCGAGTCGGCCCACGTCTCCATCATGACAGCTCTGTATGCATCTCGGTTTAAAGCGAGTCGGCCCACGTCTCCATCATGGCAGCTCTGTATGCATCTCGGTTAAGGCGAGTCGGCCCACGTCTCCATCATGGCAGCTCTGTATGCATCTCGGTTTAGGGCGAATCGGGCCGCATCATCCAAAGACATCCACAGACTGTTCATAATGTCCTGATTCCATCTACGTCACGGTCGACCACTTTTTGTTCTCCTTCCTATAACCAAGACGGCCATTATCAGTCTCGGCAGACCGTCAGGCCTCATCACATAACCGAAATATTTACCTTTATTCTTGCCATCTTGTCTAGGAGACAATTTTCTGTAATATAAAACAATCATACAATTGATCTTTTTGTCTTTTTCTCTGTCCATGATACCATCAACATCCCTTCGTAACACTTCATTTAAAAAACTATGATCTTTTTTCGTAAATAGATTTTTCTTTAATGTCCATGCCTCACCATTGGAAAAGTGCACGTTCTAATCAGCTGGTTATTTGTCTGCTTGCATGTGCCTTTTCACACATTGTTTACGTGCATTTTAATGTGTGCAGCAATTGAAACTGCTCGCTTGATTTCAATTTCGCAGTCACCAGAAATTTTATATATATCGATTATGTATACATATAAACACATATGTCGAATTAAATATTTAAAAGTCAGCAGTGGTCAAGCTGTGGTTTATCATGTCTCACTTTAGCTTGACAATCGTCTTCGTATACTTGCGACCGTCAACACCGCTTGTTTCTTGAGACAAAAATGCTGTTTTTTAGTCCCCTGGAGTCGTAACGCTCCAGTCTATCAAGAATTAAATGGGTATTAAGCTTATTTATAAAGAATCAAATCAGCGAGGACGGGAACTGGTAACTCAATTTCAAAACAACAAATCTAAGAACAATGAAATCTAACACTTCATTCTCAGCAGAATTGTCTACATTAGCACTCTACCTTAATCTTTAATCCACCCCCCTCTCCTCCCCCCCCCCTCTCAACCTTATCATCTAGACAGAGAGACAAAATGGTTGAAAAGAATGAGATCGTTCCAAAATAACAATATTTCATGACAGGCCACGTCAATTTGGACTGAGGATACACAGGAAAAACGACGAAGATTAGGAGAAATAAATGCAACTAACGACAATGAGTCTATTTCTGAAGACACACTACGACTAATTCTGGACCCATTCATATATCTTGGCAGCAACATAGACAACGAAGGAGGTACAGATAAAGATAACAAAATAAGAATACATTGCATTTGGGCATTTATGGAAATAACAGAAATTAAATATTTTACAAAATATATTAATCTTCAAATAAAAGGTAGCCCGTTCTATTGTATTTGTTCTGAAATATGGAGAACAAGTAAAGGAAGAACAAAGTAAAACGTAATTGCCTTTTAATTGGGTGCCTGCATAGAATAGAGAGAATGGAATTGTATTATAATTGGGTGCCTGCATAGAATAGAGAGAATGGAATTGTATTTTAATTGGGTGCCTGCATAGAATAGAGAGAATGGAATTGTATTATAATTGGGTGCCTGCATAGAATAGAGAGAATGGAATTGTATTATAATTGGGTGCCTGCATAGAATAGAGAGAATGGAATTGTATTATAAGTTTGCTAATGTGGAACTGTTGGAGAGAACCAGACAAATATCAAGGACATATGACGTGAGGACAGGGCGCTGTCGTTTCATAGGACACACATTAATGCAACCAGTTAACATCATTGCAAGACAGTCTCTAATCTGGAATCCCCAATGCAAAAGAAGTAGCGGCAGACTGAAACGCATGTGAAGAAGAGAGCTCGAGAGAAGTATACATGAAACGAGGAAGGGAACAGAGGACTCGATATGAGGACTTGGCATGTATTTGTTGAAGATATGTGCTCTACATGGAACTAGCAGTTTTATATTCATTAGTTGAATCTTCAAGAATTTAAAGGAAACTAAAGAGGGTTATCTTTTGGGCTAGCAACGTCATGTAAAATCATTGCTGTGAAACAGCGCTGCAAAATCTCGGAAACAGGCTTCCTGTAAACAGGCCGGCTGTAATAATGACCTTATTCTGCACATGTAATGAAAAGACGAACCCTGCGTCCTTAACGAACAGCCTCTAAGTCTGACTGTCCTCCGTACTCTTCACCAACTTAGTCTACTAGGCCCTCCTTCCGTCATGGTAGGCTCTAGTTCAGTCCGCCCCCCCCCGCGAATTATGATGTGGCCCACCACTATTCCTCTTACCCAATGGGTTGTGGAGTAGTGTATGTCTTGCAATGTCGTTTAGCTCTCCTCGTAAATTATGCGTTATACAGCGTCAGCTTTAAGTCTTAATAGCGCGTTCCAAAAACACTATCCAACACAATATTCCTACCCACTGTGTACTTTCAGTGTCAGATTTGGACATTAACAACCAAAGATAAAAATAAACATCGTAACAACATAAGTGAAATGCTTGCGCAATGCCTGGAATATCAAGAATGGATGGAAAGAATATGAAACTGAGATATTAGGAGACAAATACTTACAATACCAGTGCTAGACCTCATCAAGAGACAGCAAACCAAATAGTTCGGCCACGTGACATGCCAAAACCAGAAAGTATTCGTCAGAAAGCAATGCTATACATATACACTGGTTACAAATCCAAGGGTCAACCATGCTAAATATGGATAGCAGAAATAACAGACACAGTAAAGCTTCCGGTGTACGAGATAAAAACTAGGACCCGATCAAGAAACCTCTTCATAACCTGATGCTGAGAGGCACAAGCAGGACATACGCAAAAAGAATTTCGCGTTCCACTGATCTTTCTACATCTTTCCAACATTTGGACTGTGCGACCTTATCTTACCATTTTAAATCACGTATTCTACACATGAGTCTATTCCTGAATGAGTCTGTCTGCCTTATTAACGACTTTGTTGCCCTACAGAGCCATAATGTAGTGTTGACATAAAATTCCAGCAGATAGCCTTTCGCGTATGAGTATTATTACCCACTAACCAATGCCTTTCGGAACATTAATCATTTATTACAGCCAAATCTCCTTTTTGTTGTTGTTGATTACTGCTCTAGCCGTGATGCATCGCAGAGAGACGGGATGACTCGATCTCTTGTCATCTATAAGTGGGAGGGTTAAGATGTCGTTAGGTGTAACTTCCTGAGAGTGTCAGAGACATCCTTGATACACCAACGTCGAGGTCTGCCCCTTGCTCGTGAACTCAGACCTGCATATGGTATGCTCTCGCTGCAGGCTGGTCATAATGTGTTCAGACTAAATGACCAGGCCACTTGATTTGTTGGGCGTCTATGCAGGCACTAACTGGGCTTGTCCCTACTATCTGCCCCAGCATGGTGTTGCAGATTCGGTCACGGATTGTCTTTCCTGCTTCACTTCTCACACAGCGTATCTCGCAGCTCCGGATCGTACTCTTAGGTGTTGATAGTAAGGACTAAGACTAACATTAGTAACACAACGTGGGACTAATCAGTACATTCATCAGCCTTATCTTAGTTGAAAGAAGCACTGTAGGCTGTTTCAAAATCGGTGCAATTTAATAATGGACAATGTTCGTCTTCTGAATTCTATGTGCGATCTCTCAGCCCATACTGCTATCATCAGTGAATATACTACCTAGGTATTTTAACTCGCGCACTTGCTTAGTACTTATGCAACTTCTGAGTAAACTTCTTAACACGTGTTAGCGCGATATCGTAGCCTTGGTCTTTGTCTGTGTTAATCTTCATGACATATTTATCAATTGTGCCAACCTTACACAGTTAAAATCAACACTGCCGTTATGGGTCAAGATGCAGCAGTGCATGAGCTGACAGCAACCAGAAGCTAATAGCTGCCGACTTGCATCCAGGTCATCGGAATAGAGCTGACCAGGACCATATTCTGCCTCCACGTCGGTTCTGGAAACAGGCTGAACTAGACACTACATAGTCTGATCAAGAAATAGGAATCACAATGCAACGGCAAATCCGGTGCTAGGAAAAGTCAGCTGAAATCGTATGTGTAGGGTCGAAATGTGTAAATATCGCGGCCTCGCTGTAAACTGCGACACAAAATCACAAATCCATTGCAGGACGAATTCCGAAGAAGAACACTGTCGTTATTTCAGACGGAATGAAAAGATAATCGTATGAAAGAGCGCAGTCGGGCGAATATGAGTAATCTATTGGACAATGTCAAAAGGCTGTAAACACATCAGCTGAGGAACACACAGCCTTCTTTCATGTATCGCTGTTATAGCGATTGCTGTTTTCAATCCATACCACTGTAGGGTATCTTACATACCGCCAATACATCATTTTCGTGTTCTTTTTCTTTACATGAAGCCTTTGCTTTACTGTGTTATATGTTCGTGTGGGCAGGTAGCAATAGTGGTGTTCTTGTCAGATATCCAAATTATTTAGTTTTGTTGTCTTTCTACACATGCTATGCACCGGTTTCTTCCCAATATCTTTCTGATTTCTCCATAATTTTTTATCCTGTCACTTCTCTACTGGGGACTTTATTTAAATGGACAGCAGAGTTCCGATATGCGAATTATCTTAGGCACTACTCGGCGGATATACATTGTACCGTCTCCCAAGAACTAATTGTACTGAGTCTGGCCCAGCATAGACTCTCTCCTTTGTTACCCTATTCCTTTTGTATGGTTTAGCAACTCGAACGGGAGATCAGAAGCTGCTTGAGGTCTTCTACTTGCGCAACCAAAAACTCATTGTTGGAGTCCGCTGAGAGGACCTAGTTACCAACACTGATGTCGGCCGACGGAGACAACTTTAGAGTCTTTTTTCTATGTTGAATCAACGCTGGTCTTCTCTTTGGCCACGAGGAGCTCATCTCTCAAGTTGTCCCGGTCCATCAGCTTCGTCATTTGTCTAAGGAATTCAGGGACTGGAGAGTATGTACTCCAACGCAACACTTAGCTGAGACACATGACCTCCACTCCATCTGCTCTGTTTGCTGCCTGGAACTCGCTGTCAGCCTCGGTGGACCAGTTTACTTTACTGTACTGTGATTTAGTGACTTAGTAGCCCATCGTACGCGACGATAGCGACATCACAAAATGGTTTTGTCTTGGTGATGTAACTTGCACTGTATTTGGATTATAGTGGGGAAGAAACTGCGCTGGACATCAATCTCCCTCACTCCCGAGATACCTTGGGCCAGTGGCAAGACATAAGTCGACACGACTGGAGATGGTACATGATGCAGATTTTTCCTCAGGGTTTACTCCCGAAGCCTTTCCCGTAAACAGGTATCACGCGATAATAGCACCGACCACTTTTAGCAAGCATCTCATTTTACCTGTAGGAATCATCCATCGTTGCGCGTTGCTGATCTTCCATGTCTGTCACTGATAGCTGAAAATTGGTATGAAGATAGATTTTATAGATGGTTTGTACAGATGAAGATTACGTAGAATGTATTTTTACAGAATGTTGTCCTCGATCTGGGTGAGACACTTGATCTGTCGCCATTTCGCCAGCCTCCGATGCTGGTGTCTTGATAACCTCTTTCATTTCATGTATCCGGCTGCTCTTTTGCCTGCCTCTGTCTCGCTGTCAGTATTGTTTGTTTGTTTTCTCTTTTAAACTATTGTGACGCTTTAGGTGACCAAAGTGCTTAATCAATGTAATTCTGTTTACTAGTCAACTGTGTTGTATCCCCACCTACAATTTTCTAATTTTGCAGTGTGCTAGTTATTCCGACAACTAAATTTCATCGTGCGTTCAAGCCAGTTTGATGTCAGGTCATTAAATGCTGTAGGTCACGGTGATTTAATATGTTTTTAGGCAGTCTGTTTTTCTTGGACGTGTCAGGCAGAATACCCTGTTCCGGCTTCCTCATTAGGGCGCTTACCCAAGGGACAATCAATGAATCAGTAAATAAAGGGTAGCGAAGACAAAAGAAAGAAATAGAGAGCGGTGCAGCAGCTAGACACAAGTAGTGAAGCCATTGAACCTGCTCAATCCTGGTCCTTTGAGATCAAGAAGATGAGCAGCGCAAGAGCTGCAGTGATCAGCGACCCATAGCTGTCTGCTAGCGTCAGGGTCAGCGACCCATAGCTGTCTGCTAGCGTCAGGGTCAGCGACCCATAGCTGTCTGCTAGCGTCAGGGTCAGCGACCCATAGCTGTCTGCTAGCGTCAGGGTCAGCGACCCATAGCTGTCTGCTAGCGTCAGGGTCAGCGAAACATAGCTATCTGCTAGCGTCAGGGTCAGCGACCCATAGCTGTCTGCTTGCGTCAGGGTAAGCGACCCATAGCTGTCTGCTAGCGTCAGGGGCAGCGACCCATAGCTGTCTGCTTGCGTCAGGGTCAGCGACACATAGCTGTCTGCTAGCGTCAGGGTCAGCGACCCATAGCTGTCTGCTAGCGTCAGGGTCAGCGACCCATAGCTGTCTGCTAGCGTCAGGGTCAGCGACCCATAGCTGTCTGCTAGCGTCAGGGTCAGCGACCCATAGCTGTCTGCTAGCGTCAGGGTCAGCGACCCATAGCTGTCTGCTAGCGTCAGGGTCAGCGACCCATAGCTGTCTGCTAGCGTCAGGGTCAGCGACCCATAGCTGTCTGCTAGCGTCAGGGTCAGCGACCCATAGCTGTCTGCTAGCGTCAGGGTCAGCGACCCATAGCTGTCTGCTTGCGTCAGGGTAAGCGACCCATAGCTGTCTGCTAGCGTCAGGGTCAGCGACCCATAGCTGTCTGCTAGCGTCAGGGTCAGCGAAACATAGCTATCTGCTAGCGTCAGGGTCAGCGACCCATAGCTGTCTGCTTGCGTCAGGGTAAGCGACCCATAGCTGTCTGCTAGCGTCAGGGTCAGCGACCCATAGCTGTCTGCTAGCGTCAGGGTCAGCGACACATAGCTGTCTGCTAGCGTCAGGGTCAGCGACCCATAGCTGTCTGCTAGCGTCAGGGTCAGCGACCCATAGCTGTCTGCTAGCGTCAGGGTCAGCGACCCATAGCTGTCTGCTAGCGTCAGGGTCAGCGACCCATAGCTGTCTGCTAGCGTCAGGGTCAGCGACCCATAGCTGTCTGCTAGCGTCAGGGTCAGCGACCCATAGCTGTCTGCTTGCGTCAGGGTAAGTGACCCATAGCTGTCTGCTAGCGTCAGGGTCAGCGACCCATAGCTGTCTGCTAGCGTCAGGGTCAGCGAAACATAGCTATCTGCTAGCGTCAGGGTCAGCGACCCATAGCTGTCTGCTTGCGTCAGGGTAAGCGACCCATAGCTGTCTGCTAGCGTCAGGGGCAGCGACCCATAGCTGTCTGCTTGCGTCAGGGTCAGCGACACATAGCTGTCTGCTAGCGTCAGGGTCAGCGACCCATAGCTGTCTGCTAGCGTCAGGGTCAGCGACCCATAGCTGTCTGCTAGCGTCAGGGGCAGCGACCCATAGCTGTCTGCTAGCGTCAGGGTCAGCGACCCATAGCTGTCTGCTAGCGTCAGGGTCAGCGACCCATAGCTGTCTGCTAGCGTCAGGGTCAGCGACCCATAGCTGTCTGCTAGCGTCAGGGTCAGCGACCCATAGCTGTCTGCTAGCGTCAGGGTCAGCGACCCATAGCTGTCTGCTAGCGTCAGGGTCGGCGACCCATAGCTGTCTGCTAGCGTCAGGGTCGGCGACCCATAGCTGTCTGCTAGCGTCAGGGTCGGCGACCCATAGCTGTCTGCTAGCGTCAGGGTCGGCGACCCATAGCTGTCTGCTAGCGTCAGGGTCAGCGACCCATAGCTGTCTGCTAGCGTCAGGGTCAGCGACCCATAGCTGTCTGCTAGCGTCAGGGTCAGCGACCCATAGCTGTCTGCTAGCGTCAGGGTCAGCGAACCATAGCTGTCTGCTAGCGTCAGGGTCAGTGACCCATAGCTGTCTGCTAGCGTCAGGGTCAGCGACCCATAGCTGTCTGCTAGCGTCAGGGTCAGCGACCCATAGCTGTCTGCTAGCGTCAGGGTCAGCGACCCATAGCTGTCTGCTAGCGTCAGGGTCAGCGACCCATAGCTGTCTGCTAGCGTCAGGGTCAGCGACCCATAGCTGTCTGCTAGCGTCAGGGTCAGCGACCCATAGCTATCTGCTAGCGTCAGGGTCAGCGACCCATAGCTGTCTGCTTGCGTCAGGGTAAGCGACCCATAGCTGTCTGCTAGCGTCAGGGTCAGCGACCCATAGCTGTCTGCTAGCGTCAGGGTCAGCGACCCATAGCTATCTGCTAGCGTCAGGGTCAGCGACCCATAGCTGTCTGCTTGCGTCAGGGTAAGCGACCCATAGCTGTCTGCTAGCGTCAGGGTCAGCGACCCATAGCTGTCTGCTTGCGTCAGGGTCAGCGACACATAGCTGTCTGCTAGCGTCAGGGTCAGCGACCCATAGCTGTCTGCTAGCGTCAGGGGCAGCGACCCATAGCTGTCTGCTAGCGTCAGGGTCAGCGACCCATAGCTGTCTGCTAGCGTCAGGGTCAGCGACCCATAGCTGTCTGCTAGCGTCAGGGTCAGCGACCCATAGCTGTCTGCTAGCGTCAGGGTCAGCGACCCATAGCTGTCTGCTAGCGTCAGGGTCAGCGACCCATAGCTGTCTGCTAGCGTCAGGGTCGGCGACCCATAGCTGTCTGCTAGCGTCAGGGTCGGCGACCCATAGCTGTCTGCTAGCGTCAGGGTCGGCGACCCATAGCTGTCTGCTAGCGTCAGGGTCGGCGACCCATAGCTGTCTGCTAGCGTCAGGGTCGGCGACCCATAGCTGTCTGCTAGCGTCAGGGTCAGCGACCCATAGCTGTCTGCTAGCGTCAGGGTCAACGACCCATAGCTGTCTGCTAGCGTCAGGGTCAGCGAACCATAGCTGTCTGCTAGCGTCAGGGTCAGCGACCCATAGCTGTCTGCTAGCGTCAGGGTCAGCGACCCATAGCTGTCTGCTAGCGTCAGGGTCAGCGACCCATAGCTGTCTGCTAGCGTCAGGGTCAGCGACCCATAGCTGTCTGCTAGCGTCAGGGTCAGCGACCCATAGCTGCCAAAATCCTTCTACTCTTCCACACGGTGATTCTGGATAACAGGCTGCAAAAGAGCAGACTGGCTATGGAGAAGAGTTCGAATAACCCGGTAATTAAAAAAATGCATGTTAAAGTCGGATGTGGTGGACCGAACGGTGCAATTATCTCAGTCAAGCTGCAAACTACGACACGATATATTCCGTTCTCTGGACTACATTCTGCTATTTAAAGCCCTTATCAGGGCTTGGTAGAGGAAGATTGAGAACGAACGAAGCCAAGCCTAGTCAAACCTGGCCCGCAGATGAGACAAGAGATGGCCAATACCAACTCCAGAACCAACAGCTCATGCGACCATGACCATGCAGCGGCGACTTCAGGGGACGTGAACAATCCAATCGTCAACTGGTGACTTTGTGGCAAAACTAAAATACTGGAGATAAGGTTGATACCCGCACACGATTTTGTACCTTGTGGGGCAACGAGTCGCTTATGACTTATATTACCTCCTTCAGGATGTTTTTGTTTGTCGTATCCGATATAAATTCTGTTCTAAGAATTCTCTGCCAGAATTTGAACTCGAAGTTTTCAATTGTCTTCTGTAGTATTCGTGTGTTAGTCAATATGTCGCAATAGTACGTTGCCACAGAGATGATGAATGTCCTAAGGATTTTGATTTGTGTTTATGTGCTAATATTCTGATATCTCTTCTGGTGACCTACTTTCTTCTAAAGCATTTTTTTAACAGCCTCTATTGTTGCTGTAAATATAGCGGAGATATTGAAAGCTTGGGACGTTTTCGATGTTTTCCTTTTCTAGGTTAACTTTTGGTTTGCTTCTATTTGCCATATCAGTGGTCATTTTCTTGGTTTTTAACTGAAGTTCGTGAAGAGACTTTGTTCTTCGCCTTGTCATTTAACATACACTATCATCTGTTCTTGTCCCTCGAAGCTCCAAACAAGGACAATTTTTTTTTTTTCGCTTCTTTAAATCTGCAGACTCAAAAATTCAAATTGATATTACAAAATACTGTCCATCCCGTGATGTATCATTCCACTTAACTTAACGTCTTTATACTGGTTTATAAGACTGAACGGTGTATGTATACAGCCAGTTTTCTTGGAGGGTAGAGTTTACCGATTTTCGAGTCCATCTTAATAAACTCAAACACTAGAGCTAAGTAGACCAGCAGCCAGTTAGGCGCCATTTATATCTGCTCTTAACAAACCACCTGGGGAAAGGTACAAATCACTTTGGTAGATTTTAAACTTGAATTTTGTCCGGGCAGCGGCCATTAAGCCTACTCTTTTCTATTTCCAACTGCCAGGGGATTGTTAGCGTGCTTGACACTGAACACGAGAGTCCGATCTCACTGCCCAGAGATAAGGGATTTTATTTTACAGGAAGATCGACGTCTAAAAAATCACGGTCCCCACCGTGATTCGAACTTCCAACCTCCGGCACCTGAGGCGGACACCTTACCTCGATACCATTGAGTTCCCCTGCATGTTTTATTTCACCTCTCTTGTGGGTAAAGCACTATAGCGATATATTTTGTGATGTCTCTTCTTGGTACAACAACATAGCGACATCTTTTGTGATGTCTCTTCTTGGTACAACAACATAGCGACATCTTTTGTGATGTCTCTTCTTGGTAAAACAACATAGCGACATCTTTTGTGATGTCTCTTCTTGGTAAAACAACATAGCGACATCTTTTGTGATGTCTCTTCTTGGTACAACAACATAGCGACATCTTTTGTGATGTCTCTTCTTGGTGCAACAAAATATTGATGTCTCTTCTTGGTACAACAAAATAGCGACATCTTTTTGTGATGTCTCTTCTTTGTACAGCGAAATACAGACATCTTTTTCCAGTATATATGTATATACTCGCGAGGGGCAGGGGGACTACTATTCTGAACGCACGCCTTCTGAGCAACAGGACCCGCGTTCAAATCCTGTGGAATGCGTAAGTTTTTTAAATTTACTATCGTCTCCATAATGTAACCATAACCTGCACATTGCTTGGAGGGCAGGAGCTTACGGCCTTTATTCCCAACCCCTTTGCAAATCCTCCCGGTAGACCAATGTAATGAAAGCAGAACTTAATTTTTGTTTGATTTTGTTTCTCTTATTGCAGCTATTAATTTAACTTCATCATTTGCAGGTTCCCCATAGGAAGTAAAGTATGGACATTTTTGAAGTGTTGTTTAAATAAGTACCCACACCCTATAGACACGAGTGGGGAAGACTCGATAGTCCTGCAAGACAACTTCCCTAAGAGAGACAACTCTGACCAAAAACAACTGCTGCCTTGCAGATAGGCTGGGGACAGCCAAAAGCTAAGGAGGGCATCCCTACAGAAACGCCTGTTGAAATCGGATGCACTGGGCCACAGGCCTAACAAAGTAACACAGTGCAACGTATATCGCTGTAACCAGCGTACGAAGAAAAAGAAGTAAGCAGGGTTATAAAATAGCGACATTTTTCAGATTCACCAGTTCAAATTAGCGTTTAAAAATAGCGACATTTGTCCTTTACCATTATCTTAAACAATGCAGAAGAGCGACATTTTGTTGTTTCCACTTTCCATGGATGCACAAAAAGAGCGCCATTTTGCTTCCCCTATAGCCACGGATACATCACAATGTTGCCAAAAATGTTTCTCCAATATCTATGGATAAAACTGAAAGAGTGCTATTTAGTTTTTCCTACTGGTCATTAGCAAATAATAAGTAAGGGTGATATGTTTTTTTTCCATCCATGGATATACCATAATAGTAACATTTGATTCATTCAGTATCGATGGATGCACCAAAATAGTAACATCTGATTCATTCACTATTGATGGATGCACCAAAATAGTAACATTTGATTCATTCACTATCGATGGGTGCACCAAAATAGTAATATTTGGTGTCTCCACTATCCATGCATGCACCAAAATAGTAACATTTGGTTTCTCCACCATCCATGGATGCACCAAAATAGTAACATTTGGTTTCTCCACCATCCATGGATGCACCAAAATAGTAACATTTGAATCATTCACTATCGATGGATGCACCAAAATAGTACAATTTTTGTCTCCAATATCCATGGATGCACCAAAATAGAAACATTTGGTTTCTCCACTATCCATGGACGCACCAAAATAGTAACATTTGTTTTCTCCACTATCCATGGATGTACCAAAATATTAACATTTGGTTTCTCTACTATACATGGATACACCAAAATATTAACATTTGGTTTCTTTACTATACCCGGAAACAGCAAAACAACGAAATTGTGTTTCTCCCTATCAATGGATAGACCAAAAGAGCGACATTTTGTTTCTCCGCTATCAATGGATATACGAAAAGAGCGACATTGTTTTGTGAATTATCCACGGACACACCTAACAAGCGACATTTTCCCATTACCAGTTTTCAAAGCAACACAACGATGACCCAATTGTTACAACTTTCCATATTAGCGACATTTTGGATTTATCAGTAATCGTGAACACATTAAAAAAAACGACATTTTCCTTTAAATAGTTATTATTGGAACAGCAAAAAAATTGACATTATCCTTCACCAGAATCTGAAGCGATGGAAAGAAACGACATTTTTTATCTCTTCCCATAAACACATTACAGTAGCAAAATGTTTTCCCTTTTTCAATAAACAGAACACAATCGGGACATTTTGTTTTCCCTTTGCATGAACGTTGCGAAATAACGACATTTTGTTTCATAAGCTGCCATAGGCGCATTTATGAACTCATGTAATTATTGCATTGAACGCAACAGTCCGACTTGATTTGTTGTTATTTTGGAATCAGCGGCAGTCAAGCTCTCGCCCTTTGACCCAATGTCATAAATACCGTCTCCAGGTCTTTGTTAGTTGTTGTCTAATTTTCCAGGCTTCCGAGGACGAAGCTAAACAGCAAAGTTCAGCAAGGCTAGGTCATTGCATCGAGATGCTGTTGGTGCAATTTTGAAGCTTTTCGACCAGCACATGTCGTAGAGGTAAACGCTCAGCGAGGACGTAGATAAACAATTTGAATCTGCCAACGAGGCGTATTATGTATATTGCAAGACTTGCGGTGGGTGGAGAGAGGTGATGTGCCCGAGGGAGGAAAGAGGGGAGTGGTCACTGGGAGGAGTTGGCATGGATCCGGAGGTTTGACAGACATACCACTCACTAAGGCTCGTAGGGTGGTGGTATTGCGGGTGATGTGAGTGGTGACTTAAAAGAGGGTTTGCATGATGAGGAAAATGAGGCAGAGTAGCCGGACTCGGGATCATGTGACCGGTAGAGGAATGTAAGGAGGCGATGCCGGAGGAAGGGTGAGGCTGCTGTGGAAGTGACGGCCTCTGAAGCTGTTGTTGTTGCTGTTGCTGTTGATGCTGAAGCCGACTCTGCTGTTGTTGCTGTTGCTGCTGCTGTTGATGTTGTTGCGATGTCATATGTTGGTGCTGTGAGGTCGGTGGGGAGGCAACAGATGGCGAGGACGCTGTGGCAGGACTTATTGCGTGGTTTGATGTCTCACTTGAAGGACTCTCCGGGTCTGAATCGTATCCATCAGTAACTGGTGAGCTCTTACCATGAACCTTCATATGCTTCCTAAGTGAGCTAGGATGAGTGTAGGATTTGTCGCAACCTTTGACCTTGCAGTTGTAAGGTTTGTCACTCGTGTGCACGTGGGAATGCTTCTTCCGGTCTGAGCTGTTAGCAAATCTGCGGTCACAACCTTCGTACTCACACCTGAAGGGCTTCTCACCTGTGAAAAAGTTCAAGGTTATACAAGTTAGCATCCGGCATAATATGAGCATTTTATGTAAGATATTTGGATCAAATAAAAGAAATAGAAGAAAGAAAGAAAATATTCTTCTTCCTATTTTTGATCGTTTTGTTCTTGAATTTCTTATTTTTCTTCTTCTTCTTTATCATCATCTTCTTCTTCTTATTCTTCTTCTTCTTCGTCTTCGTCTTCGTCTTCGTCTTCGTCTTCGTCTTCGTCTTCTTCTTCTTCATCTTATTTTGCTTCTTGATGTTCTTCTTCTTCTTATTTGTGTTCTTCTTCTTCATCTTCTTCTTCATCTTCTTCTTTATCTTCTTCTTCCTCTTCTTCTTCTTCTTCTTCGTCTTCTTCTTTTGTATAATGATGGTTATAATGATGGTGATAATGATGGTAATGGTGATGATGATGGTGATAATGATGGTGATAATGATGGTGATAATGGTGGTGATAATGATGGTGATAATGGTGGTGATAATGATGATGATGATGATAATGATGATGATGATGATAATGGTGATGGTGTTTTAGAGTGATAGTGATGATGTTGGTGAGAATAATGGTTGTTGTTTCGAATGCTCACGATGAGTAAGTTTACTCGTTTGTGCACCATGAAAAGGACGTAAAGTTGTGAGTTGTAGTAGAGTTTCTTACATCCCGAGCGTGCTGATGAAGGTGGACAGGGTTCTCCAAGCGGTTGTGCTATGATTGTCTTCATCTGCGTGTCGCTCATTACTACGGGGATCACGTCGATCCCTAATCACGTTAGTCAAGCTGCCATGAATATAGCCCGTTCCAAGAGAGGGCTACGAGGAAGCCGAGATGAGGTCTTGGTCAGTATGTTTTGCCCAACCCTGACTAACATGTCTGATCAGTATGGTTTGCCTGACCCTGACTAACATGTCTGATCAGTATGTTTTACCTGACCCCGACTAACATGTCTGATCATATGTTTTACCTGACCCCGACTAACATGTCTGATCATATGTTTTGCCTGACCCTGACTAAGATATCTGATCAGTATGTTTTACCTGACCCCGACTAACATGTCTGATCAGTATGTTTTGCCAAACCAGACGTTAGCTTTCCTCTCCGACTTTGACGGTGATGAGGATAATTCTAATGATACTGATGGTAATGGCGATTGTGATACAAATGAAGATGGTGGTGATGATAATGTTTGTTAATGATGGTGATGATAATGCTAATCAATGTGATGATTTCCGCCATGACAACGATGTTAAAGCTATTCCTCCCGCTTGCCCCACTGTAATATGAAAAAAAACACGACACGCCTTTGTAGGCCACAAGCTGGTATCGCACATCAACCCAAAGGCTCAAATACTTCAGCCTGACTTCCTCTCATACTGGTGCAGATATGACATCTGTAACAGCGCCTTTGCGCATGACCTGACATATTATCATAATTTATCAGTATTTTGACACGTTTGTGCACATTGGGCTTTGGCATACGGTGCAGGATCAGCCTGTCGTTATTGCAAAGTGAAGACAGCACCTGAGGTTGACGCCATGACAGACTGCTGTCCAATAACATGTTGGAAATCCGCGAATCTAATTTTGAGTACAGCACGCGAGTGTTGCCCTAGAGGCGTCGTTCACGAGTTGAGTATTACCAAGTACTGAATTATATTTGAGAATCAGAATGTGTGTGAGTGGGTATGTGGTGGTGTCGATGTGTTAGTGTGTGTATACGTGTTTGTGTATGTGTGCGTTTTTGTGATACAGACCGAAATATATATATATATATATATATATATATATATATATATATATATATATATATAATATATATATATAAAGAAAGACACGTAGAGGTAGGCATGCATATTTACGCAGACAAATAGACAGATGGACGGACGGACGGACGGATCGACAGACAAACAGACAGACGCCTTGCCATTTGCTGAGAAAGACTGAGCACCTATGGGTTTGCCCGTAGTGCAGTGAATACGTTTCTTAAGAAGTGAACAAAACAGAACAGATGTCTAAAAATATCTATCTATCTATCTACCTACCTACCTACCTACCTACCTACCTACCTACCTACCTACCTACCTACCTATCTACCTACCTACCTACCTGTGGGTCTGTCTGTCTGTCTATCTATGTACATGTCTGTCTGTCTGTCAGTCGGTCGGTTGGCCAGTCGGTCAATCGGTTTGTTTTGTCTGTCTATATGTATGTATGTCTGTCTGGCTATATATCTTTCCTGTCCGTCTGCGTAACTATCTATCCATCCATCTATCTGTCCATCTATCTATCCATTCATTCATCCATCCAACGTTCCATCAATCCATTCATCCATTCATCCATACATCTATATATCTACCGAGTGATTTGAAGGACTGATAAATAAAGGCGGATTGCTCAAGCAGTATATACGAACTGTGCATACTAGGTTTTTATTGTACCTTAAATATACAAAAGAAAAAAAGAGCTTCCTTTGACGCACGACTTCCAACAGATTCAAACGTGTCCTATTGCCCTGGATCATACGTTCTAGCTTTGTCCAGATCTTCACTGTTCTTACATGTTTATCTAGAGATGACTTCTCTGTGTGTGTTTCAGACAGCCACTACTTGCCTTGACTTGGGGCTTCCAAAACCAGAAACTGTCATGCCATCATCCGATAGCCTCAACGTGTTTCACATCCAACGTCAGCGTTCTCTGTTCGCGTCACGCTCCGCTAACATAACTCCCCCTCCCCCCATACTCCCCCAACACCTAAGTCATCCTATCACCACCATCTAAATCTCTATATTCCCGCGAAAGCGCTCGCCTATGAATGTCCGCTCCTTTTCGTTTGTCCTATTCGCTGTCATCCATCAATCAGATCAACACAACAGACTACATTACATAGCCAGAATGAAAGACCCCTGCATCTTATGTTCAATTTAATTTCCCTTCGATTACCTCATGTTCCCAAATGAAATGCCTCTCACCCTCATTCAATTTCCCCTCGCCGATCACAAAATTAGGAATATGAAAATATTAAATATTAAATATTAAAATGCGAAAAATTTTATATGAAAATTTGAAATCAATAAAATATGAAAATATAAAAAATGTAAATATATATCATGATCATGTAGCATGTCCTTTGTAGAACGTCGCTCCTATCACAGTCTATCTGAAAGAAGCTAGTTCCCTTGGCAAAACAACAGCCTCCGCCACAGTCATACTCAGGCATTCCTGGATATCTTGGTGCCATCGTCTTCTTGGTCTACCCCTTCCTCTTTTGCCTGGCACCATACCTTCCATCACCGTTCTCTCAAGACCGTTGTGTCTCTTGATGGGACCAAAGTATTTTCATTTTCTAGCCAAAATGGAATTGATAAACCAGTTCTCCTCTATGCTCAACTCTTGCCGAATGTCTACATTTGTTGTTTTTTCTGTCCAGGGTATTCTGAGGATCTTTCTGTAACATTTTGACTCGAAGGATTCGATTCTTTGTCTAGAAGTTTTGGTAATCGTCCATGATTCACAGCCATACGCTGCCACAGGAAAAACACAGGCTCTAAAGACTTTTACTTTTATCGTTTTGTTGGTGCTCTGCCATAATTTCTTCATTCAGTTCAGTCTTTGCATTGCCATAGCTAGTCTTCTGATTTATTTCGAGTAGTTGACATTTTTGTCAATTCTAGAGCCCAGATATTCAAAATGTGTGACCTGATCTATTTCTTCCCCACCCACTGTAAATTTATGCTGACATTGTGTTTTGTCGGTGGTCATTATCTTTGTTTTGTTTATGAACAGATTTTGATCTTTACTATGTCCATTAACGGCTGAAAGTAGCTGCTCTAGCCATTCCGCACTTCTTGATAGAATCACTGTCATCTGCGTATCTTAACTCTGGAATCTCGTACTCCCCAATCGTAAATGGGTCGAAACTTTCAATGTTCTCGTCTTCTCGAACATTTCTCATTATTCATTCCGCATATATGTTGTACAGATAATGTGAGAGGATACATTCTTGTTGGACTCCCTTTTGTACTTCAAACCAATCTGATATTTGCCCAGATACTCGGACAGCGGCTTGTTGATCTTGGTATAATGTTTCAATGAGATGGACTATATGCAACGGAAACCCAATTTCCTTCATGATTCTCCAAAGATTTTGAAGTTTTACGGTGTCGAAGGCTTTGGTGTAATCAATGAAAAATGTGTACAGATCTACATTAAACTCTCTACATTTTCGTAGATATTCCTTAAATTGAATATGTGGTCCCGGGTCCCTCTGTCTTTCCTAAAATCTGCCCGGACTACGTGAATTTCAGATTCAAACCTTTTCTCTATCCTTCTTAATAGGATTCGCAAGAGTATCTGCTAGCGTGGCTGATCAGCGCGATAGTTCGGTAGTTCGTGCACAGCTTCAGGTTGCCTTTTTTGAACAGGGGAATATAAATTGATTTATTCCATGCTTCTGGCCACTCTGCACTGTGCCATATCTGTTTACACAGCTTGTGATATACTCGAGCACATGCCTCTCCTCCTGCTTGTTTTAGCTCTGCTTGGATATCATCGCAATACTGGGGACTTTCCCTTCTTCAGGCTTTTAATTGCAGAGCGTACTTCTTCCAATGTTGGTTCAGGTTCTTTCTCATCCTTTGGTAGGATTGTAACTGAGCGCTTTGGGCTATCTCCATACATGGTTCTGCAGTACTCTCTCCATCTATTCAGTATATCTTTGGTTTCTGTTAATGTGTTATCCTCTTTGTTATTTATGACATGTGGAACCGGACGGAATTCCCTTGTCAGTGTTCTTATTGCTTTGAATGCATCTCTTTCTTTGCCTTGTTGTAGGTTTTCTATATCCGTACACGTTTCCACTATGTATCTTCCTTTATCTTTTCTTATTTCTCTTCTAACTTTTCTTGCGCAGTTTTTATATGCTGTGCTGGTCCCTTTACTTCCCATTTGTTTTAATTGTTGCCTTTCATCAATGAGTTTCTGTGTTTCCTTCGTTTATTAGCTCTGTTTCTTTTGCGACATCTTGGGAATCATTTCTTTCGCTGTCGAGATCAAAATATCCCTTGCATATTTGTTATTGTGAATTGTTATTGTGAATATATAACAATATGAAAATAGAAGAATATGAAAATATACACATTTGAAATATAACAGTTTGAAAACATAAAAATATGAAACAAATAAAATAGGAAAACATAATATTTTAAAAATATGAAAATATTCGACAGGGGAAAAGCAATTTGGAAATAAATGCAATATACTTGAACATAAAAATATAATATTAGTTACCTGAGTGGAACCAGATAATTTCTTAAAAGGGAGGAAAAAAATATGAATTCATATTGCATGAAATATAACAATTTAAAAACATGAAAATTTGAAAAAATAATATATGAAAACATAAAAGTATTTTAATTACAGGATGCAAATTTTCGACACGCGGTAAGGCAATGTGGAAATAAATTCAATATACTTGAACTTAAAAATATATTAGTTACCTGAGTGAAACCAGATAATCTATTATTGTGGAGTAAAGAATATGATCGGAATTCGTTAGCTGACGCTTTATATTATGTCCCACTGCCTCCTATTTATTACCTAAACCACGCCTGCGGCAAGAGCAAATCATATGCAGGTCTCAGGCCAACGCGCACGGGTCGACCTCATTGTCGGTGGATCGAGGGTGTCTCTAACACACTCGGAAAGTTACGCCTAACGACAGTACAATCCTCCCACTTGGTGTTAACAAAAAAATGAAAGCATCTCGCATCTGCGACACCTCACGGCAAGAGCAATATGATAAAAGAAGAAGAAGTAGAAGAAAAAGAATAAGAAGATAAACATGAGTGTTTTTATATGTGTATTTTCGTTGTTCGTGTCTCTGTACATTGCATCATTCATTAACTTGCATGACACGATTCATTTCTTCTTTTTCGTTCGTTCTCTATCTCCCGCTACCAAGCCCTGAACGTTCTCTATCACCCGCTACCAAGCCCTGAACGTTCTCTATCTCCCGCTACCAAGCCCTGAACGTTCTCTATCTCCCGCTACCAAGCCCCGAACGTTCTCTATCTCCCGCTACCAAGCCCTGAACGTTCTCTATCTCCCGCTACCAAGCCCTGAACGTTCTCTATCTCCCGCTACCAAGCCCTGAACGTTCTCTATCTCCCGCTACCAAGCCCTGAACGTTCTCTATCTCCCGCTACCAAGCCCTGAACGTTCTCTATCTCCCGCTACCAAGCCCTGAACGTTCTCTATCTCCCGCTACCAAGCCCTGAACGTTCTCTATATCCCGCTACCAAGCCCTGAACGTTCTCTATATCCCGCTACCAAGCCCTGAACGTTCTCTATCTCCCGCTACCAAGCCCTGAACGTTCTCTATCTCCCGCTACCAAGCCCTGAACGTTCTCTATCTCCCGCTACCAAGCCCTGAACGTTCTCTATCTCCCGCTACCAAGCACTGAACGTTCTCTATCTCCCGCTACCAAGCACTGAACGTTCTCTATCTCCCGCTACCAAGCCCTGAACGTTCTCTATCTCCCGCTACCAAGCCCTGGACGTTCTCTATCTCCCGCTACCAAGCCCTGAAAATGGCTTTGCAAGCATCAGGAAGTAGTCAAGAGAACGCAATACGTTGTGTCGCTAGCTTACAGCTTGGCTTGCACCTTTCGGTCCGACACATCCGACTTTAGCAGGAAATTTGGATTACTGGGTTAGCCTTCCCTCTTCGATTTCTTCTCCTTAGCCAGTCTGCCCGGTTGTAGTCTGTTATCCAGGATCACTGCCTGGAGATGTAGATGAGTCTTAGCAGCTCTCGTTTGCTGGCCCTGACGTTGCAGCAAGTTTTGAATCTGCCCTGCTCAGCATCTTGATCCCACACCATTAATTTGATTTGTAAAAGTTTTTCTCCAGAACTGTTATCTGTCTCATACGAGAATGTGCCAAGTCTGTGATAAAGCTTTTCGTGTCGAAATGTCGATTAATGTCAAGATGGCTCAGTCCTCTAACGTGAATGTGTCTCTTCACCTTACACTATCAACTTATAACGCTAACGGTTCTGGCTACATGACTCGAGTAGACAGCGCGGAAGATGAACAAATAACTTAGACAAGTACAATAATGCGATGCTACGGCGGTACTGTGGATGTATATAGTGAGAAAGAATAAATGGAAACAAATGTTTACAATTGATTAAAATTAAATGTAATCAACATGTAAAAAGTGGGTATGTAGTGTAACAGGTCTAGTTTCTTACTTCTCTGACGATCGTCATCGACTCGCCATTGAGAACAGACTTATCTCCAGTATGGGTTGCCTCCAACCACATGGCATTAACATCTTACATACCTTTTCTTAAAATCTCATGCTGGCCACCATCTATTTGCTTTATTCCCAACCCCCCCCCTTCTTATATCATCTCCCCACCCCGCCTAATATCACTTTCATTTTGTCACCCCGCCCCCCACCCCAAAAACCACTGGGATCATTATTTTGTATTTTCCATATTTGGCCATCACTGGCTTATCCTACCCTTTCCCTCTCACTTCTCACGCTCTCCTAGCGAGCTTATCTGACCAGTGTCCGTCATTTAGAGTCTAGCCCTCGACCTGACAAGTCGCATTTTTTCTGTATATGTTGTTGAGCATTGCTGTTATTTGTTGTCCCTGATGAAGACCTATTTGTCGTAGAGTAGGTTTTGTATGTGTTCTCGTCTCGGTGCGGTATCTGACCATACCCATTAAAAAATTTTGATTAAACTCAACCTTAATCAACTTTTACAATTTTTTTCCTATTACTAGCTACATCAGTCTGATTTGTCAGCACCTATAAGAGATGATTTTAAAGAGTCCGTCTCAACTGTCCAAAATAAATATTGATGTTATGTCGATGGGGACGATATAATACGGCTGGTTTTGTTCGCGTGACATTTCTTAAAGTTGCATAAGAAAAACAGTCCATGTCTATCGTTGATCTTCCAGATCGGAATTCCCACTGCGACTCCGGTTGCACGCAGTTAGCCAATATTTGAAGCCGTAGTAAAATGAATCTGGCAGAGAATTTCAAAAAGAGACACAACAGAGAGTCGCCTATGTAGTTGTTAAGTCCCTTCTGTCACCTTTAGTTTTGTTTAATAGTATAAGCTATACATCTCTCATATTTTGAGTTTATCATGACCTCTTTCCAGCACTGGCATATCATCATAAGTTGTGGTTTCAAGAGTAGACCCGAACCGCGCATGATGAGATCAGGTGGGATCCCGTACCCGTGGTGCTTTGCCTACGGCCAAGCTGTCACCAATTTTATTAAGATATTCTAGAGATGTTGCGATGCCAGCACAGCTTTTAACAGTATCAGGGGCTGTGAAAGTGATGATACAGTCACACAATCAGAGCTTTTCTTTGTCAGTTATTTTCTCACAGGTAATAGCTTTGAGTGGTGCTGTTCAACTATTTACTGGAACAATATCTTTGTTTATACCATTTTTCGTCTCTATGTGTGCTGTAGTCTGGTTGTTTTAACTGAGTTGGAGAAAGAACCAATTTGCGTTAGGACGAGCTGTTTCTTGAACGTGACTGTACATGGACTTGAAGGCGTGCAAGGAACCTGCGTTTGGTTAGGGGCTTGAATTTATTCACGTTAGGACGCTTTGACTCATTGGGTGGTGTCATATAAATCATGTTCCCTTCTAGCCAGTCATTTGATTTAATAGGGGGAGGGGAGGTGCAGCGTGCACTTGTGGTTAAGTGACATTGCTAAGGTGCTGAGTTTGCTCCCCAATCACATCACCGGCCGTTACCCCGGGGAAGCAAACCCTTAAAAAATGCAGGAGGAAGAAAACCTTGTTAGAAAATAAATGCTGAAATCGGATGCAAGGGCCGACAGGCGCAATATAAAAAACATAGTGCAACGCACACCGCCTTAGAGAAAAGAGAAATGAGACGAACGCAAACAAAATAATAATAAAAATAATTTGATTTAATAGACGAATATATTACCCAAAAATAATGTCACTACACTGGCTTACATTAACTGACGCTAACACACCTGACCCAACATATGACAACTTAGCTATGCACACGTGTTACGTTACAAGTGAACGGGACACATGGTAAGCACAGTTCATAAAACCTCCACTACTCAAACTCAACCTACAGAAAGAAAACATACCACAGAAAGTTTGTTCACACAATTAAAAAAGAGGAGGACTGTTGGTATGAAACAAATCAAGGTTTATACAAATTATTTAGCATAGGCTAAGCTAAACAATGTTCATAAACCTTTATTTTCTTTCATATCATCAGTCCATTTTTTTTAGTTGACCGATGATAGGATATCACTTCGAATCAAAGAAACGAAGTGGCCCGAATCTTTGAGTTAAGTTGTTTGATAACTGCTTGAGTGGTTCTATTTTGTTGTATCAGACGCCCTTACTGGAACTAGCAAGAACCAGAGGTACAGTTGTGCCAGTCAAGTTGATACTTCTGTGCTCTGGTTTAGTGACTCTGTTATCAGCATGCAATACGTGACTGGGTCTCTCTTGTTATACAATACGGAACTTCTCCGCCCTAGTGCAAACAAACTATCTGTTGTTTGTTTTCTATCTGTACATTCAGTTTGAAAAGTGGGAGGTCCAGTAATTAGAGTACTAGACTTTTAGGGTGGAATCGGTGTGATTTAGACTTTTTTCTATTTAAAGTAATATTGATTGAAGTTGACATCTGGGAATGTATGATGAAGGGGAAAGAGAGGAAAGGCACTGAATGGAGGAAAGTGGAGAAATGGATGAAAGGGAGGAAAGACGGGAAAGGGAAGGAAAAAAGGAAATGGGAGAAAGAAAGGAAAGAGGAAAGTGAATGAAAAAAGGAAGGGGGGAAAATGTAGGATAAGAGAAACGGGAGGAAACACAGGAAAGATAGGAAGAAGAGAAGATGTAAAGAGAGAACATGGAGGAAAGAGAGGACAGGGATGGAAGAGAGGAAAGGGAACATAGAGAGAAAATGGATGAAAGGAAGGTTAGAGAGGAAAGGGAGGGAAAAGGGAAGGAATAGAGGAAAGAAAGGATATAAATAAAGGAAATCAAAGCCAGGACATTGGGCTTGACGTCCCTTGCAAGCTGACTTAACTCTCTACTTATTATCTTGACCGTTTTCACACCAGCAGGAGCATAGGGTCACCACTGCAACTATTCTTTCACAGGAAGCCCGTGACACATAATTTCGTGCACTCTTGCAATGCTGGTTTCTGTAGAAATGTGTATTGCTTAAAGGAGTAACTAGATCCATACACGTCTCTCTTTAGTCAACTTTTAAGACATACGTATAAATGCAGTGGACTCGAGTACGGGACTTCTGGATGCACTCAGCACCTTTCAGTGCCACTTGAAGCACATGACTTCATCAAAAACCCCACAAATCATCCTGTTTTGGACTATTCATTTTAATCCAGTCCAGGGCTAGAAAGACTAAATCTACTGATCAGACATGTTAGTCAGGGTCAGTCAAAGTATACTGGACATGACCCCCACCTCAGCTTCCTCGTAGCCCTTCCTGGAAACAAGCTATTTTTGTGGCAGCTTACGTAACAAGGTGAGAGATGGACGTCATCTCCGTAGTAGTGAGCGCACGCAGATAAAGCCAAACATAGCACAACCGCCTGGAGGACCGCGGTCTACCTTCATCAGCACTCTCGAGATGTGAGGAAAGCTACGACAACCCGTCACTTAACGTCCTTTTTATGGCATACAAAGGAGTAAACCATTGTGGACATTCAAAAACAACAACAACAATAACAACAACAACAACAACCCAGTCCACGTCTTCTCGGTTTCCTTTATGTTTATCTCAAGCTCTATTCTCTGTGTGGGTTTGAGTCGGTCCTACGTCTTTTGCCTTTTGGGGATCCAGAACAGAGAACGTTTTGCAACTGCTTTCCCTAATGTCTGACTTATCCAATATCCACGCTTTCTCCTGGTGTCATGTTCCACTGATCTATGCCAAGTTGCCTACCACAACTCCACATTAGTGATCTTATTATACCATTTACCTCTTGACTACAGCTTATGGTTTCTATGGGACAGATTATCCATATCCATGCCCAGCCATTCTCGGTCACCTTTACGGATATGCCTGACTGGTTACAGAATAACTAATAAATGATCCCCATTCGGGAGCCACAGTAGCGCATTGGTTAGTGCTTTGTTTGTCCAACCGAGCGATCTAGGTTCATTCTTAAGTTGATTTTGTTTCTATCGCAAACGGAGCGGAGTTGATCCAGCTTGAGATATTACACATCTTGAAATTATTCAAGATGCTGAGCAGTGCATGAGCTGTAGCGGCCAGTGAGCCAAAGCTGACTGCAAGTAGTAGAACCAACGAACCAAAGATGACTGCTAGCGGCAGAGCCAGCGACCCAAAGCTGACTAACAGTGGCAGAGCCAGCGACCCAAAGCTGACCAATAGTGGCAGAGCCAGCAACCCAAAGCTGACCAATAGCGGCAGAGCCAGCGACCCAAACCTGACTGCAAGCGGCAGAGCCAGAGACCCAAAGCTGACCAATAGTGGCAGAGCCAGCGACCCAAACCTGACTAATAGTGGCAGAGCCAGCGACCCAAACCTGACTGCAAGCGGCAGAGCCAGCGACCCAAAGCTGACCCATAGTGGCAGAGCCAGCGACCCAAACCTGACTGCTAGCGCCAGAGCCAGCGACCCAGACCTGACTGCTAGCGGCAGAGCCAGCGACCCAGACCTGACTGCTAGCGACAGAGCCAGCGACCCAAACCTGACTGCTAGCGGCAGAGCCAGCGACCCAAACCTGACTGCTAGCGCCAGAGCCAGCGACCCAAACCTGACTGCTAGCGCCAGAGCCAGCGACCCAAAGCTGACTGCTAGCGCCAAAGCCAGCGACCCAGAGCTGCCAAGACCTTTCTCCACTTCCACGTGGTGATTCTGGATCCCAGACTGGAATAGGGCAGCCTGGCTATGGACTGGACAATGAATCGAAGAGAGAAGGCTTACCAGCTACCCACAAATTCTATGCTGGTCGGATGTGTTGGATCGGAAGGTGCAAATATCGCAGTCAAGCTGTGAACTACGACACAAGGCATATCGTTCTTCGGACTGCATCCTTCTACTTGCAAAGATGTCTCAGAACTTGATAGCGGGAATTTGAAAAGAAGAATGAAGAATGGAGAATGAAGAAGAAGTAGATATCGGAGCAGTTCTGGGAACTAAAACGCGACTGGCCTGATTCTGACCCCATCACTTGTAGTGTTTCGTTAGAAAAATATTGATTTAACACCATTTACTCAATATGCCACACGACATGTCAACCGGGTCGTATACCTATTCTTATATGTCAGGCCAGGCCAAAACGACAGAATCAGATATCAATACACAATCGATCACCGCATGATAACAGTTCCTGAACTCTGCTTGAAAATTAGTCATTCGGTTATCTGCAGTTACATTTCGATTTCTTTTTATAAAAAATAAATAAAAAAGCTATCGTCAGGGCATCATGACCACCGACTAGTTTGGGGGTTCGTTTTCTAACTTAACGTCCTTCTGCTGGTTCAGAAGGTTTTGTTGATTCTGTATTTAACCAGTTTCTTTTACATTCATTTGATCTAAAAACAATGCGCATTTAATCTATTCTTGAATGCATTAATTGACCATGCATCCATTATGTCATGTGCCAGTGCATTTCAAGCAATCAGCACATTCTGACTGAAAGAAGTGTTTCCTTGTATCTAATCTAGACCTTTCTTGAATTAATCTGTAGTTGTGCCCTCTTGTTTTTCTTGTACTTGACAAAGGACAAACTTGTTATAGACTAATTTATTCGTTCCTTTGATTATCTTATACGCCTGTATAAAATCGCCTCGAATTCATCTCTTTACTGGACATTGTAGACCGGTTATTTTGAGTCTTTCCTCAAAACTGTAATTCCCATTATCAGTTTTGTCGCTCTTTTTTTGTATCATTTCCAGCATGTTTATATTCAATTCTACGATTAGAACTCAACACCTGCACACAGTAATCCAATCTAGGTCTAACTAATGCTTTATACATTTTGACTATCACTTCCTTGTTCCTATGTTCAATATTTCTTGTTATCATATCTTATGTTGTATTTGCTTTTTTCACTGCTACCTGAACTTGCTCACTCACCTTACCTGTATGATATATTATAACCCCTAGGTCCTTTACATTTTCTATCTCTTTAATACTGTTGTCTCCCATTCTGTAATAATGTCTGTCCCATATTGAATCTACCCATGTGGATGAATGTACTTTTGTCTACATTAAACTCCATTAATAAGCTCTCAGACCATTCCGTAATTTTATCAGACAATGACATCAGTTCAATGCATTTGTAAGGCATACATTTTTTGTCTCTACTGGAGGCAAAATACAAATTTAGCCTGTACATTGCGTTTTTTTTTTTTGCAGGGAACAAGCGGCGTTTATTCCTCATCTCTATAAATTCGTTTGGTGGACATCAGCTAAGAAGAAATCGTAGGTGATGATAGTGACTTAGAAACTGGGCTCTCTCATATTCTGCGTCAAAGCAAAGGGGACAGAATTGAGGCACGCTAACATCTTTAATTACATGGGGACATACATAACATCAGATGGACGATGCACTTATCAAATGAAATGCAGAATAGTCTAAGCAAAATTGGTCTTCCAGAATATGAAGGGAATTGTGTACAACAAAAACTTTTCTCTGAAACTGAAAAAGAGAGTCCTTTGGTGCTACGTGGAATCAGTACTGACATATGGCAGTGAATCAAGGACAATTAGCAAGCAAGTGCATAAATCTTTTGAAGCTACGTAGATGTGGTTTTACAGAAGAATGCAGCAGATCCCATGGAGTGCAAAATAGATTAATGATACAGTAATTGAAGAGGCACAAACAAAGACAACATGTTGCAAGGATCAGAACAAAGGCAGTTATCCTTTTTACGGGCATGGTATGAGAAGAGGCTGCTTGAAGCACGTTGTTACGAAAAGAGAGAAAGAGAAAGGCTGAGAGAGAAGATGTTGGACAACCTGAGAGAATGGCATGGGCGACAATCAACCACTGAGTTGGTAAACGATACACGTGATAGAAGTGGATGGTGGCCCATAATCGGAAATACCAACCGGCAGGGCACCTGATGATGATGATGACATCAGCAATGTAAATACATGCGGTAATCATAGCTTCATTTTATTTTTGTTTTGTTTTCTGCCTTTATTCCTATTAGTGGGATTTGAAGCATGGATGTTTACAATGTGTTTTTTGTTGTTGTTGGTTGTTATTGTTGTTGTTGATAGAATAGATTCGGTGTTTGATGTGGTAGATGATATTTGATATGGTAAGAGAATTTGAATATTTGAAGTCCGGATGAGTGGCTTAGTGGGACAATAAACATACGCGCGCACACGCTGATACGAGCGCGCGCACACGCGGACACAAGCGCGCGCACACCGGAATAAATTGTGAAACAAGAACCGAAACGAACGCGAGTAGGTATTTAACATTTTTATGTTGTTATCTAGAACGCTATAGTAAACTATGAAGCAAAGATAGCGCCGTAACCGGCTACGGGTCTACATTGCTCTGCTGTTTTAGTTCATTTTGGATGCCGCCAGACCACCCATTTGCCCGGAATTCACACGCGTCGATGACTTACACTTGTGTTCACGGAAACGTGTTGTTGTTCTCCATTTAGACTGGTTAATTCGTTCGTTTGTTGTGTTTTTTTCGTCCGATTATCCTGGTCTGGACACTACGCTTAAACCTGTGTCATATTTCACGACCTAGTTCATAGGGCTGAAATTCATGAGATTGGCGCCCTTCGCCCTAGCTGCAAACAGTGTCGGTTTTGATGTGTGAAATTTAGACACAAATTTAATGGACTAGAATACAGCATGGGAGAGATGCACAAGTCACTCACACGCTGAATGATGCCTCTACGACTTCTTGCGGTTATGGTAAAGGCAAGACCCACAAAGCTGCCTTGCGGGATACCTCTTTTCGGGAAATGCTTCGTGAGTAAGCCCTGAGGAAAAATCTGCATCCTGTGCTATCTCCAGTCGTCTCTATAAATATCTTGTCACTGGCCATGGATAGCTATGGACCAGAGAGTGAGGCTGACAAAAGGTACAGTTTCTTCCTCACTTTAATCCAAAGCACCGTGCAAGTCATCCATTTCAGTGGACACTGCAAGAGAAAAGACTGTCCACACGGCTGAACAAAGAGAGTGATCTTTATCACTTGTGATGGACAAACGTCACATAGTCAATTAATCCACGAAAATGTGTCAGCTTTGCGGGTAGCACACGTCTTGCAGAAATATATTCAAAGTTCTCTTCTAGCTAACATGTTATGATTGTAGAATTATAGAATGTGGTCGTCGGCTCCTGATTTGACCCCTGCATGTCAGTTCAAGCGCCATCTCCGCATCAAAAGTCGACTGCAATGAATCTTTAGTGTACTCTATCTCTTGCCGCAATGGTACAATCTGACAAGCCTTTTCCAGTCCATCTCCTGGTGTTATCCGCCAAGTTATAACGTTGTCTGCCTCTTGAACGACTGCCTTCCACCCTAACCTTTAGTATGGTGTTCAACAATGAGGTATGTCTTGTTAAATGGCCAAAATATCTTAACTGTCTAACCCTGATTTCGGTTATTAATTCTCTTCTCACCCCCAACTTTTTAAATGCCTCCAAATTTGTTTTCTTCTCTTTCCAATAAATACGACACAATCTTCTTGATACCTATATTTGGAAGTCTTCATTACTCTCCTCTAACTTGCTATTCAGTGTCCATGTTTCTGCGATCTATAATAGGAACGAGTATACATACAATTTGATAATTCTCATGTTCAATGTATGGTTTCTCTGTCTGGATGTCAGTATGTGTCGTATCTTGCTGAATACCATCTTGACCATATCTATTCTCTTCCTGATTGTCATTCTTCACAGCTGCATTCTTCCGTTATTATATGACCTAGATATTAGAAGCACTGTACCAGTTTCTGTAGTGTATTTTAAGCTGTATACAAGTCTATATACATGTCTATATGCAAGTCTATATACAGATATATATACAAGTCTATATACAGGTATATATACAAGTCTATATACAGGTCTATATACGAGTCTATATACAGGTCTATATACGTCTATATATGTCTATATAGAAGTCTTGTACATGGATTCATGTCACTTTTCCCCAAGTGTCATAGTTAAACTCTTGACTTATTTTGTCTGCTTGTATGTTTCAGTGTCATTGATCTTTGCTCCCCATTCGGGACATGGGAACTCACATTCGAAACTAATTTTGAAGTCATTTGAATTTTGCATTTTCTCGAGATTTGTCACTAGTTCGCATCAGACCTCCCAGATATGAATATTTGCGACCTTTTAAATCAAGTCTTGTATTCACTTTTCAAAATAAATCCAACCTGCAGGGTTGCTGAGGTCCAAATGTTTATAATAACAGAAACGGTTATGGTTGAACTACATCCCCAAATCAGAAATCTACGTTACAGCCACGCGGTCTTCGTCATAGCCAAATAACAACACACATGAAAACACTTGATGATTAATAACTTGCTGATCTGGAACTTGACGATGATTTGAATCATTTGTCCAAAAATCATAATCAGATCCAAAATAAAATCAGGTTATTTGATGAAAGGACACGTCAGTTGATACTGAGATTACAGAAAGGGCAAAAAACAAGGATTAAGAGAATAAAGGCAACTAAGGACAATCAGATTGTATTGGGAGACACACTCCGATGAGATGTGGATTCATTAATAGATAAACGGAGTAGCTACATAGAAATATATAAAAAAATAGGATAAAACAGGTAGAGAGCGGCTTTCATTGTACCGGGAAAATACCAAGACACAACCACACAACCACAAATCGTCAACTAAAATGTTATGTCAGTTCTATTGTATAGCTTTGAAACATGGAGAACAGAAAACAGCAAAGAAATAATTAGTCTCATAAAGAGGTGCCGGCGAAGAATAGAAAGATTGAAGTGGTATGATCTGCTTCTTCTATCTTTTGTCATCTAATTTTCTACCGGGTTGTAGCCCAGTGCAGTCTCACTTTTTTACCGGGTTGTAGCCCAGTGCCATCTAACTTTCTATCGGGTTGTAGCCCGCTGTCGTCTCACTTTCCACCGGGTTGTAGCCCAGTGTCGTCTCACTTTCCACTGGGTTGTAGCCCAGTATCGTGGTATACATTTTTGTCTTTTGCCTAACTCATGTGACGAGTAACATTTTTCCACATTTTACGGCAAATTTCGTTTACTCAGTCTATCCACCTTTTCCTTGGTCTACCTCTCGCCCTTCTTCCTGATGTTCTCTCGTCGAATGTGGTCTGGTTGCATTCTTACAATGTCACTAAACCAATTCATTCTCTGCTGCTCGATGCAGTGGTATGAAAACCTAGCTAATGTGAAACCGTTGGCAGGAAACATTAAGTTAATAATGGGCCAGGACTCAAGTACAAGGTCCTGGCGTTGAATAGGACACACATTATGGAATCCTGCTGACATTATTACATGACAGTCTCTGATCTGGGATCCCTAAGGAAGGGTGAGGTAGTGCCAGACCAAAAACGCGCGCGGAGAAGAGAGCGAGAGCCAGACATAACGGAAACGGGTTACAGAGGAGAGATCGGGAATGGATGATTCAGGGAAGAATAACTTGTCGTGTGTTTGTTGGAGACATGTGCTCCAGAGGAAGCTGCCCAGTTTTAATTGAACGAATCACAACAAATAACGCAGACGACATCAAATAGATTTTCATTTTTGACTGCGGACATTTTTTCAGATCATTATTAACTTGTCTCATTTGCATTATTTATTGTATGCTTTCTCCTGGTATTACCGGGCTCGAAAAGACAGGGAAGAATAGTAACAATGTAACCTGCAAAGCATGTCATAGGAGACTAACGAGGACTTGGCATTTGGCCGGTTTTCACATCATGTAGAAACTATAAGCTAGTCGCAACAGAATCGAAGACGTATGTATTCAAGGACTGAAAAAGTGCGGCTAAGTTTAATTGTATTGTACTTCCGGTGCTCGTGTTTTCAAATTATCTTCTACCATGCTCTCGGATATTTGATGATAATAACAGCAATCCAAAAGAATCATCGCAAGCTATGATGGCGACAGTCAAGATTTAAGATATGTTTTTGTCTAACGTCTGACACTCACTTGCGCTTTAATTGAGATTTAAGTGAGCAGCGATTTGCGCTATCACCAACCGCACTCTCTCGTACTAAGCTAGCTTAATCCATTAGCAAAACATGTCGGGCAAGTCAACTTGAGGATGTCGAAAAAACAGATTATTTTTCTCTTATTTACCCCTTGACTAATTAAGTTGGTATAGGTAATGTCAGGTAAGGAATCTCATCATTTTTTCGAATTTCAAATTATGGCCAACAGCGGCTACCAGCCTGCGATTTTCGATTTTAAGCTTCTAAGAGTTCTTTTACGTGCATTCAGGACTTGGTATACTATCTTAAAGTAATGTAAATTAAAGGTATCCCACAGCATTACTGCCGTAGGGGTGTGAGGTGTTAGACCCTCGCCGCTTTTACTTTTACTTCTCTGAACCGGTACCCATTTAAGGCTGGGTCCACCAGGGAGCCATTGCGGTCTGAAAAAAACATTACCGCCTCAACTGGGGAATGAACCCAGGACCACTCAGATGCGAAGCCAGCGTACTAACCATTGCGCTACGCGACTCCCATCTTACAGGACACCAAATCATTAGTGATGCAGAAATGAGTCCATCATCAACATCATGTGCCATATTCTTTGCATAACGTAGTCTTCGTTAGTGCAGCATTGAACATATCACGGGTTTGGGCAAATTGGTACTCGTCATACAAAGACATTTTCAACTGCCAGTAATTAATTGATGCCATCTTCTTCTTTTACCGAGAATATGGACCGTCCTCGATCCTCATGCACTAAATATGACCTCCTTCTGAGATCAGGGGACGATTCAGACATGATTCATTCAAAATTCTCTCCGTTCCTTGCTTTCGTAAGTTCGTTCATTGAGAAGCGAGTACCCTAACTTTTAACTATGGACTTCTCCATTCAATTCCCCCCCCCCCCCACATACCCCCTCTCCCAAACCCAACTAATTTGGCTTAGCTTAGCTTTGTTCGTTCTCAAACTCCCGCTACCAAACCCTGAAATGGGCTTAAGTAGCAGAATGTAATCCAGAGAACGGAATGCGTTGAGTCGCCGTTTACAGCTTGACTGCGATATTTACACCTTTCGGTCCAACACATCCGACTTCAACAAGCATTTTTTAGTACCGGGTTAGCATTCCCTCTTCGATTCCTTCTCCTTAGCCAGTCTGCCCTGCAGCAGCCTGTTATCCAGGAACACCGCTTGGAGGTGTAGAAGGGTCTTGGCAGCTCTGGTTCGCTGGCCCTGACGCTAGCAGTCAGCTATGGATCGCTGACCACTGCAGCTCATGTACTTCTCAGCATCTTGATCCCCAACTAATTGGAGAGCCTCATTAACCATATCTCTCAGTTCTGTGGACCCAATTGAGAGTCGAGCGCTTTGCCTCTCAGCTATAAGGACCCCCCACCCCCCCTCTCCACGCCCAACTTTTCTTGAGAGTCGAGCACCTTACCTCTCATCAAACGAGAGGGTTTAGGAAATTCAAACAAGAAATGTTGAACACAATTCGAAATATGTATAAGAAAAGTATAGAGAAACATTCAACTAATCGACAATTTTGTAGGAGAAATAAATAAACAAGTTTCATGAATCGACAATTTTGTAAGAGACGTATACATAAAACTTGAATGAATCGATTGTTTTGTAAGAGAAGAATACATAACTGTGATTAACAAACGGATACGTTGAGAAGAATAAAGCAATGTTGAATTAAGAGACAATTTTAAAAAGTAAGTAAGAAGCAGTTTCGAATAAATGGAGAAATGTATATATATAAATGTAATAAAAATATACAATTTTAGAATTGAATATGTATATACATTAATGGTGAGAAATATACAAAGATATATAAACATGTCAGCGTCAACAGGCTGAAACAGGTGCACGAGCTCAAGTACATGGGAAGTATTTTCACTGAGGACGAACGATTGGACAGAGAAATCGAAACCAGAAGTAAAAAAAAACGTATGCAGTGATCTACCAACTGTCACTACTACTCAAACATCCTGACATCAGTTTAGAAACAAAATGGCTACTGATAAACACTATTTTCTTATCAACACTGTACCTTCCAATACCGAACCTGACATGCGCCCAATGCATAGGAAACTACAATTGTAACCTTTGAAGTAAAATGCCCAAGACAAGTCATCAACTTAACCAGAAGAGACAGAATGAAACAACCGACATCAGACAAATTGTGGGAACAACATCCTCCCAAGAATACATGCACAGACAGACAGTGGGGAGGGTGACCAACAACATCCTCCCAAGAATACATGCACAGACAGACAGTGGGGAGGGTGACCAACAACATCCTCCCAAGAATACATGCACAGACAGACAGTGGGGAGGGTGACCAACAACATCCTCCCAAGAATACATGCACAGACAGACAGTGGGGAGGGTGACCAACAACATCCTCCCAAGAATATATGCACAGACAGACAGTGGGGAGGGTGACCAACAACATCCTCCTAAGAATACATGCACAGACAGACAGTGGGGAGGGTGACCAACAACATCCTCCCAAGAATACATGCACAGACAGACAGTGGGGAGGGTGACCAACAACATCCTCCCAAGAATAAATGCACAGACAGACAGTGGGGAGGGTGACCAACAACATCCTCCCAAGAATACATGCACAGACAGAAAGTACAGTGGTTTGGTCATCTCATGAGAATGAAACCAGATCGGTAGCCATTGTTGTATCACATGCCCACGATGAGCTGGTTACTCTTATGTGCGTCATGAAAAGGGCGTTAGTTGACGGGTTGCAGTAGCTTTCCTCACATCCCGAGCATGCTGATGAACGTGGACCTGGGGCCCTTCATGCGGTTGTGATATGCTTGGCTTTATATGCGTGTCGCTCCCTACTACGGAGATCATATCGAACCTCACTTTGTTAGCCAGATTGTTGTTCTCGACAACAGCCCGTTTCCAGGACGACATTCGAGGAGGTTAGGTGAGGGTATTGGCCAGTATATTTCTCCTGACCCTGGCTAACATTCTATGATCAGTGTTTTGCCTGAGCAGACGTTAGCCTCATCGTCCCGTCAGGTGAGAGTCTTGGCCAGTATATTTCTCCTGACCCTGGCTAAAATTCTCTAATCAGTGTGTTTTGCCTGACCAGACATTAGCCTTATCGTCTCGTCAGGTGAGGGTCTTAGCTAGTATATTCCTCCTGGCCCTGGCTACCATTCTCTGATCGGTGTGTTTTGCCTGACCATCGGCAGCCATTACAAACATACAACAGTAGGAGCTCGGGGTTTAAAGCCAATGGAAAATTGATAGACACTATCAAAGACACTATGCCAGCATGGTTTCACAACAATCACAGCAACACGTACAAGACCTGCAGCTCCCTACTACGCTTCTCTGCAACAGTGGAAGGGTAAAGGAAAGCAAGTAAAGTAGTAACAAACAGACTAACCATTTTGAAAAAACGTTTAATTGTTTAATTTTAAAAGAGAAATATGTTTAAATATTGAAAAAAAAAATACCTTCTTCGTTGATAAATAATAACAACCAGGAACTAATAAATAATTTTAGAATGGAGAAATATAGAAATGTTTAAATAAATAGATAATTCTAAAATTAAAATCTGTATAAATATTGAATAAATATACAATTTTAGAAAGGATATATATATATATATATATATATATATATATATATATATATATATATATATATATATATATATATAAATGTTTAACAAATCGACAATTCTAAAATTGAAATTTATATAAATATTAAATAAATATACACTAATACTAGAATATGAACATATAGGCTAGTTGAGTACCAAACCAATTCTATGAAAGAGAAATGTATTACAGCGCGATAAATATTAATTCTAGAAGATAAATATATAAACAATGTTGAAAGCATAAGACTGAAATCTAGAGAAAGTTTCTTAGATTCAATACAGTTCTCCCGAGAAACACCCCATCAAGAAATGGAATGAACTGGCCATAGGTCCCCAGTTTCGAAATACGGGAGTAACACACGCCAGGACACCACTTGCTTTAGACAAAATGGAAGTCGCAAAATAGATTCCTAACTGGTGCACCAGGATAGAAGGGGATACAGGGATGATGAGGTATGCGACTATGAAGCAACACAAGACCTAGACCACTTGATGAACATCCTAAAGCTCATGGAAGCAGCAACAACATGGATAATATGTTGAAGGGGAACGACAAAGCAATCCACGTGGATGAACGTTGGACACATGTTGTCTGGTGATCTGCTTAGAGCAGGGGAAGTAACTTTGTAAGTGAGCGTAAGTTGAATAAATTTATTATTGCAGAAAGTATATATATATATCTGACATAAACTAATACATATAACATTAAAGGCAAAATATTAATGCGCGTATTATTATGCATTTCCCTTTAATTAATATCGTTCATTTCCGTTCGGTTGAATGTGTTTTGTACATCTGGGTTTCGACACATTTATGGCGGACTGAAATTGTTGTTAGTCTTGAGTGAAATTATTTGATGAAATGTTATTTTGACTAAAATTATTGTCATAACCGACTTTTTTAAAATGACATATCTTAAATTTTTGTTTTCAGTAAAATTCGTGTAAATAGTTTTAGTTTTTATTAAAAATGGCGTCTAAAAATTAAGGTTTTTACTAAAATTCTTGTATAAAACTTTTGTTTCTAATAGAAGTTCGTGTGTTAAATTTCTGAAAGGAAAAACCAAATTGATTTCTTAAAAATGTATGTTTTGACTAAATTTCGTCTTACAATTTGGTTTTTGATTAAACTTCGCTTCTTGGTTTTGTTTCTTACTACAATTCGCTTTTTAAATATCAGTTTTCACTTAGATTCAATTCTGAATTTTAAATTTTGATTGAAATTGGCGATAAAATTCAGCTCGGACTAAAATACGTGTCTGAAATTTATGTTTTGATCAAATGTATTGTGATATGTATCTAATTTGTAGAATTTCGTCTCGCATATTATGTTTTGCAAAAGTGATGTTGCTCATCTATGCTCGCATGTTGTTGTTCTCTATGCTCCACTCTGCCCAGCAACAACCTGACCTATCACTCTAGCAGAGAAGCCCCAACCACATATCAGAATGCCCAATAGCGCCAACAGTGACATAGAAAAGCACTCCATACCAGCAGAAAAGACTTGCATCAAAATCATAGGCGATGCAACAGCTGTTCAGGCATCAGCGAGGATTCTTATCAGCGAAAACATAGCTACAAAGATAACGGTCCACAGGAGCGTATTCTAAGCCATCTAAAACCCTAAACAGGATAGACTCTCACATGAAAGAAAAAATAAGATCGGGTTGCTGTTAAAAAACAAAACTGATTTAGTTCTACAGTAGATTCCGACCCGCTGTGGGATTCTTGGAAACGAGAAAGCGGATGAGCTCGCAAAACCGGAAATAGTGGAATGCTAACTCACCACTCATAGAGCTATAAAGAAGCAAAAAAAACTCATCAAACGATCAATGAAGACGGACTGAAAAGACCAGAACAGAGAATACAAACCAGAACATGACAGCATGGGCAAACTTGGCATAGATGGATAGGCAAAGATTTTCAGACTCAGTACGGGACAATGCAGACTCAAGGCCCACCTTCACAGAATAGGTCTCAAGAGACATCACCACCTGCGTTGATTGTGGAGCACCCAAGGACACAGCAGAACATGTATCCTTCAGGACTGTCCTACTTATACAGACCAAATATGGGCAATCTGTCAAAGGAGAGCAGGCATCCTGGACAGACTGTGGGGATTCGGTGAAGATCTGATGGGCCCAGTCAACTTCGTGAACCTCACCGGTCTTGAAAAATAGCACCCGTTGATCAGAGAAAAAGAAGAAGAAGAATAAGAAATACAAGAAGACGAAAAAGAAGAAGAAGAACAAGTATGCAAGAAGGACAAGAAGATGGAGAAGAAGAAGAAGGACAAGAAGATGGAGATGAAGAAGAAGAAGAAGGACAAGAAGAAGAAGAAGGACAAGAAGATGGAGATGAAGAAGAAGAAGAAGGACAAGAAGATGAAGGACAAGAAGATGGAGATGAAGAAGAAGAAGAAGGACAAGAAGAAGAAGAAGGACAAGAAGATGGAGATGAAGAAGAAGAAGAAGGACAAGAAGATGAAGGACAAGAAGATGGAGATGAAGAAGAAGGACAAGAAGATGAAGGACAAGAAGATGGAGATGAAGAAGAAGAAGAAGGACAAGAAGAAGAAGAAGGACAAGAAGATGGAGATGAAGAAGAAGAAGGACAAGAAGAAGAATGACAAGAAGATGGAGATGAAGAAGAAGAAGGAAAAGAAGAAGGACAAGAAGAAGAAGGACAAGAAGATGGAGATGAAGAAGAAGAAGAACAAGAAGAAGAAGGACAAGAAGAAGGACAAGAAGATGGAGATGAAGAAGAAGAAGAAGAACAAGAAGAAGAAGGACAAGAAGATGGAGATGAAGAAGATGAAGGACAAGAAGATGGAGATGAAGAAGAAGAATAACAAGAAGAAGAAGGACAAGAAGAAGGACAAGAAGATGGAGATGAAGAAGAAGAAGAAGAACAAGAAGAAGAAGGACAAGAAGATGGAGATGAAGAAGAAGAAGAAGGACAAGAAGATGGAGAAGAAGAAGAAGGACAAGAAGATGGAGATGAAGAAGAAGAAGAAGGACAAGAAGAAGAAGGACAAGAAGATGGAGATGAAGAAGAAGAAGAAGGACAAGAAGAAGAAGGACAAGTAGATGGAGATGAAGAAGAAGAAGAAGGACAAGAAGATGGAGAAGAAGAAGAAGGACAAGAAGATGGACAAGAAGAAGAAGGACAAGAAGAAGGACAAGAATATGAAGATGAAGAAGAAGGACAAGAAGATGGAGATGAAGAAGAAGAAGAAGGACAAGAAGAAGAAGGACAAGAAGAAGAAGGACAAGAAGAAGGACAAGAAGAAGAAGGACAAGAAGAAGGACAAGAATATGGAGATGAAGAAGAAGGACAAGAAGATGGAGAAGAAGAAGAAGAAGAAGGGCAAGAAGAAGAAGAAGAAAGACAAGAAGAAGAAGAAGAATTAGACACTAAGATAACACAGATCTATTGTTATATATTACATCATCTCTATTCTTAGTGTTATATGTATAAGCAAGTTGAGATCTGCCTTACCGCTATACTACTTCACAAATGCTGCCTAGAATTATGATGACTCTGTGGCAATCTGTCATTACATCACCAATATGCAAGTGGATTGAGAAATATAAAACATCTGATGGACTGATACATATAAAATGTAGGTAGCTGATGAAGGAATTTGTATCTGAAATTGTATTTCTGTACTCACTTTACTGTCTCCAAGTGCCATTAAGCGCAATTGGGAGTGTTATACACAGTCCAATCATTACTGGGTTGTGCTCAGGCAATAAGTGATTAGAAACTGCACGCAGAAGAATGTAACAGGCACGATATTGATCGCTAGAAGTACTCATGTGATACAATAATATACGTACGTGTTAATTACTTAGGAAGTCCTTCACGTAATCTAATCTTGTGTATATCAGTTGTATCCTGTCCTTCACTAATGTTTCCATAAATTTCAGTGGGACGGACGGTCAAGGATTTATTAATTGTAACAGAGACTTCTGCGAAATTTATTGTTCTTTTTAAACAAATCTGAAATTTGTGTTTAAATTTGTTTAAGTGTGCGATTTGTAGATTTTGTGACTTATTGCAAATAATTGATGACGTTGTTTTTTGTTCCTTGTGTTTTAATGCATTTTATTAGTTGTTGTTTTTAAAATTTGAATGAGGTTTAATAAACGAGAATATGAAATCAATCTAGGAACTTTATAGAAAGTTACATAGTTATATTGAGGAGCGTGTGGTAGAAGGGTTTCGATTCCTGGCTGCTGACAACGAGGGCCGGGGAGTGGATAACCTGTAAGGCGTATGTTAGATTTTCTGTTGGACTGAAATAAACAAACGTAGCCAGCACACGACGTGGCGACAACACTGGCGAAACGGCGTGTTGTCCATAAGACATCTCGACTTACCAAATAAATGGTTGTTGTTGTTGAAGGAATGCCCACAAAGGGTAGATTTACGCATTTATGCCCCCTAAACAGGACGTTAAGTGGTGGTTTGTTGTAGCTTTCCTGACATCCCGAGCGTGCCGATGAAGGTGGACCCCAGTCCTCCAGTCAGTTGTGCTATTTTTAGCTTCATCTGCGTGTCGCTCACTATTACGGGGACCACGTTAATCCATCAACTCGTTTGCCAGACTGCCATGAAAACAGCCCGTTTCCAGGTAGGACTACAGGGAAGTCTAGGTGATGGTCTTGGCTAGTATGTTTTGCCTAACCCTGACTAACATGTCTGATCAGTATGTTTTGCCTGACCCTGACTAACATGTCTGATCATAATGTTTTGCCTGATCCTGACTAACATGTCCGATTAGTATATTTTACCTGACCCCGACTAACATGTCCGATCAGTATGTTTTGCCTGACCCTGACTAACATGTCTGATCAGTATGTTTTGCCTGACCCTGACTAACATGTCCGATCAGTATGTTTTGCCAACCCCCACTAACATGTCCGATCAGTATGTTTTGCCAACCCCCACTAACATGTTCGATCAGTGTGTTTTGCCAACCGCGACTAATATGTCCGATCAGTATGTTTTGCCAACCCCCACTAACATGTCCGATCAGTATGTTTTGCCAACCCCCACTAACATGTCCGATCAGTATGTTTTGCCAACCCCCACTAACATGTCCGATCAGTATGTTTTGCGTGACCAGAGGTTAGTCTTCCTCCCACTGAAGCACTGTTCTACACGTTATGTATTAAAAATATGGCCAAGTTACAGCACCTGGACAGAGATAAAGCTCTCTGCCTAATGACGACATCTCAATACCATGTAACGTTCCTTGGAGACAGGCTGTTTTCAAGGCAGTCTGTCTGACGATATGAGGTCGATGTGTGGTTAGCGTCACACAGATGAAGCCACGCATAGCATGACCATGTGGAGGACTGCGGTCTACCTTTATCTGTACGCTCGGGATGTGAAGAAAGCTACTACATCTCGCACTTAACTTCAGGGCGCATAAAAGGGTAAACTAGCTCGCTGTGGACATTAAACAACAACAACAACAAAATATATTTTTTGACAGATAGCAGCAGCGACTCACAGCTGACTGCTTGCATCAGGGTCAGCGATACAGAGCTCACCAAGACCCTATTCCAACTTTAAGTGGCGGCCCTGGAGACACGCTGCACTAGTGTAGTCTGAGTAAGATAATAAGTATCGCCGTGTGAAAGCTAACACATACCGAAACATGTCAAATGAAACCGGACGTATCCAGCCGAAAGGCCCATAAATCGTAGCCTGGCTATAAACTACAACACAAAGGCTAGACGTAATTTTCAAGGCCATCTCCGAAGAAGAACTTAACTTGACAACTTTTAAATGTTTTTTATTCTACGTGTTTGCTTCACTAGTTTCTACTGGTGGAGGCGCGCCTATTCCACCCCAGAACGTAATCAACTGGGCGATATTAAGACGCATAAACCAGTGCTTTGATGTATGTGTGCGTCTGTATGTACATATGCTAGGTTTGTGCGGTCTCAGAAGCCAGCCCAACCAAAGTGCAATGGAAGGGTCTCACCCTGAGGTATTAACTTGAGTCTTTATACTGGTTTAGAAGACACTGCAGAGTCTGTATACAACCAGTTTCATTTACATTACTTTGCTCTAAAAGCTATGCGCATCCAAACCCTTCTTAAATGCATAAATTCTCCTTGCCTCCACTACTTTCTGTGGCAATGCTTTCCAAGCATTCCCCACTCTCTGGCTAAAAAAAATATTTCCTAATATCTAATCTGGTCCTTTCTTTACAAGAAGAAGAAGAAGAAGAAGAAGATCTGATGTGAAGACCATTCACATTTTATAGTTATTGTGATTCGTTAGGTTTTTTTTCTCTCACTGTTTCGTGTCTCTAACGGCCTAGGGGTGAAACTCGCTCAGATTTCATAATCCCAACGTTCCGGGTTCGATTCCCGCTTGTGTCCAGTTTGGCAGACACTGGGTTTTTTTTCTCGGGTTAATGTTCCAACACGTACGGAAAGTAATGGCAACCTACTGTGCTGCATACTTGCCAAGAAACTTATAACAGCCACATAGGTGGCGGTTGTAAGAAGCTACGTTCTGTGAAAGGACATGCGACTTACAACAAAGAATTTGAAGCGGCAATGTGAAGTTCGATTAGTTTCTGTCCCTAAGCAGAAACTCAGCAATACCTATATTTCCTTCTCTTAACTTTTAACCTACAATACAACCTGAAAGTCGATTAATGTTCTCCCTGGTATGTCAAAAACATCTCTTGCAATATGTGCAGGTGTGTTTTCTTATTTATGTGCTGTTAATTGTTGCTCACAGCCATCTTACTGCTCCAGATTGTCTCGGCTTTTATTGGTGTTGACCTACTTAGTGACACCTACATTTTTATTTGTTAGATTTCTCCTTTCTGGTCGCCACTATTTATTTTCTTGTTCATTTTTGTAAATCTTTTTTGTTTTATAACTCCGTCTCATCTTTTTTCCTCTTATTTTTCTTCTTTTTCGTCTTCTTCTTCCTCTTCTTCTTGTCCTTCGCTCTTCTTCTTTTTCTCTCTCACTTCATTCTTCTGGTCTTATGTGGTCTACCGGAGTCTTTATGTATGCCAAAGATAAGAAAAGCACCACTGTCCGCAACTGCCCACCACTCCCCACAGAGAGCATGTCGTAAGAGGCGACTAACTGTATGACATGGCATAGCATCGGCCATGATTACGTTGTTTTCTTACGTGCTGCATAGCTGGCACCTAACAAGCTGCGGGCGTACTTTGCTATAGTGTTTGAGTCCATTAAGTTGGACTCGCCCATCGGTTAAGCAAACCACCATCCACAGCACTTGTCCCAACGCAGTGGAGTATTAATCTCCTCGAGCCTAGACCGCTAGCAGGAAATCCACCTCCCGTCTACATCCAGCTCACACCAGAGCTGGGACCGTCACAGGGGCATCTGCCTCTGTAGACATACATGCCAAATAGGATGATATGTTATTGTTGTTGTTTAATGCCCACAATGAATACGTTTACCCTTTTGTGCCCCATGAAAAAGACGTTAAGGGGCGGGTTGGATCAGCTTTCCTCACGTCACGAGCATGCTGATGAAGGCGGTCCGTGGTCCTCCAGGCAGTTGTGGTAGACTTTGTTTCATATGCGGTCACTACTAGGGGATCACATCGATCCATCTCGTAAGCCAGGCTGCCTTGAAAACAGTCTGTTTTCATGGAACGCTACATAGATCAGAAATTGTGGTCTTGGTCAGTGCATTGTGCCTGCCACTAACGTCCTGGTCAGTGCCGGACACTAACGCAATGTCCTGGTCAGTGCCGGAAACTAACGCATCGTCCTGGTCAGTGCCTGACACTAACGCAACGTCCTGGTCAGTGCCTGACACTAACACAACGTCCTGGTCAGTGCCTGACACTAACGCAACGTCCTGGTCAGTGCCTGACACTAACGCAACGTCCTGGTCAGTGCCTGACACTAACACAACGTCCTGGTCAGTGCCTGACACTAACGCAACATCCTGATCAGTGCCGGACACTAACGCAACATCCTGGTCAGTGCCTGACACTAACGCAACATCCTGGTCAGTACCAGACACTAACGCAACGTCCTGGTCAGTGCCTGACACTAACGCAACGTCTTGGTCAGTGTCTGACACTAACACAACGTCCTGGTCAGTGCCTGACACTAACGCAACATCCTGGTCAGTGCATGACACTAACACAACGTCCTGGTCAGTGCCTTACACTAACGCAACGTCCTGGTCAGTGCCTGACACTAACGCAACGTCCTGGTCAGTGCCGGACACTAACGCAACGTCCTGGTCAGTGCCTGACACTAACACAACGTCCTGGTCAGTGCCTGACACTAACGCAACATCCTGGTCAGTGCCTGACACTAACACAACGTCCTGGTCAGTGCCTGACACTAACGCAACGTCCTGGTCAGTGCCTGACACTAACACAACGTCCTGGTCAGTGCCTGACACTAACGCAACGTCCTGGTCAGTGCCTGACACTAACGCAACGTCCTGGTCAGTGCCTGACACTAACGCAACGTCCTGGTCAGCGCCTGACACTAACGCAACGTCCTGGTCAGTGCCTGACACTAACGCAACGTCCTGGTCAGTGCCTGACACTAACGCAACGTCCTGGTCAGTGCCTGACACTAACACAACGTCCTGGTCAGTGCCTGACACTAACGCAACGTCCTGGTCAGTGCCTGACACTAACGCAACATCCTGGTCAGTGCCTGACACTAACACAACGTCCTGGTCAGTGCCTGACACTAACGCAACGTCCTGGTCAGTGCCTGACACTAACGCAACATCCTGGTCAGTGCCTGACACTAACGCAACGTCCTGGTCAGCGCCTGACACTAACGCAACGTCCTGGTCAGTGCCTGACACTAACGCAACATCCTGGTCAGTGCCTGACACTAACGCAACGTCCTGGTCAGTGCCGGACTGAACTACCGTCTCAGTTCCCCAAGAAGATGAGATAAGACTAAGACTTCATTCTTCTTCTTCGTTTTCCTGTTTTTCCTTATTCCTCCTCTCACTATTATTGTTCCTTGTTGATAATGTTCTTCTGTTATCTCTTTTTCCTGTTCTCTTGTTAATGTTCCTCCGCTTCAATGTATTTATTTGACTTGCCTTTCTTCTTCTTGGTTTTTTCGTAGAACATTTTTTAAATATGTTATTTTCACACTTCTGCTTACTGCTTTATCTTCTTCTTCTTTTTATTCTTCTTCTTCTTCTTCTTCTACTTCTACTTCTCCTTCTTATTCTTCTTCTTCTCTCTTCTTCTTCTTCTTCTTCATCTTCTTCTATATTCTTCGTCTTTTTCTTCTTCTTCTTCTTTGTCTTCTTCTTCTTCTTCTTCTTCGTCTTCTTCTTCTTCGTCTTTTTGTTCTTCTTCTTCTACGACGATTGTCCTAAAAATAACTTTGTGGAGTGGTATCGCAGCTTATAGCGAGACTGCAATATCTGGAGCTTTTGTCCTGGTACATCAAATTTCAGCAGGCTTTTCTTAGGGCACGGCATTGCCTTCCCACTGCGCACAAAAGAGTAGCCTACTCATTGTGGGTATTCGCAAACAACAACCTATCTCCTTTTTCACTATTATATTTTCTTCATTATATACATACCGTATCGTTTCTTGACTCATCTTCTTAATCTCGCATTGTAGTCCCCACTTCACTCAACAAGTCTGTATTAATAACATGATATAAACCCATGACTTGGAGATTCCTCTTCCTTACGCAGGCTAGAAATTAAACCTAAAATATTCCGGAAGAGCAAAAAAAATGGAAGAAAAATTCTTCCTCGTAAAAAAACAACTAATATATAAATATAATAGTGCCCAAATTGTTGACGAAATAATATATACCCTAATACACACGCTTTTACCGTAATTTCTCACAAACACCTCTACTTTCCTTTTCCAATCTGTATAGGATTCACCCTACAGGCCCCCGTCTTCTCTGTTCGTAACGCACACTTGAACGTATTGCACTGCAGCAATATCTGATTATGATAATTGGGTTTACAGAATTATATTGCAAATTGGGCGTTATTGCTGGCATATCGGTGTCGGGGAATTATCAAGCGAATTTCTGCGGATAATTTGATAACTTCGTTCATTTTGGGGACATAAGTAGTTTTAAGAGCGGTTGAAGGGCAGAATAGAAGAGCCGTTCCTTTCAGTGGTACTGGTACTTGGTGCGACTCTTGTTATTGAAATGATCCACCTGACATAGTAGAAAATTGGTACCTGGTTTGTTTCTTAGAGAAGGAAAGGAGATTGGTCGGAATACTTAATTTTGTTGGTGATGTCTTTCGAAGATAATAGTGAGGAGTTGAGTTCATTCTTATTGGTTCTTTAGTAGTTGGTTACAGTGGTTCTCATTGCAACCCGAGGTGTACTTCAGAAGGAGGACTGACCGAGGTGTACTTCAGAAGGTGGATTGACCGAGGTGTACTTCAGAAGGTGGACTGACCGAGGTGTACTTCAGAAGGTGGAACGGCCGAGGTGTACTTGAGAAGGTGGACTGAGGTGTAAGTGTAAAGGTGGACTGAATGAGGTGTACTTGAGAAGGTGGACTGAGGTGTAAGTGAGAAGGTGGAACGGCCGAGGTGTACTTGAGAAGGTGGACTGACCGAGGTGTACTTGAGAAAGTGGACTGAGATGTACTTGAGAAAGTGGACTGAGGTGTACTTGAGAAGGTGCACTGACCGAGGTGTAGTTGAGAAGGTGGACTGACTGAGGTGTACTTGAGAAGGTGGACTGACTGAGTTGTACTTGAGAATGTGGACTGACTGAGGTGTACTTCAGAAGGCGGACTGAGATGTACTTGAGAAAGTGGACTGAGGTGTAGTTGAGAAGGTGGACTGACTGAGGTGTGCCTGAGAAGGCGGATTAGCCGAGGTGTACTTGAGAAGGTGGACTGACCGAGGTGTAAGTGAGAAGGTGGAACGGTTAGGTGTAGTTGAGAAGGTGGACTGACTGAGGTGTGCATGAGAAGGCGGATTAGCCGAGGTGTACTTGAGAAGGTGGACTGACCGAGGTGTAAGTGAGAAGGTGGAACGGTTAGGTGTACTTGAGAAGGTGGACTGATCGAGGTGTGTCTGAGAAGGTGGACAGGTGTACTTCAGATGGTGGACTGACCGAGGTGTGCCTAAGAAGGTGGACTGAGGTGTACTTGAGACGGTGGACTGACCGAGGTGTACTTGAAAAGGTGGACTGACCGAGGTATACTTGAGAAGGTGGACTGACTGAGGTGTACTTGAGAAGGTGGACTGACCGAGGTGTACTTGAGAAGGTGAACTGACCGAGGTGTACTTCAGAAGGTGGACTGACCGAGGTGGACTGAGATGTACTTGAGAAGGTGGACCGAGATGTACTTGAGAAGGTGAACTGACTGAGGTGTACTTGAGAAGGTGGACTGACTGAGGTGTACTTGAGAAGGTGGACCGAGGTGTACTTGAGAAGGTGCACTGACCGAGGTGTAGTTGAGAAGGTGGACTGATTGAGGTGTACTTGAGAAGGTGGACTGACTGAGTTGTACTTGAGAATGTGGACTGACTGAGGTGTACTTGAGAAGGCGGACTGAGATGTACTTGAGAAAGTGGACTGAGGTGTAGGTGAGAAGGTGGACTGACTGAGGTGTGCCTGAGAAGGCGGATTAGCCGAGGTGTACTTGAGAAGGTGGACTGAGGTGTACTTGAGAAGGTGGACTGACGTGTACTTCCTACGAACTAAAATAAGTAAACATTCAGTGGCTCCCTAAATCCTGGAAATGAGGAGACAGGTAGACTCGCCAAAGAGGAATGAAGCAAACAGAAACCAAAGATAGGGACTCAAATGAAGAAATGGAGGACGGTGGGGTCTAGTGGTTAAATTACACGCCTCACAACACACGAGGGTGCTGGGTTCAATCCCCAATCACAGCACTGGCCGTTACTCCGGGAAGCAAACCTTCAGAAAGTGCAGGCGGAAGCAGACCCTGACATTCAATGCATGCCGAAGTCGAATGAAATGGGCCGACAGGCGCAAAACAAAAGAAAAAATTAGTGCTACACACACCGTGTTGGGAAAAAGAGAAATAAGGCGAAAGCCCCCCCCCCACCCCCCCCACCCCCCAAAAAAAAAAAAAAAAAAAAATGATACAAACCGCACACAATCTGAAGTGATAGAATTATATTACTCTTTATCAACAAGAGATCAAATAACAACATTAACACTGCAAAACAAGACAATGCAGTCGGACAAAAAATCGGTTTAATGAAGTAATAATTGTGCTCAAAAACATATGACCATGTAGGGTGAACATTTAAACGGTGGAATATGTTTGCCAGGTCTATCTGTACTAAAAGAGATGCAGAGGGAGAGCATAGCTTTCCACAAACTAATTATGGGGTAAAGTATATGAGGATGAGAAATCAGAGATATGGTAAAGAAAAAGAGTAAAGAAGATACGGAGGAGGACGACGAACAAGGACAAAGAAGAAAGAGACGTTGAACAAGATAAGTAAACAAAAAAGAGGACGTAATAAGAAGGAGAAGTCGAACAAGACGAAGAAAATGAAAAAGAAAAAAAGAAGAAGTAGAAGAAGACGAAAAATAGCTAAAGAAGAAGAAATAGAAAAAAAAAAGAAGAAGACGTTGAAGAAAATATGAAAAAGAAGAATACGACGTAAGGAGGAGAAATCGAACAAGACGAATAAGAAGAAGGAGGGAAAAAAATGTAGAACAAGATAAGACGAAGAAGGAGAAGAAGAAAACGTAGAACAAGATAAGACAAAAAGGAAAAAAATGTAGAACAAGATAAGATCAAGAAGAAGAAGAAGAAGAAGAAAACGTAGAACAAGATCAGACGAAGAAAAATACGAAGAAGAAGAAGAACAAGTAGAAAACGTACAAGCTAAGAATAGGAAGAAAAAAAAGAAAAGAAAGAAGAAGAAAAAAGAAAAAAGTAGAAAAGAGAAAAGAAGAAAGAAGAAGATGTCGTATAATAGAGAAAGAAGAAAAACAACAAGGAGAATAATAATAATAATAATAATAATAATGATTAGAAGAAGACGAAGAGGAAGAAGAAGAAGATTTAACATACCAACAGAAAAATCTACAATAACGAAATGTCCCGGGACCCCAACTAACCATCCCATACATCTCTAAATGCAGACAAACTAGCAAAGAGTGGAGGAGCATCCCAACAAACAGACCTGAGTCTCACATATAATGAGGCCAAAGCCATAATTAAAGCTAACTTCAGAGTAAAATGGGCTGATCAACACCTCGACTTCCGAAAAGAAGGCAGCTACTATAACTTAACTAGAGAAGAGCAAGTCATCATCTTCAGACTGAGAACTAGGCATAACAGACTCAAGGTTCATTCTTTACAACAAAATGAGGATTGGGACAGATGACAGGTGCCCATGTGGGGAGCATATCATGACCGTAGAACACATCCTGCAAAGCTGCACGCTCACGCAGGAAAAGAGAGAAAAATGCTGGCCTCGTGAGACAAAAGCTGTATGGAGATGAAACAGCCTTACAAACAACGGTGTCCTTTGTAAGAGAAACCAGAACCTTAATCTGAGGATAAACGAAGAAGAAGAAGAAGACATACTAATCACGACCATGGAACCTTGCTCATTAGTTTACCTCAAAACTTGTATTGATGTATTGACACAGTATAACGCACATGCAAACAGGACATCAACAAAATACCCAGACGCAGAGATCATGAATATAGATGGCAGATAAAAGATGTCATGTGATCGTTATGAACACTGTCATAATGCAATCGATAATTTTTTGATGAGTAATTCTTGAATATTTAAAGCTACGAGTGGCTAGTTGGGAACTTAAACAGGTCAGCGTACAAATGATTAGCAATTTATTTTAGTGATAATATCAATCGCTAGAAATATACTGTAAGCACTCTGAAATCATGGATTTGTAATAATTGGTGTCGTGTAGCATATTCGATAGTGAGCTGGCTTGTTAGACCTGGGTTACAGAGAGCCAGGGTTCGGATCTCGGACGGACAAAAAAAAACAGTCGGCCAGGGGTCGTGTCTGGTACGACCGCTACTCCAGTCAACTTAGGTGTAAATGGGTACTTGACGTATGAGTTTGGGGAAGGTTAAAAACAGCAAGGAAGGGAACTGGCCAGACACCTCACATAAACTGCGATTTAGTACATGAAAAGTTCATTTTCATCCCTGACTGCAATTGTTGCCATGAGACTGGCCTTTACTTTTTAATTGTTACTGTCGTTAAGACAAGATTTGACAGGCTTCGCAGTTGATGTTTCTTTCCAAGGGGGGACTGAGACGCTCTGCCATGACATCGCTTCAGTCAGGCACAAGATACTGCCCATGACCAGACCTATCTTCTAAGGATTCATCTCTAGAAACATGTTGTTTTCAAGGCAGTCTATCTAACAAGATGGGGATCAACATGATCACTGTAGTAGTGAGCGTCATGCAAATGCATCCAAGTATATTTTAACAGAACCCCGGTCCACCTTCATCGGTACGGTTGGGATGTGAGGAAAGCCACTTTTCAGAGCGCACGAAAGAGTAATTATTCTCGTGCTTGGCAGTAAACAACAACAAAAACAACAACAACATTATGTTTGTGTAGAAATGATGGCGAAGTTATAAAGATCCAACATTAGATTAAAGATGTTTAAAACCAGCTAGATGGATGAATGAGAATACACAGAATTGGGACTGATGGGGGTCAGATTAGACACCCAAATAAAAACAAAAAACAACAAACTGACAAGCTGGGTGGGAAAACAAAGCAGTGATATTTTAACACACTAAACGAAAAAACAAAGTATGGGATATTCTGACAAACTAGACGAACAAACAAAGCATGGGATATTCTGACAAACTAGACGAGAAAACAAAGTATGAGATATTCTGATAAACTAGACGAGAAAACAAAGTATGGGATATTCTGACAAACTAGACGAGAAAACAAAGTATGGGATATTCTAATAAACTAGACGAGAAAACAAAGTATGGGATATTTTGACAAACTAGACAAGAATACAATGTATGATATGTCCCGACTAGATGGAAGGGATAACGACTTGTGGAATGTCCTGCCAAACTGAACGGGAACATACAAATTGGGGGATGTCCCAGAGAACTGATCAAAAAAACAAAACTGTGGATGTCCCGACAAACTAAACCTGAAAGCCAAAAGCAAAGAATGGGGTATCCCGACACACTAAAGGGGGAAACAACAAAGTATAAAATGTCCCCACAAACTGAAGGGGGAAACAATAAAGTATGGGATATCCAGACACTGGAGGGGGAAACAACAAACAAAGTATGGGATGTCCCGACAAACTGAAGAGGAAACACCAACAAAAGTATGGGATGTCCCTTCAAACTGAACGGGGAAAGCAACAAAGTAAGTATGGGATGTCCCGGCAAACAACGAAGAAACCAAAAATAAAGTGTGGGATGTCCTGATGCACTAAGCGGCAAAATATTAAAACATAAAGTGTTTACATTTTCAAATAAGGAACTGTTGGAGAGGGAGCCCATATTCAGCGCCACGAGACTCGATACATGACTCAGAACAATGTCTACCAGCATGAGCACTAAATAGGTAGAGACGTAATTCCATATTTGACTGAGTGATCTGACACAAAATACATTCATTGAAGCGGATAATGATAAGGGCACATTGACAGTTGCTAGTTTGTAGGAATCGATGGTTCTAAACCCGCTCTAACGAGAACCATCGTCGTGTTGGACTCTCAATGCCTGCTTCATCGTCATCATTTGCCCGTCTGACTCCCATTGGAGCACAGACTCTATCTGTTCCTAGGCTGGGCCTTCTTCTTGAGGTATGCATATGGGACTCCTACTGAATTGACTGCGTCCTCGACGTTCGCCACCAGGTGTAAATTAACCATCCCACTCGGCTGGTTGCATGTGGATTCTAATCCAACACAATTCTTGTTTAGCTGTCCGTCTTCTTTATTAGAGTGTGGTCTATCCATCCACAGTTTATCTCTATAATGCTCAGCTGTACTGCGTTGTTGTCGTGTTCTTTCCAAAAGATGTTGTTGCCACGGATCCAGCAGCATCCAGGCTCTCCCCCTTCTCCCCAACGCCATGTAATGGTATCTGCACGTGTTTATCAGCTGTTGTCTAGTGACATACAAAGTGTTCCATGTATCTTACCACGGAGGAAGCATTTTCTTAAAATTATGGGATAGCACAGAATTGTTTATCTAAATGATCAGTTCTCGTTTCGTCTCTATACCGATGTTCTGATATTTAAGTTGTGGTGAAAGTTGTTAGATCACTGCACTTAATGTTTGCCATCTGGTTTCGATTTCTCTGTCCAAACTCTTGCACCTGTTTGAGCCTGCTGTCGTTGGTATATAGTTAGAAGGCCTGGTGATCTGATGATTTTCATAGCTTCTGTCTTTGATCTACTAATCGTCATGTTGTATTTGACACAAAATGCATTAGGCGTATTTGTGTGAAATTGTAAGTCACTTTCATCTTCCTGCATTAGACATTGGTCGGCTGCGAAAAGTAACTCTATTGGCCTTTACTTTCTGCAGTTTTGTTGCCTTTGTGGTTTGCTTGTGATCTTTATTTTATTCCTCGCGTATGTAATGAATAGAAGTGACGATAAAACAGTCTTGTCTGACTCATGGGCACATCTCAAATGCATCTGTAGACCGTCATATGTTCTGACTATGCTTTGACACGTTGTAGATAACGCAGCAATGTAGATCAATGTAGTCATCCACATGGGTAGGTCCAATATGGAACATGATTACAGAATGAGCGTGAACAATATTAGAAATGTAGAAACGGAAAGGGACCTAGGGGTTATAATAGATCATACAGGTAAGGTGAGAAGCAAATTCAGGTAGCAGTCAATAAAGCAAATGCAATTTTAAGTATGATAAAAATAAATATTAAGCATAGAAGAAAAGAAATGATTGTCAAACTGTTTAAAGCATTAGTTAGATCTTGGATTGTAATAATGTGTACAGGTGTGGAGTCCTTATCATAGATGCGATATAAACGTGCTTGAAAGGATACAAAAAAGAGCGATACAACTGATAGTGCGATTCCAGAATTACAGGTTATGTGAAAAGACAGCGAAAAATCTACCTACAGTGTCTAGGAAAGATACGAATTAGAGGTGGCGTAATACAGGTTTATAAGATAATTAACGTTAAGGATAAATTAGACTATAACAAGTTATTTTTCAAAATTCAACCACCCACATCAACAAGAAGGCACGGCTACAAATTAACTAAAGAAACGTCCGTCTTAGATAGTAGAAATATTTTTTTAGTCAGAGAGTGGTGAATGCTTCGAATGCATTGCCAGAGGAAGTAGTGGAGACAGAGACAATTAATGCATTCAAGAATAGATTGGATGGGCATAGTATTAAGAGCAAGGAAAACTAAATGAAACTGGTTGTATACAGACTTTGCAGAGTCTTCTAAACCAGTATAAAGACGTTAAGTTAAGTTTGGTACAGGGCTCCGTATATTAGACACTACAGAGTCTTCTGAACCAGTATAAAGAACCTAAGTTAAGTTTAGTACAGGTCTCCGTATATCAGACTCTCAATAGTTGGTTAGCGTGTACGATTGGCGCAGTGCTAGAGCACACGCTTATCATGGCAAACCTAGCGAGTTCGCTCCACTTGACCTAACTATAAATGTGTACTTGGCATTCGGTTAGGGAAGTAAAAGACAGCGAGGAAAGGAACTGGCCAACCTACCTAATACAACCTGTGAATTACTATACAAAAGCCTTTAAGAACTTCATTCCCTAACAGCAGTGTAACTCCTAAATGACAAACCGTTACCATAACGTTATATTTTATTATGTCTTGAGAAGTACCCGAATTTGGAGAAACATAACTGCAATCCTCAAAGTAATAGACAAATACAAGTGAAACTTGACCTGGGTAATAGAACAATCAGTCAAATTGAGACTGAAAATCAACATTACGAAAACAAAACTCCTTAAAATTAAACCGATCAATACTGGGGACGGCGTGGCCTAGTGGTTAAGTGGCACGGCTCACAAACCGAAGGTGCTGGGTTCGATCCCCATCACAGCACCGGCCGTTACCCCGGGGAAGCAAACCCTTAGAAAATGCAGGAGGAAGCAGACCCTTACATAAAATGCATGCTGAAGTCGGATGCACTGGGCCGACAGGCGCAAAATAAAAACCACAGTGCAACGCACACCGCCTTGTGGATAAGAGAAAATAAGGCGAACGCAAAAAAAACAAAAAAAAAAACAAACAACAACCGATCAATAGAGATCCAATCAAGCTGGAGAGATAGAGAGCTGTTGTAAAGGATGGATGCCTTAGCTTTAAATTTTAATATTGTCTTGTGTAGTACCTGAAATTGAAGGAAAATGAAAGCTGCAACTTTCGGAGTCATAGCCACATGCAAGGGCAAATTGACAGGGTTAAAAAACAAACAGCCAAACTGGGACTGAAAATCAAACGGCGAAAAAGAAAACTCCTTAAAATTAAACTGATCAACAGAGGACCTGTCACGCTGGAAGTAGGGTTCAAGATGCTGAGCAGCGCCTGAGCTGCAGTGGTCAGCGACCCATAGCTGACTGCTAGCGTCAGGGCCAGCGAAACAGATCTTCCAACACCCTTCTACGCCTCCACTCGGTGATCCTGGATAACAGGCTGCAGCAGGGCAGACTGGCTAAGGATAAGGGATCGAAGAGGGAATGCTAACCCGGTACTCAAAAAATGCTTCCTGAAGTCGGATGCGTTGGACCGAAAGGTGCAAATATCCCAGTCAAGCTATAAACTACGACACAACGCATTCCGTTCTCTGGACTACATTTTGCTACTTAAGCCCTTTTAGGGTTTGGTAGCGGGAGATTGAGAACGAACGAAGCCCAAGCCAAGCTGGAGGTAGAACTGTTGGAAGAGATGAATGACTTTACATATTCTGGAGGCATAATTGACATGACAAGAGGTACACATGCAGATGTAAAAAAAAAAAAATGAAATGCAAGAGTACGATTCTCTGTAAACAACACATCAAGATCAAGAGAAATCAAGATTCATATAAAAGTTAGAATATCTAACATCTGCGTTAAACCTGTACTGCTTTAAGGAGCGCTAATATTGATAGTGATCGAGGGCATACAAACACAGTGACAATCTGTGTGAAGAACATCCCATGGAACAACACGTTAAGAGAAGAAAATGGGTTCAGTCGAACATACGATGAGGACGGTATTGTCCAACAAAGCTAAGCAGGCTTTCACAAATTCTCCGATGGGTAAGAGTAAATGGGTTAGATCTGATAGCAAAGAAACATAAATCAAATAAATTGAGATCCAACTATGATTAAATTACTTCACTTGGAGGGAGGCAGACAGAGAGAGTGAAAGAGAAGGAAAAAGAGAGAAAGAGAGAGAGAGAAAAAAGAGAAGGAGAGAAGAGAGAAACAGTAGCCGCGAATTGTGAATGCTGACGGGAGGTGGTCAATGACCTACATGCCGAGAGTAACGAGATTGTTTGTTCCTTCTGAGGCTTATTGTTAAACGAGGCGTGTTCAAATGAAACCAGGACCAAATTGCAACAACATACGTACAATGTCCATGATGACGTCACTTCTGGTGTAAACTGGCCATACCAACGACAAGTTTGGTTTCTAACAGCTGAAGGATGTCGACCAGTTGACATTCATGGCAGAATGCAGGCAATCTATGGTGATAAAAGTGTATCGAAAACAACAGTAAAGAACTGAACAACGGTGTTTGAAGAACGGGTGGTCAAGTAGTAATCCAGTGTTACAACAAAAAGATCTTTGTCAACGCGGATAAGAATAATATAAAGAAGGGGGTTGGATTCTGATGTAGAAAAAAATACGTATGTTGTCGCTGCTGTTCTCGGATAACGAAGTGGACGCAGAGATAAGATGATTTGACATCTCCGTGTCGAAGATCGACTGCCACAAATCCCAAATTGTCTCTAGCTGGAAGCTGATGAAACGTAACATTAAAGATAGCTAAAGAGGTTTGCAAGTAAGTAAGGTACTCATTGGCATCTACGTCGCCTGGAACGTTCGGATAACGGGGGATATAACCCGATTACTTTGACCTGAAATCCGAGCGCTCTAAAACCACTCTACTGCCCAGATGTTTCCTTACAATATCTCTGCTCCAAAGCACTTTGTGAGTTTTTGCATCGCAGTTTTTGCAGTCACATATTTTGCATGATAATGTATCTAGACAGGTCGCTATGGCATAGAGGTCAGACGCTCGCATCTCAGGAATCTAAAACGCGAAATGGTGGCTTGTTCTAATCCTGCACGTTTTAGGCGTCTCCTTGTTCTCAAGCCTGATGACGTTGAGCTACCAAAGTCCTATCGAGGACGGACGAAAAACTTAGAGGTCCGTGAACACGCTGTGCACTAACAAAAACCGTTTGTAGTGGATAGAAAAAACTACAACAGCCTATTAGCTGACGTCCAGGCAAACATTCTGAAGGTAATTGTAATTCTATCCTTACTTAATAGTGGACAGCTTGACGGTCAGAAAATAGCAGCCCCTCCATCACGCAAATTCACAACAGGATAATCATCTGTTTGCCTGCACACTCGAATGTATATACAAAAATGACTCTACACACCCTGGGGTAGAAAAGGAGTGATTAAGTGAAAATAAGAAGCCCTAACTCACATTCACAAGCCTCTTTCGTGTCCTTTCACTAAAGTCATTTAAAGCCGTAGTAGGCCTTTTCTCGTCTGTACAGAAAGGACCACAGAATATGCTTCTTTAATAGCATGGTGCATTACCTGGGCCAGAAACGAGAGCTGAACTCTACAGCTTATGCTCTTTCTCAACATCTTGATCTACACTTCTAGGCCTTCTGATCGCGCGTCTATCCTGGGCTACCTGAATACGGAGGCACTCGCTGACAGCAACGATATTTTTGATCACGTCTTTCCGAGCTGAACAATTTATGACCAGGTTTACCCAAATGGTAGTGTATGTTTAACAACACTGAGATACTGGTACTTGTCCATTTGTTTGCGTTTGCCTTATTTCTCTAATCCCCAAGGCGGTGTGCGTTGCACTGTGGATTTTATTTTGCGCCTGTCGGCCCGACGTCAGCATGCATTTTTATGTAAGTGCCTGCTTCCTCCTGTTTTTTCTAAGGGTTTGCTTCCTCGGAATAACGGTCAGAGCTGTGATGGGGATCGAACCCAGCACCTTCGGCTTGTGAGCCGTGTCACTTAACCACTAGCCCACACCGTCCCCTACTTGTCCATTAATTCGTCCCACAAAAATTTTAATATCTATTTTTAGCACTTGATATCTATTTTTAGTGCCGCATTTTTAGGTAGTGACATCCCCAAAAAATCCACTTTTAAACTGTGGGGGTGTTTTACCGGGGTGGCTAATAAACTTAGAATTAAACATCAAACTGTAGATGACAAGCGCAAAAATGGCGAATTCGTGTGGCGCTGATGCATCAAACTAAATGGTTTGAAAGTTTTCAGTGCCATTCTTTGCCGACATTGTTCTACTCTGGCCACCTCAATAACTAAAATTGTTGTGTTTGGTTGACCAATAATTTCAACATGCCAGCTAGTAGATGTCCTTCTGCTCCTTTTATGGCCCTACATTCTTCCAGAATATAGGTAGCAGAACTGAATATAACCATCGTTTCAACACATCTAACCTTTTATAAGTTTTTACTTATTTATTTAAAATAAAATTATATCGGCATGTTCTCTCCGTTACCGGAATTGGAATGCCCCGCTACAGTCATCAGCAGTTAAATACGTGTGATTGGAACGAAGGGAAATCTGTTTGGGGTGAATTAAGGGCTGTCGAAGATGGATGTGTCGGACCGAAAGGTGCAAATATCGCAGTCAAGCTGTAAACTTGCAACATAACGCATTCCGTTCTGCGAACTACATCCTGCTACTTGCAAGGCCCTGTTCAGGGCTTGGTAGCGGGAGATTGAGAACAAACAGAGAAGAAGAAGACTATGAATAAAGGGTCCATTACCGAGAAACCGTGAGTGGCTTTTCTTTAACGATCCAGTTATCATTTTTCTACACCCTGCTCTTCATTCAGACGCTTCTTTCGGAAGCTACCCTAATAGACTTTACGTCACTAGTATGTAATTAATTGTAAACTTACCTGTGTGAGTCCGTTTGTGAATCTTTAGGTTTTCAGACCTGGCGAAGACTTTACCACATCCTGGAAATGGGCAAGGGAATGGCTTCTCTCCAGTGTGTACCCTGACGTGATTGACAAGTTTATATTTGGCCTTGAACGGCCTACCATCCCTAGGACAGCTCTGCCAGAAGCACGCGTGGTTGGCTTGCTCTGGCCCTCCTACGTGTTCTACTGTTATGTGAGTCACAATCTCGTGCATTGTGGTGAATATTTTATTGCAAGGTTTCTTGGGTTCTGCCTGGTCTTGGTCGACCCATTGACAGGCGTGTTCTTGCTTGATGGGATGTCGCATGAAGGGATAAAATGCTCCAGGTGCGTGTGGCCCCATGTTCATACGATGATGTGCCATGACGTTCATATGGTTTAAGTGCTGAGGTGGTCCAAAGTGGTGTTCTGGGCGAGGGGGTGCCATTTGGTTGAACTGGTCTGGACGATGGTAGGAAAACATCTGCCCGTTGACGTGGTGTCCCGAACTGGGGTCAGACAAACTAGGGAACAGAACGTGACTAGGTGACGTGTCCGGGTGATGAGGGGTGTGAAGGCCCATACTAACGGAAGGTGGAACACCGAACATCCCATTATGCGGTCCGGGGTTGACATCATGTCCAGACAGGTTGAACTGTTCCGCCCGTCGAATTAGAAAGTCCCTGGCAGCATAGCTCGATATCTGGGAATGGTGACTGTGAGGCCCCATGCCGTAACCGTTGGCCTGGGCTGCGAATTGATTGTGGTGAAGGCCCGTAGGGTCACCCATATGGTTGCCTGGGCTCAGCTTGAGGGCCCCGTGGGACAGACTGTGGTGGCCTGGGCCCGTGTCCACAAAGGGATTGATCATCATATTGTAGAGGCGTCAGATCTTGTCCGATACAGAAACGATCCAAAGGGTTTAGAGATAAATCCAATGAATGAATCACAGAGCGAAGTCTAGAGGTAGGGTTTCGTAAATTATGTGTGGAAGAGAAGAGAAAACATGATCATTAAATTATTTTGTAACACTTAGTAACGATAAACAGTTTCAAGTATGTAATATGTGTTTCAATAATTTAATAATAATGAATTCAGGGCGCAACGTCTTAGGCGACAGAGATAGGCGTAACAAATTCATCAAGACCCTATCTTCAAGTCCACATCGTACATCGTATGTGCTACACTCTTCGGGTCAACGAGGTGGGGATCGACATTGTCATCCCTACAGTAGTGAACATACATCGTCTTCTTCTTGAATTATAATATTTTATCTTTACACAGTCAGACGAGTTCATATGAAAAACTCAAATGTTGATGAGAGCGTCTTTGTCAATCCACCAATAAAGCAGTGCTCTTCAGTTCCCTGTCGAGCATAGGTCCTCAACACATACTCGCCAAGTCATCATGTCATGCGCCATCATTTCTAGCGCCCCTCATGTATTGCCTGCCGTTGTTAGATTTTCCTCGACTTCTCTTCTCCATGAGTGTTTAAGTCTGTCCACACCTCCCTTGTCCTGGAGCATTCTACAACATTGACTGCCTTGTAATGCTATCAACTGGTTTCCGTAATGTGTGTCCTATCTATCGCCAGGGCCTTTACTTTACAAGTCACATAGACACATTTCCTGGTTATTTTCCACTGTTCTATTTTAGTGAATTTATCATACACTTTTATTCCCTTAATTTGGCGCATGCATCCATTGATGAAAGAGTAGACCTTTTTCAGTTGTACTTTTCTTTGTTTCGCACTATACTTAGCCAAACAAAAGAACGAACTTGACAAAGGATTTGAAGATCTGTATGTTTGTTTTTATGACATTATTTATTTCGATTTCCACAATTTTCCTAAAGCAATAACAGCTTCTCTCGCCTTTCGCATTCTAAATTTGGTACCTCTATCTCTAACTACGTCTATATTAGTACCAATATATTCTTGGCACCTCTAGCTATGACTACGTCTGTATTAGTACCAAGATACATTGAACACCTCTACCAGTATCTCTGACCTGTCTATATTACTACCAATATATATTTGGTACCTCTATCTTCGATCTGGAGGTCGCTGTAGTTAAGAGTTTAAGGCACTCGCCTTAACACAGTGATGATCGGAAACGGTGGGCGATCTAATCCCGAAAATTTCAAGCGACCCCTGGTCTCATGGGAGGTAATACCAGAGTGCCTTCATCCCGAGTTACCTCCAGTCGTCTCGACCAATAGTCTTGCCACTGATTCAAGGTAACTCGGGATAAGAGTGAAATTGATGACCAGCGCATAAACTCACTCACTATAATACAAATACAGCGCACATCACATTATTACGACAAAACCGTCTACTAGTGTGGCTGTCATCGCTTCACAATGGGCAACAACTAACTTCATATTACTACCAATACATATTTGGTTCCTCTTTCTCCGACCTGTCTAAATTACTACCAAGTTATATTTGATACGTCTATCTCCGACCTGTCTAAATTACTACTAAGATATATTTGATACCTCTATCAGTACCTCCGACCATGATATATGAATGAAATTGCCACTTGCAGTGATGTGTATTCCTGTACAATCTGAACATCGTTAGGTGCCTTTGTTCTTAAAGTCTGTGCCTTTTTCTCTATGCGCACGCATACCTTATATTTAGATCCGTACAATTCGTTAACTGTCCGTACAAGGGGGCAGTCGAGCAATATATAGATGTGTTTTTTTTTCTCGTTTTGTCCAGATAAAGATAGCAGTAAAGAAGACAGCAAAAACAGTAACTAACGAGGTTCTGATTGGTCTACCAGGGCCTTTGTGTATGACAAGGACAAGAATAGCACTACTGCCCCACAGAGAGCATGTCGCATGAGGCGACTAACGGTTTGACATAACACAACACCGGCCATGTTTACGTGGTTTGTTAAGAGCAGCGTAGATTGCGCCTAACAGGCTGACGTTCTGCTTTGCTCTAGTGTTTGAGTCTATTAAGATACTTCCTCATCTGGTAACCAGCCTCCAAGAAACTGGTTGTATACAGACTCTGCAGAGTTTTCTAAACCAGTATAAAGACGTTAAGTAAAGTTAACAACATGATTTAAATAGTGAACTAAAACAGTCTATGGTTAAGTCAGCTGATCAGTGATTCTCCACCGTCTGCCTGTCCACAGAAATTTCCTCTCTGTCTGTAAAAGAAAATTGCTGCTGAACTTCTTATCTATTTAGTGCTCGAATTCTGGTTATTTTCAATGGCTATAGAATTTAAATTTGATAAAATTAGCTTTAACAACTAATAGACAAAAAACTATATAAATGATGGACTTTTTTTCTGTCTTTACTATTTCCACAGGTCCGTGATCAATTTTTTCCTAATTTCACCATTTTGCGAACACTTTTTCATTTTTTTCACCTTTCAGTGCACAATTTTTCCTGTTTTCGCTGCTCCTCTAATGGAAAAAGGTTTGGAAACACTGACCTATATCATATTGTCCATTTTCTACAACCAGCTCTTAGTATGGTAGTGGCCATGTCTTCCTATCTTATTACACATATAACACTCGCATTAGCGATTCTCTCATCCCATTGGCACATACTATTCGATGACATTAATTGACTGCTTAAAACAACGTTGCTATCATTAACCACAAGAGATATCATCAACCTGACGTAACTGGGATACTGTGGCAGCTAATGATATTCATTACTGCTACAATTATAATAATAGAATAACATAGGCGTTGTTATTGGACTATAATTAATATCAGTGACACGAGAGTAGACGGTAATACTTAGTAGGCAAGGGGACGTCGAAAAGGAAACTGTTGGAAATCAAAATGTGATTTTGTCGACATCGTCTTCTTCTTTTCCTTCTTCTTTTTCTTGTTCTTCTTTGTCTTCGTTTTATGTTATCCCACAGCTGCTGAGCATGCCTGCTCTTGTCAGCACAGTGCCATTCTTATATAGATACAGGTCTTCTTCAGTTGTTTCACTGCTCCGTGCAGTGTGTTGGCAATTGTCGGCAGTGCTTGTAAGAATGTTTTTATCATGTCCGTAAGCTTCTTGTACTTAATGAGTAGATGTCGAGCTGTTTCATCACGGTGAGAGCAATGTCTGCACAGGCGTAGATGCTGGGAATTGATGCGGTTCAAGTAGCTATTGATTCTGGATGTCCTGTTCGAAACTGAAAGATAAGACTTTTATTTCTTCTTTGAAGTTTATTAATGTAATCGTAACTTTATGGCTGTGACACTTTGTTAAATACACTGCGACCTATTGTTTCCGTCGCCGGCCTGTTCATCAAGATTTCCTGAGTATTATTCTTAGTAATACGTTTTATTGTGTGGTTGCTGCAGGGTCTATCCAATTGTTATTTCAAGGCTCCTGTTTTTGTCAATCTGTCGGTCATTTCATTCCTCACTAGCCCACACTATGTCTATGGATACATTGCACGATGACATTTATCGAGTGGGCAGTGATGACGTTGTTGATCACCCCCCCCCCTCCCCAGAATAGCTCTTTTTCTTTGTATGAAATGTTCTTCAGTGCCTCCAGAACCGACTTAGAGTACAAAAAATCACAAAATCCATCGGCAACAATTCGCCCAATACAAACTGTTGGTGCAAAATTACATATTGTTTCAAATAAAAATATAATGCGGAGAAAGACTAAAGTCTGGTCCAGGCAAAATTTACTGTCCAAGACGCTCACCTCGGCCTCCTAGTAGCCCTCTGTGGAAACGAGCTGTTTTCATGGCTGCCTGGCTAACAAGGTGAGGGATCTACATGATCCCCAAATAGTGAGTGACAGATGAAGCCAAGCAAAACACAGCCGCCTGGAGGACTGCGGTCCACCTTCATCAGCACGATCGGGATATGAGGAAAGCTTATCCAACCCGCCACTTAACGTTCTTTTTCAGGGCACCTAAAAAAGTAGCCTACACATTGTGGGCATTCGCAAATAACAACAACAAATAAAAACCTCAGGGTTAAATGTAGTCATGGTTTTTACACTTCATCCCCGACGACAGTGTTTAATGTAAGATTACTCTACCACACTTTATCACTGACGTAACTGTCGGCGCACTAACTCCCTCACACTCCATCCTGGACTAGAGTGTCGGGGGACTAACTCCATCACACTTTGTCCCTGACAACAGTGTAAACGTACTAACTCTACCCCACATCTTCCCCGACTACAATGCCGATGGTCGACCTCCACCACACTTTATCACTGACTACATTGCCAGGTGTAGAACTAACCCATACCATTAAACCATATCAAATTGATCGTATTGTCAGACAGTGTCCAAACGTGACACCCACACACGCACATACTCAAAGAACGACAACCGAAGATACGTTTTGTGCATGTAAAACTGTGTTGTTCTGTTCAGCTCAAGTGGTTCTAAGTGTTTATCAAGTGTGTGGGTAATTCAAGTACCTTCAGTCTTTCAAAGACAGTTCTACTTCGTGTTTGGAGTGATACTGGGGCTATTGAGAATACATACTGAGGTCCTAATTTGTAGAACTATTCTCTAAATGTTTTCAGACTAACACTGCTGCAGTGATTGCATTGTGAAGAGGCGAGATAGATAGATAGAGAGAGATAGAGAGAGAGACAGAGAGGAGGAGGATGAAGAGAGAGAGAGGGAGAGAGATAAGAGGAGGATGAAGAGGGAGAGGGAGAGAGGAGGAGGATGAAGAGAGAGAGAGGGAGAGAGATAAGAGGAGGATGAAGAGAGAGAGGGAGAGAGGAGGAGGATGAAGAGAGAGGGAGAGAGGGAGGAGGAGGATGAAGAGAGAGGGAGAGAGGGAGGAGGAGGATGAAGAGAGGGAGGAGGAGGATGAAGAGAGAGGGAGGAGGATGAAGAGAGAGGGAGGGAGAGAGGAGAGAAGGATGAAGAGGGAGAGGGAGAGGAGAAGGATAAAGAGAGAGAGAGGGAGAGAGAGGAGGAGGATGAAGAGAGAGTGGGAGAGAGGGGATAGAGAGAGAGTGAGAGTGAGAGGAGGAAAATGAAGAGAGAGAGAGAGAGAGGAAAGAGAGAGAGTGAGAGATAGAAAGGGGGGAAAGAGAGAGAGAGGAAAGAGAGAGAGAGAGGAAAGAGAGAGAGGGAGAGAGAGAAGAAAGAGAGAGACATCATTGGCGGGTAGAAAGAGACGGACATTGAGAAAAGAGTGGTCGTAGAAAGATTAAGAGAGAACAATGTGGTAAGTAAAGAGTGAGAGAAAAAGAGATTGAAACAACAGGGCGGGAGAAAGTATAAGAGATACAAGTGGTTGGCAGAAAGATAAAGAAAGAAAGAGAGAGTGAGAGAGAGTGAGAGAGAGAGAGCGAGAAAGAAAAGAGTGAGAAGTCTAATACCAATTACTAGAATCGTTGCTAAATGAAGTGTGAGACAGAAAAAAAGGAGAGAGAGCAGAGAGAGAGAGAGAGAGAGAGAGAGAGAGAGAGAAGGAGAGAAAGAGAGAAAGAGAGAGAGAAAGAGAGAAAAACAAAGTTGCAAGTATAAATCGAATTACTAGAATCGTTGCTAATGAAGAGGTGTGGGGCAGAAAAGCAGAGAAACAGAGGAGGGGAGGGAGGAGCGAGAGAGAAGGAATGACAGAAAGAGAGGGGGGCAAGGAGAGAGAGAGAGGGAAGGACAGAAAGAGAGAGGGGCAAGGAGAGAGAGAGAGAGGGAAGGATAGAAAGAGAGAGGGGCAAGGAGAGAGAGAGAGAGAGAGAGGGAAGGACAGAAAGAGTGATAGAGAAGGCGAGAGTGGGAAGGAGATAGAGAAGGCAAAGTGACGGAATGAGAGAGGGAGAGAGAGAAGGAGAGAGAGGGTAGGAGATAGGGGATGAGACAGAGAGAGGGGGAAGGAGAGAGAGAGGGAAGATGAGAGAGACAGAAGAGGAGAGAGAGAGAGGGAGATAGAGAAGGAGAGAAAGGCGGAGATAGAGAAGGCAGAGGAAAGGAGAGAAAAGAGGGAGAGATGGTAAGAGAGGGCGAGGGAGGGAAGGAGAGAGAGGTGATGAGAGAGAGGGGGGAAGTAGAGATAAGTGGAAAGGAGAGAGAGAAGACAGAGATGGAAGGAGTGAGAGGTGATGAGAGAGAGAGGGGGAAGTAGAGAGAGGGGGAAAGGAGATTGAGAAGAGAGAGATGGAAGGAATGAGATAAATGGAACGGAAGAAAGAGGGAAGGAGAGAGAGGGAAAAAGAGAGAGAGGAAGGGAGAGAGAGAGAGAGGGAGGGAGAGAGAACAAGAGGGAAAGAGAGCGAGAGAGAGAGGCCAACACAGCGAGAGGGAAAAGAAAGAATTCTGATCCACTACTATTAAATGTCCTTTGAAATATGATCAGTTTTACTGGAATAGCTGCTAAATGCAGATATGAGAGATATACAAACAGAGATAGACACACACGCAGAGATAGAGAACAATAGACAGTGACAGCGATAGAAACATAATGCCAGATATGGAGAGAGGGGAAGAGAGATGGAGAGAGAGAGAGAGAGAGAGAGAGAAAATATGCAATAGTTTTAATATTTAGTGAATTCCCAAGACCCACACTGAATACCCGTCCCCTCCTCCAACAATCTTATTTATAGGTGAACTAACATTACACGCATCTTTACATCAACCGCGATTCTACGATAGATGCATGATGAAGGGGAGTGTGGGAGTGTGTTTATGTGTGTGTGTGTGTGTTTGAGAGAAGGTTAGTGAGTCGCACAGAGTGACAATGACATAGGAAGAAGTAGTAGTAGTGCAGGAACAAGAAAAAGAAGAAGAAGAAGAAGAAGAAGAAGAGGAAAAAGAAGAAGAAGAAGAAGAAGAAGAGGAAAAAGAAGAAGAAGAAGAAGAACAAAGAAGAAGGAGAAGAAGAAACAGAAGAAGAAGAAAAATAATAATAATAAGAAATTGGTTTTAGCAAATTGAGTTACACAAATGGAAACAAAATAATTGTTTTCCTCTCATCCCCCACGTCCTCCCATTACCCTCGCACCGGCCTGTTTTGCTACCTGCGGATCATGTCTTTCCATTTCCTTCTAGAACAGGGATTGCACCTGAAACGGACAGTCGTAAATTCGTGAATGTCACCTGATGCATATCATCAGTTGATCGAAGACGAAGAAAACGAATGTCCATCGACATTGACTTATCACATGCAGGGTGTCAATAGAGATACTTAACGATTGCACTCTAGCCCCTCTAGGTTCAAAGAATGTATGCGTGAGTCAGAGACACTGACAGCGTGTCATAAGAGGAGTCTAACCTTGATTCTAGGAATCAACATCATCAGACAGGAGAGAATACCATTAGCGCTCCGTTGTCCGTTCAAGCAGCCAGCTAAGCGTAAATCTACCCAGAGTCCTAGTCAGGTGTTGATTTCGTGTTCTTCGGATATTTCAAGACAAGGCACAATTTCTGTCCTCTCTCTTAGTCACTCCCACAAGGGGTCGCTGTAGTCAAGATGTTAAGGCACTCGCCTTGCATAGCGATGAACCAAAAGGGTGGGTGATCGAGTCCCGCAAGTTTCAAGCGACCTCTGGTTTTACGGGAGGTAAGACCAGAGTGCTTGCATACTGAGATAGTTATATGTTGATTTGTTAGTTCAGTTTTCTTGTTATTTGTTGTCCCTGATGAAGTCCTATTGGTCATAACGTACGTTTTGTTTGCATTCTCGTCTCGGTGCGGTGTCTGATCATACCCATTAAAAAAAAATGTTGATTAAACTCAACCTTAATCAACTTTTACATTTTTTTTCATTTTTTTTTCTCATTACACTGAGTTACTCCCAGTTGTCTCGACCAATAATCTTGCCACTGGTCCAAGGTAACTCTGGACAAGAAAGTGAGATTGATGACCAGCGCATTCACTTCCTCACTATAATCCTCATACAGCGCACATCACATTGTTAAGACAAAACCATCTGATATTGTGGCCATCATCGCTTAAGTATTATTGAGACGTCTACTGGTGCGGACTAAACCCAAAGCTCGAGGACCGGGGGTGTATGATATAGATGTTATAGTACATCTAGATTTCCTCTCCTAACCACACAGGCAAAAGATTGGCCACCACACCATGAGTAATTAAATATAATGTGAACTTTCACTCTACTAACGTGTCATACCTCCTTTATTTTTCTACGGGGAAGACGTCGAACCCAGTGACGATGGATAGAGCTAATCAGAGAAACACTCTCAAGGTTCATCAAATCGGCAGCATAAGCCTAATGCCTAACGCAAACCAGAAGTCTGCGCATACCTCGCCCATGCTACACCACAAAACAAGAGCAAAGAGATAACATATATTTTACGTTTAAAGAGAAAGTCAAAGAGAAATAGATTTGCCATTACTTTTATGATCTCTCATTTGTTTTGACATTGGTGATAGGAAATCTGATGATTCAATCGGATCAACTCTCACTGCGCACTTAAATCCCACTCGTCTGGTTAATAGACACGAGGATGCTTACGAGTTCAACGGATGGAGGTCCTACAGCACACACTTGCAACAACTGACGCAACACACTTGGCCTTAGAATGGAGTCAACCGACATATACATCGCTTAACAGCACACATAGACGAGGAAAGTTACAGGTGCTGCAATACAGATGGGGTCAAGTCTCCATTATCTGTGGTGTATGTCCGTCTCTAAGTATAGTATACAAGTATGTCAAGTCTCCATTATGTGTGTTGTCTATCTGTCCGTCTCTAAGTTCATTATACATTTTAAAATAAAGTCTCCATTATTTGTTTTGTCTATCTGTCCGTCTCTAAGTACAGTATACATATATGTCGTCTCCATCTGCTGCAGAACTGCCCGACATACGAGGATCAGAGAGAGCAGATGTGGCCATCACCAGTGGAACCACAAGACAAGATATATGGCAGTGTCGACAGCCTCAGGATGACCGCCGCTTTTTTCGAAAAAATAATGGTTACTGTCTGACTGCGTACGATGAAAAAGAAGAAGAAGTCTCCATTATCTGTCAAAGGCTGTATGTCCGTGTCTAAGTACAGTAAACATATATGTCAAGTCTCCAGTACTTGTCAAGGCTATCTGTCCGTCTCTAAGTACAGTATACATATATATCGTCTCCATTATCTGTCAAGGCTGTATGTCCGTGTCTAAGTACAGTAAACATATATGTCAAGTCTCCAGTACTTGTCAAGGCTATCTGTCCGTCTCTAAGTACAGTATACATATATATCGTCTCCATTATCTGTCAAGGCTATCTGTCCGTGTCTAAGTACAGTAAACATACATGTCAAGTCTCCAGTACTTGTCAAGGCTATCTGTCCGTCTCTACGTACAGTATACATATATATCGTCTCCATTATCTGTCAAAGCTATCTGTCCGTCTTCAAGTACAGTATACATATATATCAAGTCTCCATTATCTGTCCTGGTTGTTTCTCCGTAAGCACAATATTCTCATTAGCAAATACTTACGCCGGAGCTGTACTGGGACGACCTGGCATAGGGTGAAAGATTTTGTCCGACATGTTATTTAATATTCCACGTTCGCGTCAATCCATTAATACGGAATTAGCGCTGTTGTCCACGCCATTGGGTGTGACACAGGATGATAGTTGCTAAGCTGTGAAATACGACTGCGTTGACTCACGCTTATGCAATGCGCATGCATTATAAAACCGAACAGTTGACTGCATGACTGCAGCCGAGTTTGTCATGTGGCCAGAGTGTGAGTACATTAGTGTGTGTGTGGGTGGGAATATGTAGACAGGTTCGTGCAGCGTGTAAAGGCCGATGGCTACACGTGTGGGTTATGTCTGTGAGACAGAGAGAGAGAGAGACAAAAAGATAGAGATAGAGAGAGAGAGAGAGAGAGAGATAGAGATAGAAAGAAAGAAAGGCTGCGTTTGAATGAAAGTATTATATATGTCTATATTTGGTTGTGTAAATTTGTTTGCTTGCGGGAGTATGTGTAAGGTTATAGAGAAAATTATTTTAATGTAAATGTGAATGTCATTAGCTACACGAAGGAGGTGTGTGCGTGTGAGAGAGAGAGATAGACAGACAAAGAGAGAGAGAGAAATGGATATGGAGAGAGAGAAAAAAGGGCAGATAATAGAGTGAGAGTGTGTGTGTGTGTTTAATTATTTTGTGTCTGCTTATGTGTTTGAGTTAGTGTGTGTGTGTTAGAGAGAGTTGTGTCAGTGAACGCGCAAGAGAGTAAGTGTATGAAGCTGTGTGTGTGTGTTTGTGTGTGTTTGTATGTGTGTGTGTGAAAGAGTAGATGTGTGTTAGTGAATACGCGAGAGAGAGATAGTTAGTGCGTATGTGTGTGTGTGTGTGTCTGTGTGTGTGTATGTGTGTGCATCTGCCAGAGTTAGTGTGCTTGCCTACATCATCACCACGTGTCATTTTCCATTCCAACAAAATCGCAAACTCACTTCTTGCCGGCCCTGTGTCAAACCACCCTGTTTGTACACTACAAGCGTGGTTTCTGCAACAAATTTATTGTATAGTATGAGGTTGCTAGTCCCATGTATAACCCTACTGTTTTCAATTTGAGATATGCTTAGTACGGTGCAGTTGATCTATTTTTGTACTCCCCAATAAGGACCCCAGGAGAACGAGACGTAGATTCAGACCACCATCTGCTGATATCCATAATACAGTTGATAGGTATGCAACAACTTATAATCAAAAGCAGGAGACGACGTGGCCTAGTGGTTAAGTGGCACGGCTCACAATACGAATGTGTTGGGTTCGATCGCCATCACAGCAGCGCCGTTTTCCCGGGTAAGCAAACCCTTAGAAAATGCAGGAGGAATCAGACCCTTACATGAAATACATGTCGAAGTCGGATGCACTGGGCAGACCGGTGCAAAATAAAAACGTAGAGCAACTCACACCGCCTTGAGGAATAGAGAAATCAGGCGAACGCCTCCCCCCCCTCCGCCAAATAAAACAAATGTTCAAAAGCAAAAAACCAGCTGGGATTCATAATGAACAAGAACATGCAAGATACATCTTTAAATATCACGATATCAAATAGGTAGCTCTGTCTTTCAACAAATCTGAGGAAATAAATGATACTAAAGAGCGTGGGCTACTGCTACAAGATGCATGTAATGAGATCTGTTGAGAATTATTAGAAAAAGAGGTTCAGCATCTAATTTCGGCAGTGATAACGAAGTGGGGGAGAACTGTGTACATGTGTGGAGTCTTTATCTTAGAGGGGATAAAAAACATGCTGGAAAGGATACACAAAAGAGAGACACAGCTGATAGTAGGATCCCATAAATACAGTTTTGCGGAAAGAGTCAGAAAAACCGACATACAGTGTTTAGAAACGAGAAGAATTCGAGGTGACTTCAAGATTTATACGATGTTCAAAGAAACGGATAAATTAAACTGTAACAAGTTTTTTTCTCCAAATACAACCACCTACAAGAAGAAGAGGGCATAGCTACAAGTTAACTAAAGAAAGGTCCAGAATAGATATTAGGAAACACTTTTTTTATTAAGATAGTGGTGAATGCTTGAAATACATTGCCACAGAAAGTAGTGGAAGCAGGGACAATTAATGCATTTAAGAATAGATTAGATGCGCTTAGCTTTTAGAGCAAAGAAATGTAAATGAAAGTGGCTGTTTACAGACTCTGCAGTCTTCTAAACTGGATTAACAAGGTTAAGTTAGGTTAAGAAACAGACTGTCCTGGATTGGTTCAGACATACTGACAAATATTTTTACGTTGAAGCTTTTCAAGCATTACTTAAACGCTGTAATAAGTGCATAAACGTTGCAAGAGATTATATAAAAAAATAAATGGCGTTTTGACTACTTGAGGGGGAAAAAAATCCATACCAAAAAAGTCCCGGTTTGACTTGAACACCACTCGTACATGTAACTTGGTATCGTTTTGAAAAGAGATGAATTGCCAAAGGATGGAAGGAACAGCAAAGAATTGAGATTTGCAATTGGATTCACATAAAAGACTAGTAATGCCATTATCAGTAGCTCGGAAAATATTGAATAGGAACGCAGCTGGAAATCTAAAAGAGGTCATAGACAAACAGTGACAAAAAAACCAGGCAGACTTTCGATAAAATAGGTCCTGCGCAGACCAGATAGCTTCACTGATAACAACAGTTGAATAAAACGAGCATTTTATATCGAATTCGTGGACTATAAAAGGGCTTTGACAGCTTGGAGGTGAGTTGTGTAGGACTGTAAATCGAGCCCAAGCTGGGTTTGTAATTCCAACATGTCGGGTTTAATATCCCGTCTTGTCCAGTTTGGTATGGAGTGTCGGGGATTTATCTCGGTATGACCACTTCCCCACGTACAGTAAGGATTGGCAAATCTACTGTACTATAAAACTACCATAGTGGAATACATTACAAACGATACAAACATACATCCATACACTGGTCAAGGTGTCCACATTACCAACATATAAACAAACGCACCCATACACTGACCAATATGTCCACATTACAAACAGATGCACCCCTACATTGACCAATATGTCCACATTACAAACAGATGCACCCCTACATTGACCAATATGTCCACATTACAAACAGATACAAACATGCATCCATGCACAGGCGAATACGTCCACATTACAAACAGATGCACCCATACACTGACTAATATGTCCACATTACAAACAGATGCACCCATACACTGACTAATATGTCCACATTACAAACATATGCATCCACACATTGACCAATATGTCCACATTACAAACAAATGCACCCTTACATTGACCAATATGTCCACATTACAAACAGATGCACCCATACACTATCCAATATGTCCCCATTACAAACAGATGCACCCATACATTGACCAATATGTCCACATTACAAACAGATGCACCCATACACTGATCAATATGTCCACATTACAAACAGATACAAACATGCATCGATGCACTGGCGAATACGTCCTTTTATCGACCAAAAAACCACGGGCTGGGTGGAAAGAGCGGTGACTTCGCCAGTACAATCCAAAAAGGCAAACCTTTAATTTAAAAACAATAAAAAAACAATCAGACATACTCTGGAAACTGTTCAAGCGGATTGCCCTAGAAGTTGCCTAATATAATTAATAAACAACGATTGTGAGAATAAATGTAATAAACGACACTCAGGATTTGATGAGAGACGCGCTCCAACAAGATGTAGAACCATTAATTTACCTTGGTGGCAATATAGACAAAGTAGGGTACAGATAAAGATATCAAAATATTAATATAAAAGTAGATAGGGGCTTTCATTGCAATGGAAAAATACAATATAAGTCCAGCATAATAAAATAGTGTATGTCAGTGGACCAATATGTAGTCATTTTGGCTATGAACCTCTCCACTAGTACTGCGCCATGTCCGACGTCTGTACGGTTTATTTGGCCCCAATGTGTTTGGATGTAACAGCAGCGCGTTATGGCATGGAGATAAAAGATGAAAAGACAGTTGGTGACCAACAACACTGAAGGAATCAATCAATGCTGTGATCAACGCAAATGGACAGGATCTTGAAACAGTGAACCGCTTCAAGTATCTGGGCTCAATGGTAAGTGATGAGAAATCAAAACCAGAGGTCCTGGCCAGAATAGCCCAAACAACAGCAGCGCTTGCACGATTGAAACCTATATGGAAAGATAAACGACTCTCTCTGTCTCTCTCTCTCTCTCTCTCTTGCCATAAACGTAAGACTAATACGCTAAATGTTTCTATCAATATTTCTCTACGCCTGCATAACATGGACTATTACAGCAGCCATACAGAGAAGAATGCAGACCATGGAGAAAAGATGTTTTGGAAGACTCCTTAGAATTACTTACAAAGACCGAATCACAAAATGATGAAGTACGGCGTAGAATCGAGAATGCAAGTAGACTACACGATGACCTCCTTACAACGACCACACGGCGAGAGTTGACTTGGTATGGTCACGTCTCGTGGTCCAAGGACCTTGCAAATACTACAGGGCACTGTACAGGGGGAGCGAAGGCGAGGACGTCCTAGAAAACGATGGAAGACAATATCTCAGGAAGCAGAAAAAGCAACAGCTGAAAGAGAGGGGTAGCGTAGGTTTGTGGAGGTGTCAGTAAGGGTGCCACAACGATCTCAAGAGGTCACGGGATGAACTGAACTGATAAAAATAACAATCAACTCCATTGTATAGCTCAAACACATGGAGAACAACACAGGCAATGTACAGGCTTTCATAAAAAAGGGCCACGACAGAATGGAGAGATTGAAAGTGAATAGTAAGATGACTAATTTAAAACTGTTGAAAATAACCAGACATATATCAATGCAATCCTGAGAATGTCACACATCAAGGATGTCCTACAGTACGTCAACCATTCGAAACACCGCTGGGCTGGTCATATATCTAGAAGACAAGATGAAAGATGGAGTACATTACCACTATGTGGTACCAGCGAGACAAAAAGAGATCTCGGGGACGGTCACCAACTCAATGGCGATATTTACTAGAAAAATACAACATACACGACCCCACAACACACATACGTCTATCACACTATACGAAACACGCCCGCGACAAAAACGACTGAATCCTGAATTGGGACCCTCTCAATGGTGACCACCTCTTGATGAAGAACGGGTCGTACTAAGGCCTAAGATATCAGTGGGACATGACATAGGTAAACGACGCTGGCGCGTTATGGAAACATGCTGGTAGCATTTCAAGACAGTCTCTAATCTGGAATCCCCAAGGCAAAAAAAAACAAAAAAACATAGAGGCAGGCCTTTGCCTCCGTCCATCGTAGATGAGGATGCCATAATTTATTTGGTAGCGCTATTTTTAGTAATAATTATCTGCCGCTACTTTTTGTCCTCACTCTCTCGTCTCGAGCCACCCGACCCCAGTGGCAAAAGTCAAGGACAAGATGACTAGGGGGCGATTATGAGATGCAGATGACCCCGCATCAAGCACCCGTGAAAAAGACGGCGGAGTCTGGAGTCGAACCCACACCGCCTGATCACGAGGCCGACGGCTTAACCACTTCGCCACGCACACATAGAAAAGAGAGCTCTAGGCATACATACAGGAAACATAGATAATATGGACAGAACTAAAACCGATAGTCGAGAACAGGAGAAATTGACGAGTGATTTGTTATAGACGTGTGCTACACAGGGAGATGAAAAGTGTTGATGTTAAATGATAAAAGAGCCTGGGAAGGCATTCAAGGTTGTATGTCTGTACAGCTAATGTAGTTGCATAGCAGACGAGGGCGGCAGTATTATCGATTGTTGTCAACTAATTGTAGTATTTTATGAGTTTGGTTAGCCACATTCAACTCAAAGAGGCCTTGCATTCCATAAGTGCAAACTAGATATTCATTTTACAGCTTTGATAGACGGTGACCTATTTGAACTTTTGGTTTGAACTCGGTCTGTATGTGGTCAGAGGCAGGCAATCTGACATCTATGCCACCCAGACGATTAGAGAAATTGTAAAACGTATATTGAAGACTAATATATATATATATATATATATATATATATATATATATACATAGATTTAGAATATAGGGGGTGAAGATTGATTTATAGAAAATAGATTCAGAATTTGGAAGTTGATTGCTGTTTTACAGAAAGTATAGTTTGAATTTTGAAAATGTTTGATAGAATATAGATTTAGAACCTGACAAACTGTTTTATAAAATATAAATTTAGAATTTAGAAGATTGTTTTATTGAATATAGATTCAGAATTTGGGAGATTGTTTCAAAGAATATAGATATATAATTTTGGAGAAATCAACTTAGCAGATGTAGCTTCGACTAACATATAAAGTAGATAACAAAATTGTGAGAAAGAAGACGGCTATATAAACTAGATTTCAAAATTTGGAGAAACCAGACGATTATATAAACTAGATTGCGAAATTATGAGAAATTTAACAATTCTGTAAACTCGATTTTTTTCAATTTGGTTCATTTTTAAAGACTATATAAATCTGAGTTTTAACAAGTTAGCAACGGAAAATAAATTGTAGCATTGAAATCGCATTCGATTGCAATATCAGACATAGAAATGAACATAAATTATATGACTTGTCAGGGCACAAAGAAAGGTCCATAAGTTGACCGGAGAACACAGATGAAAGAATCGAAATTCTTTTTTACAATTTTAACAGAGAATGCACAAATGGAAAATACGTTTGATTTTTTTGAGGGAATAAAAAAAGAGCTTAGAGCTTAACTTAGCTAACGTCTTTATACTGGTTTAGAAGACTGCAGAGTCCGTAAACAACCAGTTTCATTTACATTGCCTTGCTCTAAAAGCTATGCGCATCCAATCTATTCTTGAATGCATTTATTGTCCCTGTCTTCACTACTTCCTGTGGCAAAGCATTCTAACCATTCATCACTCTCTGACTAATATAATATTTCTTAATATCTAATCTGGACCTTTCTTTAGTTAATGTGTAGCTATGCGCTCTTGTAGGTGGTTGTATTTTGAAAAAAACTTGTTATAGTCTTATTTATCCTTTCCTTTTATTATCTTATAAACCTGAATTAAGTCACCTCAAATTCTTCTCTTTTCTAGACATTGTAGGCAGGATTTTCCTCATAATTTCCTCATCAGCTTTGTCTCTCTTTTTTTTTGTTGAGTCCTTTCCAATATCTTTATATCTCTTCTATCATAAGAAATCCAGTCATGTACACCGTACTCCAATCTACGTCTAACTAAAACGTTATACAGTTTGACTATCCCTTCCTTGCTCGAATGTTTAATATGTCGTTTTATCATATCTAACGTTGCTTTTGTCTTTTTCACTGTTACCTGGACTTGCTCACTCACCTTACCTGTTTGATCTATTATAACCCCTAGGTCCTTTTGCTTCTCCATCTTTCTAATATTGTTCTCGCCCATTATGTAATTATGTTCCATATTGGATCTACCCATGTAGATGACTGTACATTTATCTACATTAAACACCATTTGGCAGCTCACAGAACATTTTCAAATTGCATCTGTCCGACCTCAATATTTGCACTTTTGCTTTAGACACTACTGCATAGTTTTGTGTCACCCACGAATTTTGCAATCATAGATCCCATATCAATGTCCAAATCGTTTATATATATCAAGAACAAAAAAGTATTCCTTATTTATTCCCACTCTCTGCCTTCTTCCGGTTAACCAATTTTTAATCCATTTCGCAACTTCCCCACCTATTTCATGTGATTTTAACTTTCAAAATAATCTTTGATGAGATACTCTATCAAAGCCCTTTGCAAAATTAGATAAATAACACCCACTAGCTCCCCTTTATCTATCATTTTAGTTACCTCCACCATGAAATCCAATAGTATTGTTAAGCACGATCTCACTGTAGTAAGCCCATGCTGACTATTTCTGATTAGATTAAACTTATCTAAATGCATTATATTGTTTTCTTTGATTATTGACTCTAACAATTTACAGACTATGCTCGTTAAACTCACCGGTTTTTTGTCTTTTTTGATTAAGAGGATCACTCCTGCAACTTTCCAATGCCCTGGAACAATCCCTTTTGCAAGTGATTTAGAACATAATACAGCCAATAGTTTTGCTAACAGGTCTCTAATTTCAAACAGCAATTTTGAATGAATACCATCTTGACCTCGACATGTATCCACTTTCAACTTCAAATTTAAAAAAAAAAGCATTTCTGGTGTTCAGAAATCAGATTTATGTTTTGGAGACATAAACAATAATATAATTCAGATCTTGAAATTGGAGAGGCAAAAATAGAATAGAAAAGTGATTTAAAATTGATTTGACGTAAAGTGCGTATTATATATTAGAAAAAAAAAATTTGAATAACGCAAAAAATATAGAAATCATATTTTAAATTTTGGTAGTGAAAATAGCAAAGAATTTAGATTTAAAACTTTGGAGATATTGAAAGTAAATAAATACAATTTTGATATTTTGAAGACATAAAGAGTATAAACGTTTTTTGAGGAATAAAGAGAGTTGAAACGTATGTGAGATACAGAGACATAAGGGATATAGAAATACGATTTTTATATCTTGGAGGCATAGACAGTATAGAAAAGATATTGAGAAATGAAACATATAACAAGTGTCGCAATAAAATGTATACATTCTTGGAGTCGTATAGAGTATAGAAATATCTATCTATCTATCTATATTTATATCTGTCTGTTGTCTATTTTTTTTCAAAACCAAACACGGCGCATAAATCAATTCCCAATCAGAGTCAGGTAGATCCGCCAGATGTCCCTAGTTGAAGCTCCTGTAAGTGGTTGCGACCCATCTTAGTGCCTTCTCTAGTTATCGTCCCACAGAGTGTCTCGTGTCCTGCACCACTATCTGATGTCACTTGGTATCCACATAATCGCGTGGACTGGAAGTCTTTTACTTTTCATTCTAGGAACTTGCCCGAAGTGCCCCACCCCCACCCCCAACATTCTTTCTTTATGACGGTAGAAAACATACTGCAGGCTTGTTTCTAATTGTATTTGTTTGTTTGTCTTAAATTCGTTACTGCAAATCTGCAATATTTTTTCTAAGACATTTATTTTCTAATGAATGCTGGCCATTTTCAAGAGTTATGTTATTTTCCAGCTTTCATATACTTGGAATCCGTATATTTAAACCGAAATGTTAATGTGTGTTGCCGGGTAGCTGAATACTTCGACTATATGTAGTAGGTATTTTACAACTACCTGCGGCGTATTAGTCCTTGGGGAAGATACACAAATAATGTAGGTTGATTTTTAACTATAATTTTATATTTATTTATTAATTAATATATATTCGAAATCACACATAAAAATAGGAGATAAATACGAGGTATATTATCAAAATGACAAATACAAATTTGACACAAGATTATAAATTACATATTAGAAGCTCCTTGTTAAGATTTGACTGGAACGTAAGTCTATTGTTCAGAAATAAAGTTATAATTGGTAAGCAGAGAAATAGCACATAAATGGCAGATAAATAAAACTGTTCAAGATAGAAAACTAAAAGTAGGGGATATAAACATCACCACACGTTGACAATTCACACATTTGGCAAAAGGTGATAAATTACAGCAAATAGATATTTTTGTTCTTTTTAATGTGGACGTGAGATAAGCGAAGTCTATATACAAGATATATAACAACACAGGATACATATACATCAAACCCATATTATTTAAATGTTTGGAAGATACAGATAAAATGTATGAAAAATATTTTTTTAATTTGAAAGACATGAGGGACAAGAAAGCGACATTTTATGATTTTAGAGCCCAGATGAAAGAGCAAGGAGAAATCACTGGTGAATATGTTATAGAATAGAGAATAGAAGAGACGATATGTTTAAGAATGATTAAATGTCAGGTGTTTTAGCATTAAAAATATATGTTTAAAAAGGATTAAATATCTTTTGTTTTAGCATAGAAAACATGTTTCGAAATGATTAAATGTATTTTGTTTTCGCATATAAAAGAGGTTCATAAATGATTGAACAGTATGTATTATAGTATATAAACTAGATTGAGAAATAATAGTACTAAGTATACTATGGTATATAACCTAGATTGAGAAATCATGATAGTATGTATATTTTATTATAGAAACTAGATTGATAAATAATTATATAATGTTAACTATAATACAGAAGCTGGCATGAGGAACATTAAATTATTATATATACGAGGGCTATTTAAAAAGTTGTAACTATGACAACATTGCTTAGAGTCACGTGACATCTATTTAAAATAATCAAACATGAAGTGACTATAGATCATGTATTAGCATGCGTCTGGAACGTGACGCATGTACACAGCAGACAGTATAATGGCGGCCTATATAGAAATACGGTTGAAGTAACGTGCTGTGATTGAATTTATGATGTGCAGAAGGTTAGGTGCCCATCTACATGAAATGAAGAATGACTGCGGTATTTAGTGACGTTTGTGAGGATGTCAGTACTGTCAGGAGGTAGGCACAGACTGTAAAAGGCAACAAGCCAGTCTCGACGAACCTGCATGACAAGGCTCACAGCGGACAAGTAATCACAGATGTGGATGAACTGATTTCGTGACAATCACCGTGTCAAATTGAAAGATTACGGCCCAATGCTAATGTTAGAGATTTTCCTTGCGATGTCACCCTCTTCCAGAAGCTGAAGAAATACCTCAAGGGACACCGTTACCCTTCTGACGAGGAGGTGCAAGCGGATGTGCGGGCCTGGTTTTGGGAGAAGACGTCTGATGTTTTCCGCGACGGGATGCAAAAACGTGTCCGACGTTGGAGTCTGTGTGTAGACTTGGATGATGATTACATTGAAAAATAATGGCAGATCACCTAATCGATAGCCAAGCTGTAAGAAGATGTATAGCTCATGTGCAAATCTCGCACATTAATGAAATTATCTTCTGAAACGCAAAACTTTTCAATCCGCCCTTGTACTGTGATACGGAAGTTGGATGAAGGAATAATTAAATTATGTAGAGTATAGTACAGAAAGTAGATTAAGAAATGATTAAATTATGTATACTCTAATAAAAAAAAAATCTAGTAGATTAAGAAATGATTAAATTATGTATACTCTAATAAAAAAAAAAAGCTAGATTGACAAATGTTTACATCGCATTTAATATTGAATATCGCAGAATCATTTGCAGAAGCCAACTGAATGTTAGAGATGATCAGCAAAGAGTTAAATAAGGCTGGGCTAGAAATAAATGCAAGAATAAAGTCTAGCAAAAATGTTTTAGCTATTATGATATTTATTTTATTAATGTGGAATATGTCTTGGAGCAGTGACATCTTGGACGTGTCCATGGATGTAGAATAATTTAAAACCAGAATTACCAAATGTCACCGAGCGGCCTTTTCGTCCATCCACACAGTACTGGGTCTTTTTGTTTCTTGTTTTTGCTTTTGTGTTTGCCTCTCTGTATTCTATTGGCGGAGTCATGCCCCTTTACACCAGAGTGTATTAACCAGTCACCGTAGTCAAGCAGGTAGGGCGCTCGTCACTCACAGTGATGAACGGAAATGGTGGGCGATCGGCAAGTTTCAAGTTACTGCTGGTCTCACGGGCGGTAAGACCAGAGTGCTTGCATCCCGAGTTACTTCCAGTCGTCTCGACCAATAGTCTTGCCATTGATACAAGGTAACTCGAGACAAGAGAGTGAGATTGAAAATCAGCGCACTAACTCCGTCACTATAATCCACATATGCGATGGGCAAAAACTGACTATTAACCAGTATGTGGCAGCATGTGTGTGTGTCTGTTTGTACCTATGCTAGTGTTTCCGCGATGTACGATGTTGCTGTACGTTCTCTCGCTGCTTCGTTCTCTCTTTGATTCTTTCTTATTGCTTTTGTAGAGCTCTTCTGTCCTCTTTTTGTCCTTTCTTCCCTTTTAGTATGTTGTACGCTTCCGTACGACTAAACCAGTTGCAGGAGTGAAGTGATCGATACCTCCCCTAGACGTTCTCTGTTACGCCAACCACCGCCACACAGAGACCAACTTAATAAGATGAAGTGTGCCCAAGTTGGATGTGTCGGACGAAAGCTGGAAATATCGCAGTCAAACTGTAAACTAGCAACACAACGCACTCCGTTATCTAGACTACATCCTGCTACTTGTAAAGTCATGTTCATGGCTTAGTAGCTGGAGACTGAGAACGAACTCAGAAGAAGAAGAATAAGATCAAGAACTAAGTTACTTAAGAAGCCAGTATGTCTCCCACGAACTTGTGTTTTTTCATTTCTCCGGCTCCTGCAAAATCAAATTCATTTTTTTTTGGACAGATCATCAGGTGGTCTTGGTCTTGTGTTGTTTGCATATCTCATCATTTCTGTATCACATCTCTGCTAGTTCTTCCTGGATAGTGATACACCAGTTCAGAGTTTTATTAGTGACTTCCATGCGCAGGTTTCTCCCTCAGTTCAATGTATTGGATCTGTGACAGTTCATTCTATTTTTCGATCCGGATTTACGGAAGTAGTTTATTGGGGCTGTGTTTGATTGTACGAAATCTCGTCTAGATTTGAGTCTTTCTACTGCATGTGGCGTCCAAACATAGTGTGTTTTGGGTCGTTTGCTTGTTTTTCTCTAAGCAGAATTAGCAAAGCTTTGCCAGGTTAAACGTTTCGTAGTCTTCCTAGTTCATCGCAAAAACCAAGATAAGAATTCACCATAGCTCAGTGATTGCTGTGCTTCTCTATGTTGTGTAGTATTAGAAAGTACCAGAAAATAAATCTTCTCTATGTTGTGTAGTATTAGAAAGTACCAGAAAATAAATCTTCTCTATGTTGTGTAGTATTAGAAAGTACCAGAAAATAAATCTTCTCTATGTTGTGTAGTATTAGAAAGTACCAGAAAATAAATCTTCTCTATGTTGTGTAGTATTAGAAAGTACCAGAAAATAAATCTTCTCTATGTTGTGTAGTATTAGAAAGTACCAGAAAATAAATGTCCAACTTGTCAGCTGTCCCCACAATCTGTCCGATAAAGATCATATAATTTTCTGACCGAGCACAATCGTTAATGAAGACCTGCTTGCCCACAGCAGCCAAGAGGACATGTATACGATTGTAACAGTGGGCGGTGGAATTAAATTGGTCTTGTTTTCAGAGGAGACACCGGGGAAAAGAAAGGCAAAAGAAAGAGAGTTAGATGTCAAGGCAAGAAATATGAAAGGGGATTTAAAAGAAATGGAGAGAATTACACGACATGACTACATGGCGAGAACTGGTTGATGTCTTAAGGCGATACGGACGAAAAAGAAGAGGAAGATGAAGAGGAAGGAGACGAGGAGGAAGAAGAAGAAGAAGAAGAAGATGAAGATGAAAAAAAAAGAAGATACATTCGAGATTGGTCTCAAAAACGTCAGCCGCCGATGGCATGCAGTTAACGCGGTCTCATACTGCTGTCAGCAGTTTGATAAAAAAAAGGGATTATACTGTACTAAACAAAAACTAAATGAAATTATTATAAAAAGAGATTGAATAGTTATTACAAAATTGATAATAACATTTAACTGAACGATATTCATGAAGGCGGGTGCCTGAGTAGCAGAGTAGGCAGACGCTTGCCTCTCGTAACACGGGAACTGAGTCCATACACCGCTCTGATGCTCTCCAGTCTACAACGATGTAACTGAATACTTGACTTATAATTTTGATATGCAAGACGGCGAGGAAGGAACAGGTTAGTCTAACTGGATGCAGTATGAGACTAAGTATAATTACGTAAGTCTCTATCAATCTGACATCGTGAGTACGGTACCAGTTTACAGATGGATAAACTGCAGCTTGTAGTGACCAAGAAGCGAATCCGGTACCATTGTTGCGAGAGACAAGAGTTTTCGTTAGAATCAATTTGGAGGTGCTGCCTTCTTCCGTGTGCCATTTGTGTGGCTGTTGATATTGTCTTTTCCTGCTACGTTCGTTCTCAATCTCCCGCTACCAAGTCCTGAACAGAGCTTTGCATGCATAAGAATGTAGTCAACAGAACGGAATGCGTTGTGTCACTAGTTTACATTTCGACTGCTATATTTGCACCTTTCGGTCCGACACATCCGTCTTCGGCAGTTCAGAACACCAACAAACCATTCATCATTATGGGTTGATATTGTAAATCGTTCTTTTGACACTGTCCATGTATTTTTTCCTTGATCTTTCTCAATCTCTGTAGCACTACTAATTTTTCGGCAGACGGTACGATCGACAGGGAAATCGAGACAAGGTGTCAGAAAGCATCTGCGGTGACTTATCAGCTGTCCCCACTGCTTAGACACCCGAGCATTAGTTTGGCAACAAAGCAACAGGTGATAAACAGTATAGTTATGCCGATTCTGTGCTACAAGTGCCAAACATGGCCTTTGTCAGGAGCGCGCGAGAGCAGAATCTCGACTTGTGAAATGAAGTGTTTGAGGAAAGTCATCAGTGTTACCAGAAGACAGAATGCGGAAAGACGACATTCAAAGTATGGTCGGCACTACGTCTTGTGCCAAATACATTTCCTGGCAGAAAATACGTTGGTTTGGTCATCTCATGAGAATGCACCCTCATCATCTTCCACTGATGGTTTACAATGCTGGTAGATCTGGCTACAGGGCAAGGGGGCGGATGGTGGGTGGATAGATGACATTATAGTGATTGTGAAACGACAAGGGCTTACATTGACCGACGCAGCGCACTTGGCGCAAGATAGACGACTTAAACTCCCCACTACGTTAAACGGCACAAGTGGAAAGAATACTATCTAATATCAGGTATTATAGGCTCGAGCGACATAAAGATTTTAAGACATTCTCATGTCGCACTAAAATATTTGGACTCTCCCCATGTCCAATTATGCAATGTACAGCTACAGACAGTAAGTACAGGAACGTGTGTACATTGAGAAAACAATGTATTGAGAAATTGGTATAATTAGGTATGACCTTTCTTGAAGCGGTTATACCAGTTATGCAGCAATGTAATAAATTATATGAGCCAATATATCAGCTCTACGAAGTGAATCAGGTATATTTTTCTGTCTCTATATATCATGCTAGACATTATTTCCACTTTCTGTCTATTTCTTTATTTTGCAGTCTGTCTCTTCCAGTGACTAGGGCCATTGATCGCAAGCATATAATTTCAATCGTTTTTGTGCTATGGTCAATGTCCGTTGTTGACAGGAAATAACAGAAAATTGTTAATATGCGAGTCAACATTTGCCTTTCTTGTTTCCAATGAAATACTTGGATTTATTAAATAAATTTAAACACAAATGTGGAGTTTTGTGCCAAAGATATGAGGCGATATCGAATTGAACTGTTATTGAATTATAGTGCAATGCATTGAAACTGTTTCACCCATTGGGACCCAGTCATTCTAGATGGGAAATGGTTTGACTCCCCATATGTGATCAATCCCATTCGTTACTGAAAGCGCCGACGACAAATAATGAACTCCGTAGCTCTCGCGGTGGTTCCGACATTGTTGGTACACATTCACAAGGGAGACTGGGAGAAGCGATCATACCAGAAAAAGACCATGGACATGTGATTAGAACCTGGTACGTTGAGAATGTAAGCAAAGATCACAGTCCCTATGCCACACAATTGGGAAGACGTAGAAAAGTACTGCATCTTGGACGCATCTTCAATATGCATACCCATTTAGAACCAGAACTAACAGGACGTTGCCGGGATGACTTGACGCATTCAAGTGCATTCAGACAGTCCAGAAAGTTTAAGGGTTCGGACCGCACACGCGTCTCTCTTCAACTCTCTTATGTTCCATCTGTTTCTGTTTTTATTTATAAGAATCAACGTCACTGCAACGGGCATACTCATAGGTGCTCAGTCTCTCTCTGAAATTGGGGCAGGGTATGGATGATGATGGTCCCTGTAGCTCGCTGGTTGTACAATCTCTTGTTCCGTCTTCTCATGCGCCCCACTCTGTTCGAAGCTAGTGTAATGTCGAAGCTTTGCAGTCTGTGGATTGCTGATTCATCTATATTAGTGTCCACATCCAAAAGCGGTCCTTGATTGATTTCAAAATGTCATTCCTATACATCACTAACGTGCCCATCGTGGAAGCCTGTGAAGCCAAGACGTCGGCTCTTTCGTTTACCTGAACCTCAGCTTGACCAGGACAGTAGATCCATGTCAAACCCTGGAGGTTTGAGACCTCAACAGCTGCTATCCACTTATACCTCAACCATCCTTTCTGCCCCATCTGAAGTACGGCTTGCGTGTCTGTAACGATTATTGAACTTGTTTAAGGGGTCTCAGATAACCATCTTAACGCTGAGGTCACTGCTTTCATCTTCATTGTCAAATTGGAGGTTGTTGACGTGTATGCACCACTGCGCTCGTCAACGACCTGTCCTCTCACTCTAGCAGAGAAGCCCTAGCCTGATGTCCCACTGCGCAGCACTAATTCGTCGGTGTATATGACGGCATCACTATCCTGCGCGTTCTCCGTTATCAGTTGATTCCTCTCGAGCTCTGCTCTCCCGTTGCCTCATTCTCTGCATTCCTTGGCTAAGGTTATGATGACTCTCTGGTACTCTATCATTCTTTCACCAGTATCGACCCATTCTTCCCCCTTGGCTCTCGCCAAAGCTGGTTTGACATTTCCGACTGTTTTCTCTTTGCTCCTTGCAACGTCTTATGCTGCGCTGCCTTGAACACTTACAAAAGCAATAGAGGACAAACTAAGAGTGATCCAGGCCTCTTTCGGGGATAGATGTACAATCAACTTTACATTCCGCAGCCTGTGATGTCAGAACCATCACTACAACAACAATCGTTGGCGAGTAATGCATTTAATCACACAAACAAAGCAACACACACATCGCGAGAAGTACAACATTTTCAGAAAAAAAGGATGCTGACAGAAATCTGGTACCCTCGAGGTCATAAAACACCGAGGGGGAAGACCCCTCTCCCCTCCACCCCACCCCCCATTCTATGCGTTGGTCAGACCTACTTGCACTTCATTACAGCGTTCATCGTCATTAACATCATCATCATCAAGTGTCCTGTCGGTTGGCGAGCATGAACTTTCACTTCCTCCTGCCACGTGGGTCGTGTATCAGTTTCGCCGTTGAACTTCTTCGCCTCAATGCTTTCAAGCTGTCTATCATTTTCTGTCTTTACCTTCCTTTGTCCTTCTTGCCTGTCATTATGTCGGTTGTAATCGTGTGTTCAATCTGCCTTTTCTTATGACATCCCCGAAAAGGTATGAATGCCTTGTCCTTATCTTCGCCATAAGCTTTCTGTATGTCTGTGTTTCCTCTAGAACCACGTTATCAGCTATCTTTGTGTCTGTGTTTCCTCTAGAACAACGTTATCAGCTTTCTTTATGTCTGTGTTTCCTCTAGAACAACGTTATCAGCTTTCTTTGTGTCTGTGTTTCCTCCAGAACCACGTTATCAGCTTTAAATGTGTCTGTGTCTCCATCAGAACCGTGTTATCAGCTTTCTTTCCAGTTCATGGAACTTTCAACATTCTTCTGTAAAAACACATTTCCGTTGCATCCAATGATCCCTGTACTTGAGTGCTGATTGTCCATAACTCGCTGCTGTATATCAGTACTGGTTCCACATAGCATCCAAGAACTCTTTTCTTTAATCCTAGTGAATGCGGTTGTTGGTTTTCGTTGCACAAGATTCCCCTCATACTCTGGAAGACTGATTTGACCTTGACTATTTTGTTCCTTAATTCATAAGTGCATCTCCCATCAGGTCTGATGTGGGTGCCCAAGTATTGAAATGAGTATTCTTGTGTTGGTTCTGTCTCGTTCATCTTTATATAACTTTTGAGTGATTTGTGTTTTAGTTACTAACAATAACTTATTATTTCTTTTGACTTGATGCTTTTTTTTTGTTTTGAATTTCTGCCATGTTCACCATTTCTTGTAAGTCAGACTCATTCTGAGCGATCAACACAATGTCATAAGCGGAAATACAACATTCACAGCGCATGAGCTGCAGTGGTCAGCGACCCATATCTGACTGCTAGCGTCGGGGCCAGCGAACTAGAGCTGCCAAGACCCTTCTATACCTCCACGCGGTGATCCTGAATAACTAGATGCAGCAGGGAAGACTGGCTAAGGAGAAGGGATGGAAGAGGGAATGCTAACCCGGTACTCAAATGCTTGCTGAAGTCGGATGTGTTGGACCGAAAGGTGCAAATATCGCAGTCAAGCTATAAACTACGAGACAACGCATTCCGTTCTCTGGACTACATTCAGCTACTTAAGCCCTTTCAGGGTTTGATAGCGGGAGATTGAGAACAAATGAAGCCAAGCCAAGCCACTCACTGGACTTCCATATCCCAGTATAGAAATCGTTGGAGACTAAGCTGGGACACGCAGCGTACAACCCTCATGCAACCTTCGTAGTCGTCAAGTAAGTAAGTATAGAAACTGACATGATCATCAATCGGGTAGGTAAGGATTGATAATACACAGTTTTCATAGGAGACATAACTGACGACACCCAACATCTGCCTTGCATTTAAACTGGATCATTGCTCCTGGATGTAGAAGTCGGTGGTACATACTTGCATCCTAGTGTGCAGACACACAATTGATTGACCTGTCGTTTCTCTCTATGTCGGCTGCCTCAGCCTCAATTTGGTCTTCACGAAGTTAGATATTGGGTAAGAAATTACCTTCAGAATTATTGCCCGGACAGTTGATAACAACCTATTCTCTTCAATGTTCAGCTGCCAACGGTTCTTTACCTGCATGTCGTGTAAATGTGACCTCCCAGTTTATCTCCCGTCTCCGATATGATTTGGATGGTCAATCTCAGCTCCTTTTAGACGCTAAAAAGCTGGGAGGTGGGGGAAGGCTTAAAACTTGAGGGATTCAACCACTCCACTCCTCCACGAGCTTTTGTTCGCTTCATGGTAAGTGACGCCTTACCTCACAACTATCGCCCCCCCCCCTCCCCTCCTTCCTCACAAAATACTGGACACAGCCACTTGGCTAGGTCGTTCTCTAATACTTCATCTCCGGCAGCAGTACTTTCTGTGGGTATAACTTCTCGCTTAACTGAAACACAGATCTTCTCACTGTAAATTTATGCAAATGCAATTACTGCTAACAAGGATCGGCACTAACTGGTTCATTAACGTTAGTCACCAAGCAGATGCTGCGGTCGAGGATGAAGTTTAAGAGACGTTATTATGCTAGCAATGGAAGTGTCCGGCTAATGTGCGCCCTAGGCTGGAAGGAACTATTTACAGCCACTACCAACAACCACTACCAACAGCCACTCACTACCAACAGCCACTCACTACCAACAGCCACTACCAAAAGCCGCTCACTACCAACAGCCACTTACTACCAACATCCACTCACTACCAACAGCCACTCACAACTAACAGCCACTACTAACAGCCACTCACTACCAACAGCCACTCACTACCAACAGACTCTACCAACAGCCACTCACTACCAACAGCCACTACCAACAGCCACTCACTACCAACAGCCACTACCAACAGCCACTGACTACCAACAGCCACTATCTACCAACAACCACTCACAACCAACAGCCACTTCCAACAGCCACTACCAACAGCCACTCACTACCAACAGCCACTCACTACCAACAGTCACTCACTACCAACAGCCACTCACTCCAACAGCCACTCACTACCCACAGCCACTCACTCCAACAGCCACTACTAACAGCCACTACCAACAGCCACTCACTACCAACAGCCACTCACTACCAACAGCCACTCACTACCAACAGCCACTACCAAAAGCCGCTCACTACCAACAGCCACTTACTACAAACATCCACTCACTACCAACAGCCACTCACAACTAACAGCCACTACTAACAGCCACTCACTACCAACAGCCACTCACTACCAACAGACTCTACCAACAGCCACTCACTACCAACAGCCACTACCAACAGCCACTCACTACCAACAGCCACTACCAACAGCCACGCACTACCAACAGCCACTATCTACCAACAACCACTCACAACCAACAGCCACTTCCAACAGCCACTACCAACAGCCACTCACTACCAACAGTCACTCACTACCAACAGCCACTCACTACCAACAGTCACTCACTACCAACAGCCACTCACTACCCACAGCCACTACCAACAGCCACTCACTCCAACAGCCACTCACTCCAACAGCCACTCACTCCAACAGCCACTCACTACCAACAGCCACTCACTCCAACAGCCACTCACTACCCACAGCCACTCACTCCAACAGCCACTACCAACAGCCACTACCAACAGCCACTCACTACCAACAGCCACTCACTACCAACAGCCACTACCAACAGCCACTACCATCAGCCACTCACTACCAACAGCCACTCACAACCAACAGCCACTACCAACAGCCACTCACTACCAACAGCCACTCACTACCAACAGCCACTCACTACCAACAGCCACTACCAACAGCCACTCACTACCAACAGCCACTCACTCCAACAGCCACTCACTCCAACAGCCACTCACTCCACAAGCCACTCACTAACAACAGCCACTACCAACAGCCACTACCAACAGCCACTCACTACCAACACCCACTAACTACCAACAGCCACTACAGACAGCCACTAACTACCAACAGCCACTACAGACAGCCACTCACTGCCAACAGCCACTACCAACAGCCACTAAATACCAACAGCCACTACCAACAGCCACTCACTACCAACAGCCACTCACTCCAACAGACACTCACTCCAAAAGCCACTCACTACCAACAGCCACTACAAACAGCCACACACTCCAACAGCCACTCACTACCAACAGCCACTCACTCCAACAGCCACTCACTACCAACAGCCACTACAAACAGCCACACACTCCAACAGCCACTCACTACCAACAGCCACTCACTCCAACAGCCACTCACTACCAACAGCCACTACCAACAGCCACTAACTATCAACAGCCACTCACTACTAACAGCCACTACCAACAGCCACTCACTACCAACAGCCACTCACTTCCAACAGCCACTCACTACCAACAGCCACTACCAACAGCCACTACCAACAGCCACTCACTACCAACAGCCAGTCACTACTAACAGCAACTACCAACAGCCACTCACTACCAACAGCCACTCACTACCAACAGCCACTCACTACTAACAGCCACTACCAACAGCCACTCACTACCAACAGCCACTCACTCCAACAGCCACTCACTACCAACAGCCACTACCAACAGCCACTACCATCAGCCACTCACTACCAACAGCCACTCACAACCAACAGCCACTACCGACAGCCACTCACTACCAACAGCCACTCACTGCCAACAGCCCCTACCAACAGCCACTCATAACCAACAGCCACTCACTCCAACAGCCACTCACTCCAACAGCCACTCACTCCACAAGCCACTCACTAACAACAGCCACTACCAACAGCCACTACCAACACCCACTCACTACCAACAGCCACTACCAACAGCCACTCACTACCAACAGCCACTATCAACAGCCACTCACTACAAACAGCCACTAAATACCAACAGCCACTACCAACAGCCACTCACTACCAACAGCCACTCACTCCAACACCCACTCACTCCAAAAGCCACTCACTACCAACAGCCACTATAAACAGCCACACACTCCAACAGCCACTCACTACCAACAGCCACTCACTCCAACAGCCACTCACTACCAACAGCCACTACCAACAGCCACTACCAACAGCCACTAACTATCAACAGCTACTCACTACTAACAGCCACTACCAACAGCCATTCACTACCAACAGCCACTCACTCCAACAGCCACTCACTACCAACAGCCACTACCAACAGCCACTCACTACCAACAGCCAGTCACTACTAACAGCAACTACCAACAGCCACTCACTACTAACAGCCACTACCAACAGCCACTCACTGCCAACAGCCACTCACTCCAACAGCCACTCACTACCAAAAGCCGCTACCAACAACCACTCACTACCAACAGCCACTCACTACCAACAGCCACTCACTACAAACATCCACTACCAACAGCCACTCACTACCAACAGCCGCTCACTACCAACAGCCACTCACTACCAACAGCCACTCATTGTCAACAGCCACTCACTACCAAAAGCCACTCACTACCAACAGCCACTCACTCCAACAGCCACTCACTACCAACAGCCACTACCAATAGGCACTCACTCAAACAGCCACTCACTACCAACAGCCACTCACTACCAACAGCCACTCACTACAAACAGCCACTACCAATAGGCATTCACTCAAACAGCCACTCACTACCAACAGCCACTCACTCCAACAGCCACTCACTACCAACAGCCAGTACCAACAGCCACTCACTACCAATAGCCACTCACTACCAACAGCCACTACAAACAGCCACTCACTACCAACATCCACTACCAACAAGCACTACCAACAGCCACTCACTACCAAAAGTCACTACCAACAGTCACTCACTACAAACAGTCACTCACTACAAACAGTCACTCACTACCAACAGCCACTACCAACAGCCACTACCAACATTCACTACCAACAGCCACTACCAACAGCCACTACCAATAGCCACTCACTACCAACAGCCACTACCACCAGCCACCCATTACCAACAGCCACTCACTACCAACAGCCACTCACTACCAACAGCCACTCACTGTCTACAGCCACTCACTACCAACAGACACTCACTACCAACAGCCACTCACTGTCAACAGCCACTCACTACCAACAGCCACTCACTACCAACAGCCACTCACTACCAACAGCCACTCACTACCAACAGCCACTCATTACCAAAAGCCACTCACTACCAACAGCCACTCACTACCAACAACCACTCACTGTCAACAGCCACTCACTACCAACAGCCACTCACTACCAACAGCCACTCACTACCAACAGCTACTCACTACCAACAGCTACTCACTAGCAACAGCCACTACCAACAGCCACTACCAACAGCCACTAACAACAGCCACTAACTCAGCCACTAACAACAGCCACTACCAACAGCCACTACCAACAGCCACTACCAACAGCCACTACCAACAGCGACTACCAACAGCCACTAACAACAGCCACTAACTCAGCCACTAACAACAACCCAATGATCGACAACAAGTGGCATACGAAGTAATATATTCATATGTAAATAACACATGTTGCTAGCTAAGAAAAAAAGTCACATTTTGTCAGGTAAAATTATCACTCAATTCCAACCATAAAAAACATATAAACATAATAAATAATAAAGGATAACAATGGTTATAATGAAATATATCAAACAGTAATGTTTAGGTAAATATATGTTAATAGTGTTATAATTATATTTGTATTCACCGGCGGTGTTCAGGATCTACACAGTAAAATTAGCCAACATTCAACTCACAGGGAAAGGGCAAACATTTGAAGATGGCATCCTGACATACAGGACTGGCTCAGACAGGCAAGAGTTAGTAGAAGACATCCTGGAAACCTTACAGGCTTTTTAACAGTGGTGTGATTACTCATGTCTTTGATGAATTCGAGCAAGGGATGTATGATGTGGTGTCCTTTGAATAATTATATCGTAAAGGCTGAATTCCCGGGCATCGAATTCGAAGGATGCACCATTGACAGGTGTGACAGGTTGATATACCTTGGAGTGACTTTTGATCGCAGTCTCTTCTATAATTGCTATGTTGACCAGACCGTACAAGGATGTAAGCGAGGACTAGGGGCGCTCAAGACCATGGCTGCTGTTAACTTGGAACAACGCCTCCTGTTCATTATATTTCGTCAGGTCGTGTTGTCGGTTATCAATTACGGACTAGGCATCCTCACACTATCAATAACACAGTGTGAAAGTTTGGATCGCATCCAAAAAGAAGGTATGCGACTGGTTCTGGACTGCACTAGAGATACCCCGATTGTGATGATGCGGTACATGCTGGGATTGTTATCAGTGACATCCAGACATAAACTGGTGCAGGTCAAAGCATATATGCGTATCGCCACAGACACGTGTACCCTGTACAGTAGTATATCAGATATCACGGGAGCAAGAATTGATAGAGGGGCATCATGGAAGGTACAGGCAGAGAAAACAATCGGACAAGTCATCCCAGCGGAGAGGATAGCCAAGGGGTAAGAATGGGTCCACACTAGTGATATAATAACGGGGCACAAGAGAGTCACCATAACCTTAGACAAGGAATGCAGATAATGGGACAACAGGAGAGCAGACCTCGAGATGAATCATCTGATAACTGATAACACGCAGGATATTGATGCCGTTAAATACATCTACGATCGGTACTGAGCAATATGACATCAGGCTGTGGCTTTTCAACTAGAGTGAGAGAACAGGTCGGTGTTGAGCGGAGTGCGGCATACACGACCAAAAACCTCCGGTTTCCGGCATTGGGCTGTCAAGAGCATTCTTGCCCAGCAGTTAAAGAATAAGAACAACAACATCCTTTTCCGGGCGCACAAAAAGTGTAATCTTACTCATTATGGGCATTCACAACAACAGCAGCATGCATCGTGATAATAAACACTGGTCATTGAGCAATCAGTTCTGCGCGCCTCTGACGTATGCGCCCTACGCGACTGCCAATAGCGCGATCTTGCGTGCTAGTTTCAGCTATAGACTTTCCCGTCTTCTCTTTTATTTGGTCCTCTTCCCTCTTTTTTGGTCTCCCTCCCCCGCGCTTCCCAGGCACAGTGCCTTACAGGACGGTCTTGGTCAGCCCCACCGATCGTAATATATGTCCATGCAATGTCAATTTTCGTTCTTTTACAATAGTCAGTAGATTTTTATACTGGTCTAACTCCTTCCTAACAATTTCAAGAACACTCTCGTTTGTAACGCGATCCAAATATGAATTGCCAATAATTTTTCGCGAAAAACTCATTTCTATTGCTCACATTTTACGTTCTAGTGCAGCCGTCAGAGCCCCAAGTCTCACACGCGTTGAGGTATAACGAGGTGACCATTGCATACATTAAAGTCAGCTTCGATTTAAGGCTAATGTTCTTGTCTTTCCAGATTATTTGCAGTCTGGTCAGGATGACCATGGCCATCACTGTTCTTGGCTGGATCTCCGCTCTAGACCCCTCTGCATTTATTTCTGCTCCCAGATATTTGAACCACCTGACACTTTCCAGAGGTTCACCTTTGACCATAATCGGGTTTAAAATACCCTCTGGAGCGTTAACAATGATCTTACTTTTTACTGCACCGAATTCCATCTAAAATTTCTGGGCAGCATTGTCCAGGTTTGGGTCCAGCCTTGCAAGTTCTGGTTCTGTTCCAGCCAGACCACGTAATCTCGTCGGCAAACCGGAGGTTGGTGAGTATGCGTCCACATATACTGTATATTGGTTCATCCAATGCTTCTGACGCAATGCGTTCTGGAAAAGCATTGAAATGTGTCGGAGAGAGGAGACACCCCTGTCGCATGCCGACTGGAACCATTCACCTATGGTACCCGTTGAGGTAAAATGCACTGCTGACATCAGAGTATAGTTTCTAATGACGTTGGTGATCCGCCATCCTATCTTGTACTTGCGCAAAGTTTCTCATAGGGGCTCATGTCCCACCCTATCAGAAGCCTTTTTAAAGTCAATGAGACCTGGTACAATTTCTGTTTGTGTTGAGTGTATTTTTCACTGATCAAGCGCAGGTTAAAAATGTGTTATATTGTGCTTCGACCAGCACTGAAACCCGCTTGTTCTTCCGCAATAATTTCTTCTGCTCGTGGCTGCAGTCTGTTAAGGATAACCTTGAGCATAACTTTACTGGCGTGGCTAATCAGACTGATGGTTCTGTAGGTCTGACACCGTTGGAGATTACCCTTCTTTGGTACCACTATGATCAATGATTTTGTCCAGCTTGTGGGCCATTCGCCCGTCTGCCATATCATGTTACAGATTTGTTTTAGAATATCTATGTTACAGGTTTTTCTTAGAATGTCTATCATCACTATGCCTCCAAGAATGAATAGTCACCATT